>CM074488.1:46076854-46613211 GCA_037389245.1 Oryzias sinensis | reverse complement strand
GAAAAATTATTATCAAAAATGAGATTCTTATTAAATAAAGAAATAAATATTAAATATTAAATAAATACAGCTGCAAAGGTGTAAAAAACATGCGGTCTGCAAAACATGTAAACTGTAAAAAAAACATTAGATTTTTTTTTTTTTTTTTCAAAATACAGAAATAACTAATGAAGTTCACACCAAAAACAAAAACAAACAACTGTTCAGTAATAAAAAACAATTTAAAATTGAAAAACAACAACTACAAAAAAAATAAACAATAAATCACCTATTCAATTTGATTACATTAAATAATTTAAAAATCTTGTGCAATTTTTTACATATTAAAAAAAACATGGTGGAAATGTTAAAGAAGTATAAAACTGTATACATTTGAAGAGGTCAGACTGTCTCTGGATGCTTGGGCTCAACCTGTAAGCAGTCTAATGATGAAAAGTCCAGCAGACAGAATGATCTGATTTATTATCGTGTGATTTATTATTCTGCGTGTCACACTTGTAATTCTTTAATGAATTTGAACTCATGGCCTTTATGAATGATCTTGCCATTAAATATGCAAAGAGCTTTCCTAACCTAATCGTTCATTAGTGAATTGTTCTGCAGCTAGAAGCTTCTGCAGATGGTTGGAAGCGGTTTAGTGTTCTAGTTCAGCTAGGAGGATCCTCTGCTGACTTCGAGCTCAGCGGCAGGGCTGAGGGACTGTGGGAGGATAACAGACAGAAAGTGGGGACACAGAGGTGAGGCCCTGCTGTTTCTGGCTGACACTCCTCAGGAAGGGAGCTGATGAAGAGATTCTTCCTCTGTTCGCCGTGGATGTTGTCATTGCAGTTGTTACTGGAACAAAATTCCTTACTCACAACTGTATATGATTTGTGAGATTCCTTCACAACTTGGAAAAAAAATATTTGCCTCTCATGTGGAAAGTTGCAATAAAGCAGAAGCGTTTTCCTGAGTCACTTTAGAGTTTGATGCTTCCCTTCATATCCATCAACGCTTTAATAAATTGAGATCATTTTAGAGATTTTTAAAACCTAAATCAGAGCAAAAAAAGACAGAAAAGCTGGTCTCATGTTATCACTGTTTTTAGTACCAATAATTGTTCCAGTTAAAGCTGTGTCTGCACCAAGGAGTTTGTAAAGAGAAAATCTGCAGATTGAGGTATGGGTGTCCTTACAGAAGCTGAATCATACAAACTCCATTCATCATTTTGTTTTATAAGGATGTGACCATCGTATAAGATTTAAAAAGAGCATTTAATTCACTTCATTTTTGGCACGTTTTCTTAGTCGACCTCTTAGTTTTCATTTAGCAATAAAACAGCTGTAGCATGATGATCAAAACAGATTTTTAGACTTTTAATTTTTCGTTGCTTTTTACAGCAGATACATGAAAGACTTTGACCGAATTTGAAACCTAAGCTTTTTATTAACATGAGGGTTTCAAACCCAGAATTAAGCTCAGTTTTTATTATCTGGTGCAAATATTTAAAATCTTAAAAACTATAAACGGAAGTCTCCAAAACAATCCTTGACTCCCTTTGGTTCTCCACGTCTCTTTGGTCTATGCAAAGCTTGTTTGCAGTAACACTGAAGTGAACCACACCAGAGTTCATCTGCAAGTAAACAAAGATCCTTTGTCTCAAAAAGATCAGAGTTCTCTGGTTTGGTGCAAACCAGAGTTCAGGTGAGCTTTCACACCAGCCAAACCATTACAACCACAGAGAAAACCATCACCAGAGTAGGACTGAACCTGAATCAGACCAGGACCATATTCCAGTGAAACACAACGCTGCAGATTGATCGGTAACTTTTCCTCATCTCTCATTTTATGCATTTGGTTTCCTTTCTTTAGATTGAATTTAAGTTTGGTTAAAATCTTTAGATTTTCATTATCACCGCGTCCTTACTTTTCTCTTTCATTCTAAAGTATTTTTGCAGAGTTCAATCAGCCACTTAAAGACATAAACATCTTTAGGTTGCTATGGTTGCATAACAGGTGTTAAAGAAAAGAAGACAAAGACACAAGATGACATTTTGCAATTGTGGCGACTTTTGTTGCAAAGAGAAAGAAAACAGTTTTTCATGTCAGGAGAAACTTTGTGACACAACTGGAATCTTTAGGTACTTATTCAGTCTCATTATTATTTGCATAACAATGCCTGAAGGCGGAGTCAGCTGCCAAACTGACATGTGACTGAGTGAGTGTCTGGGATTGGTTCCCGCATGCCGTCCCGGCTGGCGTGCACGTGAGTCACGCCGGTGCAGTAAATATGCAGCGGTGTGACATGAAGGAGTTCATTACACCGTCTGTATGTTTGAGAGATGGGGGGGGCCGATTTCTGCATGAGTGGGTCTGTCGGTGGGCATCAGTCAGCCGGGCAGCGACAGCCGCAGCAGATCATTAGCAGAGATGGAGGGAGCAGAAATGGAGGGGGGGGGCCCTCAATGTTGCCTCTGTGAGGGGTTACTTTGACAGACCTGTGCCCCCCTCAGTCACGCAACCACAACTCTGCCATGCTGTCCTCCTGCTGCCCCCAATCACTAAGACAGGCCTCACATCTGTCAGAAAGTGTGAGGCAGCGCCCCCACTCCTTCATGCTCAGCCTCTCATCTCCATCTGAAGGCTGTGTCCCATTAAAGTGAGTCTCATGTGAGTTTAGGCAGATATTTCTGCTGATGCATGTCGGAACATCTCCTGTACAGTAGTACGACGGGGGGGGGGGGGGGTCCTTACTATAGTCATTTTCCTACTTTAGAAGGATAAAGATCTTACTTGTTGTCAGAAACAGGGAGGGTGTGCAAAGGGAGACGGGAAACAAATTTCTGCATGAGAACAGTTTAAGCATGAAAAGACATTTAGTTTGGCTATTCTTATTAGAGGACACATGAATGGATGAATGGACTGAAAATGGACCAAAGATCCTAACAAAGTGGGTTTTGACCACTATCATCCCTTGAATTATGAGGAATTGAACCTGAAACAAAAACCTACAGTATCTAAGAAAAACCAAGCACAGTAGCACATTTTATTTGCTGTAAATTTTTATATTTTTTAAATAGATGCTTATAAATGGGAGTACAGGAATGGTGATGATGTAAACGAGATAATGGTGCCAACTATACAGAATAATTATTTTACTGTTACTTTATTTATGGTGAGAGTGTTATGTTGATGTAGATGTAATTATGAGAAGTGTTGTGTAAGTGCATAAAAAGCATAAGGGGTGGGATAAAATAAGATCATCTTTTGCCCACTCTCTTTGTTTCAGATTATTATCATTTGTTGTTATTGTTGCTGTAATTATTTAAACCTTGTGATAAAACAAATTTATATGTTCAGTTTTGTTATTTTTATGGTTGAAATACTGTATACTCATTTAGAAATAAATGCTAAGAAACATTTGAAACATTTGAAGCTTCATTTCTAAATTTAAATAATTGGATCTACAATAACTTTTTAATTTTTTTTCAAAATGTTAGTTTGTCTGGTAGTGACCTTTATACTAGAGGTAAATTAGAAGAAACGTTTCTAGATATTAGAATAAGAATGTAAAACAAATTACTGATTGTTTCCTCTGTATGAGGCCTTCAGTTTATCATTAATTCATGCATGTTCAGTGTTGTACACACGCACGGATCATCCATTGTTTGCTATAGATTAATAAAAGGTGCAAATACAGTTTTAAGTCCAACACAAAAGCTATAACATAATTATAAATACTACAGGTGTTCACACAGGTAGAACTGTTTCTCAGTTAATTCAGTTACATTATGCTTACATTGTAACACCTGTTACACTTCAATTACATCTCAGTTACTAAGTTACATTTAAAATACAGTTACAGCTCAGTAGGTCTGTTGCCTTTTGGATTAATTTTAGTTACATTGTAACACTTGTTGCTCTTCAATTACATCTGTTTACTCGGTACAGCTGAGCTAACCTTACTAGTGATCAGAGTATAGTCCATCACACTTCAGCTGATGTCCAGTTAAAATAGAACTAAATGTAAATCAAAGACGGTTTTTAAACATCTGCTTTTTTTTTCCTCACCACCAACACATTGGATTTGAAGCAAACATGTTTACATTTCTCTACTTGGACGGCTGCTGTGCCCTTCCCCCATCTCCGTTTAGGTTGAGCTCATTGTTTGCCATGAGACAGCAGAGTTCATCGACCAGTGATCGTCATCTTCCACTCAGCCTCAGCGCCATCAAACCAATTAATGCACGGAAGAAGAAATATCAGGCAGTCAGGATCGAAGATGAAGTCGTCCTTTTTTCTGAGGAAAACATCAGGAGGAAATGGAAGAAGGCAGATGTGCATGTTGATAAAAAGCTAAAGCTTTGCAGAAAATGGACATATGTCCAGCTGTTTAGCCGGTCCGTTGTCTGTAATTAATGATAGGATTAAAGGCCTGTGCCATCAAAACATGTTTTCATTCAGAAAAAAAAACATGTGAAACAAAAACAAGGCTGTTTACACTACGGCATGGCAAACCTATCATTTAAAAAACACTTAATATTAATCTGCACAAGTGCATATTTTCTAATAACTTACAGAAAAAGCATTTAAAAGTCTTCATTTTCAGTTTGGTTTTAAATCATTTTTTGGTGTTTTTCTTTAACTGTCTAAATTCCCCTCAGCAAATCTCCATCACACAGATCCTGTAACACCAACATTCCTGACAGCATCCTTGAAAGCTCAGCTTTATAATATACTTTTCAGTTGTCACATCAATATTTACTTTTAAGTTGTCAAATCACACATGAACTTCTTGTGCCATTTTGACAATGATCTTACAACGGCCTTACAACATTTCTACAATATTCATGAATTCCCTAAAAAATAGTCCTCAAGAGTACAACAACCCCACAATAATCCTACAACAGCCTTACACTAGCCATAGTACAGTCCTAAAATAACCCTCCAACAGCCTAACAACAGCTCTAGAACAGTCCGACAATAGCTTTACAATAGCTCTAAAAGATTCCTACAATAATCCTACAACAGCCCAACAACAACCCTAGAACAGTCCTACAACAGTCTTACAGTAGCCCTAGAACAGTCATACAACAGTCCTACAACAGTCTTACAATAGCTCTAGAACAATCCTACAATAATCATACAACAGCCTTGAAACAGCTCTATAATAATAATAATAATAATAATAATAATACATTTTATTCATAAGGCGCCTTTCTGGGCACTCAAGGTCGCCACACAACATCTATACAGTATAAGAAATACAATAAACAACAACAATTTAAATACATACACAATTAAATAAAATGTATATAAAAACATGAAAAGGTTACTGTTACAGTGAATAGGCCATTTGGAAAAGATGAGTTTTTAGCTTTGATTTGAAATGTGGGAATGTGTCAGTGTTGCGGAGGTCAGGGGGGAGTGAGTTCCAAAGCCGGGAGCAGAGCAACTGAATGCCCGGCTCCCCATGGTGACAAGACAGTAGGGTTGGGCGATGTCCCCTAAATTGGCCGTTGACGATGTTTGCTGTCAACCATCAGGATGGACGATGATATCGTCGTGAGGGGGCTATTTTTAAATTTTTCGTTTTTATATAATTGCTATTCGTTATTTTACGTTATTACTTTATTTATCTTATTCCCCAACTAATGACTCATCCGCGATGATCCAGAATGAACTGAAGGAAGTGACTTTAACAAAAAAAAGTAACAAACAAAATAGAAAAGAAGTGGTCCGCACCCGCACTTAATCAGTCAAGTGGACCGGCGGAGCGCGGACTTACAGCTTTGTGTTTGATGGGAAGGGGGGGACTTTGTTACATGAGCGGTATGTGTGGGAGATTTAAGACTGCGATCCGTCCCGCAGCTCTAGGGGTACTACTAGCTACCGAACTCAGAACCGGGTCTAAAAGTGTGTCTGAGCACAGCTCGGATCGTCAGCACACACAGCGGTGTGAGCTTCAAAGCAGAAATGTCGCTCAGTCCTTAGAAACCGTTCAAACAATCACGTGGATTTGTGTTTCCAGTCATGTCCCGACTAAATAAAGGCTGATGTTATTCCCACATGTTTACGTGCAGCCAGGATGCAGCGCCACCCAAAGCTAATGTTGTTAGCCCGTGTTAGCATACTGCTAATCCTGGCTTCTTTCCGGCTCCGTTCAGAAAAAGCACTGACCACATGGATGAAAATTCAAATGATGAGCGAACAGGCGCTTCATAATAACCGTAACATTATTAAAAGCACGTTTAGAAGATCGTCTCGTATATTACCGAGCTGACATGTCAATGTATATAGCCGCTCGGCGCTGTTTAACATTGTTTTTTATTAAATTGTTACATTTGATAAAGTTTGAAGAAAAGAAATAGCCGCTCGGCGGAATTTATATCCTCTTCCGGTTTGTCAAACCCTACTGCGCATGTGCGAAGGATTTATTCCGACCGAAAGTGTGACCTTAGTGAACGTTTGTTATATTCTGAAAATATTTTTCTGGACCCATGTACACGGTTGGATTCTAGTCCGACCATTGATCCCATCAAGATATTTTGCACATGTAACCACGGCTTATGGTGTTGACTCGCAACGTGGCGAGGGCGTGGCATCACAATGGTTTCTCTCCATCGGGATGTCACTCACCCATAGCGATGGACGATGGTATCCCTGAGGGACACCAGTTGTGATAGGGTCAGAATGAGAAGTGAAAGATTTCAGTTGGATAAACTGATTACGGTCAGGAATGAAACCAGGAGAGGACGGTGCCAGAGATGCCAATGGAGGAGAGTCTGTTCAGGAGGATGGAATGAGAGATGGTGTCAAAAGCTGAACTGAGACCAAGCAAAAGGAGGAGGGATAATAACCCATAGTCAGCAGAGAGGAGAAGGTCATAAGTGATTTTTAGAAGAGCAGTTTCAGTACTATGAAGGGGACGGAAGGCAGATTGGAAAAGTTCATACAGGTTATTGGAGGAAAGATGAGCATGAAGCTGAGCAGATACTAATCATCAAATCAGTTGAATAGAGAGATGTGATGGAGGGGAGTTAGGAGGTTTGGTGATGTTAGAGATGAGAGAGAAAAGAATCTTTGAATTTTCTTTATTTGAATTGATTAGATTGGAGTAGTAGGCAGATTTTTTTTGGAGATGCAGTCTTTATAGTGGAGAATGTGCTGTGTGTTCATGTCTTTGTGGATGGTTAGTCCGATTTTGGTGTCTTTCAAGTTGGCGACCTTTTGTTTTAACTGTCTGAGAGTGAGGGTGTACCAGGGTGCAGTGTAGGTGAATGAGACAGACCTGGATTTGAGTGGAGCAAGTGTGTTGAGGATGTGGTGCAGGTGTGTGTTGTAGTGTGAAACAAGTTGATCTGGACCTGAAAACTGTATTTAGAAGTTCACTGATCGGGGTAGCCAAAATCTCAAGGTTGATATCCTTAGCATTACGGAAGGTAATAATGCGTGAAGGCTTGTGTTTGGAAAGAAACAAATTGACATTAAATGTCACAAACATATGGTCGGAAAACGGGAGGAAGTTTGATGTACAGTCCATGGGTATTATGCCTGATCAACAGATTAAGTCTAGAATGTGTCCTTTTGAGTGAGTTGGAAAACAACAAATTGTTGAAACCCAAAACTGTCCAAACAGGACAGAAAATCATTAGTAAGTGAATTGTTAACATTATTCAGTTGAATATTTAGGTCTCCTAGTAATAAAACAGTTGGTGAAAGTGCAGAGATATATGTTAGAAAAGTTGAGAAGTCTGACATAAAATCCTTAATTGATTTTGGTGGTCTGTAAATAGTGGCCATGATGGTCGGGGTAGATCCAGAGAGCTGACATACAGTGGCCTCAAATGACTGGAAGATATGAACTAAAGGAGCTGCTCTCAAACAATCACGGAAAATTAATGCAAGACCACCACCACGACCAGTGACACGCGGTTGGGAGAAGTAAACAAACCCTGGTGGAGTAGCATTGTTCAGGTCCTTGAAGACATTCTTCTGCTGCCACGTTTCAGTCAGGCATAAAAAGTCGAATTTACCGTCCACCACCAGATTCTGGATGAGATGGCCTTTTTTGGTGAGAGAGCGGGTGTTCAGTAGACCAAAGATTACTTTTGAGCTGCTGCTGCTGGTGGTTGTGTTCGATGTTCTTGGGACTCGCATCAGGACATTTTCAGCACGGCGACCCGTTTCTCTACAACAGTACTGCAATTGTATTACAATAGCCTTGCAACAGCCCTAGAACAGTCTTACAACAGCCTTAGAACAGTCCTACAATAGTTCTACAAAAGCCTTACAATATTTCTATTACAGTCCTACAACAGTTCTTTATCACCCCTACAATAATCCTGCAACGTGTTTTTATATTACAGCTTTTTCACAATAGTCCTATAATGTTGCTACAAAGTTACAACATTCATACAGTAACAATTTTATTCAAAGAAGTTTTCTGCTTATTTGTAAGTTTTTAAAATAGTTTTGATTTTGCTATTGCAGCACATCTACGCAGGAGTCCTAACTTTAAATGCTGAGACCTCTGCTTCCTTTAAAAATTCCTTCCACCCCTCTTTTGATGTATCATATGCATCTGTTTTGTTCTGTGTTCTTGAAAATGTTCTTTACTTAGTCTTTGTCAGTATGGATACTTCTAGGTTTCCTCTGTTTTTTGCCTGACACTTTGTTTAAATTCAGTTTGTTTACGTTTTCCGTCACCACTATCACACACTGTTTTTCACAACTGTGAGCTCTGAGGATTTCTGTTTCTGTCTTTGATTCAGAGAATGCTGTGACAGAGGGTGGTACTGCAAATTGAAATCTGAGTCAAAAAAAATGTTGCCACTTGGCTTGTGGGTGGGTGGGAGCAGGTTTTTAATCCGCAGCGTACAGATCTGAACACGGAGACAGAGGATGACAGGGCACACTTCAGATTTTAGGGGGGAAAGACAGAAAAAAAAGAACAGGGAAATCAGGGAGGCTGTCGTCTGGAGTTTGTGGAAGACGGCTGTCGTCAGGACCTGGATGCTTAACGGCGTGGCCAAAATTCTGACCTATTTTCATCAAACGGATAGAAAATCTCAGAGGGGCCATCCTAACCTCCATCGACCTCTAGGACCATCATGACCAAAACATCATGCAAACGCTTACTATGATCTCTATGATTATAATCCACATAATGCAGGTCTGCTCTGCTCAAGTTTGATGTGTTCGATTAATGATGCCCATAATGACACGTTTGTAATATATTTTCTCTCAGCTTGAGTTCCAAAAGCTCTTATTGTAATTTGTCCAAATATGCAGTTGGGAGAGATAAATATTCATGAGGCAAAACACTCTTCCCTGACCCGTCTTTGTCCTGACAGCAGACGGTTGAGCCCACATCCACCTTCTCTGCCGCAGCCGCTGTTTTTTAAAATTCAGCTGGCGAAGGATTCTGCTTGAAGCTGTAAATGATGGTCCTCTTCAGGCACTAATGGCCTCTACTTTCAACAGGCTTTTATCAGCTTTAATTAAAGTGCAGTAACAGACATCTTTAATGAAAATGGATTCAATCGTCAGTGAGAGAATGTGACTTGATTGATGCTGAACAACACCTCAACATGAGTGAGCCAATGTGAGAACAGAGCACATTAAAGAGGACTGATAGTACAGTAAAATTATGGAGAGGCACTTCCTGTTAAGATACTCTTTAGGCCCCGCCCTGATAACACAACCCCCGCCTCCCTCTTTGTCCGATCTCCCCTGACCTCCTAGAGCCACCAGGCCCGGTGAATCCACATTTTGTTAAATTAGTCTGTGCTTTTCCAATTAATGCTGGAATGTTTTGATGAGAAGTAAAAAGACATTCAAGGCAGGAACTAAATCTAATGCTAAAACAGCAGCTGTTGTGTTTTCTTTAGACCTTTTTTTTTTCAATCATTTCACACTGTTGATCTCCATATTGTGAAAAAATGCCTCTTACAGTTGAATTGTCTGGTTATTTTGTCCCAACTGCTTGCCTATTTGCAGGCTGTTGTTGAAGTGGGCGGAGTGTACTCCAGTCAATATGGCCGCCCCACTTGTATCTTTGTTTTGGATGATCAGAATCCTCTGGGTGACGTCAGAGATTATTGCTTCAGGCAGTACATGGCTGTGGTTTTCACTAAGCTGGCTGTTGCTTCAGGCCACCTTACTGATGTTCTGACAAGTGTTTAGTCCACCCAGGATGAAATTAGAACACTAGTCAGCTCTCTGTCTCCTGCCTCTGCAGAGCCTCAAAAAGCTAGAGTTGAACCAACTTTGAGAAAGAATATTTCTCCACTGAGGTCTTAAGTGTCTGAGGCAGAGATGGTAACTCATGCCTGCATTTCCTCTAGTTTAGTAGCTTTTCCTGTGTTTGATTTGGATGGAACTTCCCTCCTCCAGTCCGCTTGATTTCACTCCAGCAAACAAGTTCCCCACTGTAAGCTTTAGCATAACAACCTTAATAACGTTCAAACTTTTACATTGTCTCGTTACAACCTCTCACTTTCTCCCCAGAGATATGAATGGACGGGAACATTAATCTTGAGGCTTTTGGCTCAAGGGGGGAGAGCAGCTCTGTGTCAAACCATCAATCTGCATGTTTGTAGACTAGGACATACAATTCCTGACAAAACACATTGATGGTTTAAAAGAGGAGTCAGACGAAAAATATATGTACATGTTCCTTTAGCAGGGCGGCCGTGGTGCAGCGGTAGGGCGGTCGACCCATGATCGTAAGATTGCAGGTTCGATTCCCGCCTTGCATGCCCATGTGTCGAAGTGTCCTTGGGCAAGACACTGAACCCCACCTTGCCTCTGGTGGGAGGTTGGCGCCAGTGTTCGGCAGCGGAACCGCCATCAGTGTGTGAACGTGTGTGTGAATGAGTGTGTGCATGGGTGAATGGGACTGTGACTGTAAAGCGCTTTGGGCCTTCGTAAGAAGGTAGAAAGCGCTATATAAGTATACGCCATTTACCATTTACCATTTTGGACTTCTGCGTTCAAACACGCTGCAATTGAATGCGCTCTGAAAGTTAAACCACTTGAACTTTGACCAATCAGGGACTGATTGTGACATTTGGTTAGCGCCCTTGTTAATTCACAATAGTGACAAATGTTTAAAAATTGATCATGTAGGAGAAAATAATAATTGCTGTTTGTGTCCAACAGGAATTATACAACACAAAGTCTTTCATTTATTGGAATAGAACTGGGAAAGAAAAAGCCTGAAGCAAAAGTCACAAGATTTACACTGCTTTGACATTTCACACCAAGCCTCTTTCAACTGTGGGTACATGCGCTTGTATCAGGCAGCGTGGACACCATATGCTAAAGGCATGTTCAAAAACTCCCATTCAATGCGTTCTTGAAGGCGCCACACATGCCTGGTGTGTACGTAGCTTAAGAAGACCAAAACTCCAGCGCGACCACACCAATGACCCTGTGATGGGACTAGAGGGGAATTACAAGAGGAGAGGTGTCTAATCTGGCTTCTCCTCTTTGTTTCCCTTTATTGAGCCCTCACTTTGCAGGAATGAGGGTGTCCTACCTGGAGGATACAAATGTGGACTGAAAACTGCACTGTTTTGACTGATGAAGCCACTTGGATGAGTGATTAACCATTCAAGGAAGAAAATTTCAAGTCCAATTGCCATGACGCAACTTCAAGACATTACCTGGATGAATGAGAACCTTCACCGTCATCCATGTTAACAGAGATGTTTGCCACAAATATAAAATTTGAGTAGAATGCAGGAGTGAATTTCATGGTCTTTAGAGTAATCACAGAACCAGTTGAATATTTGTTGTGGTTTGGAGTAAAAAGGCATTTGTTTTTGTAACCATGGTGACAAGATCACCAACTTAAACTCAGAAATAGAAAAAAGAATTGTTCATAACTTCCGAAGAGCTTAAAGCAGAGCTTTGTAAAGTATCTTGAAAGAAAATAACTCGTGAAAAATGTCTTTTTAAATGTATTTCTGCTTTAAATATGCTAGCATGACCTCAAAAAGACCTTTTGTTTACAGTGGCAGTCCCTGGCAGATTTATTTTCCTAAAGTCAATGAAAAATTGTGATGTATGTTAAACTAACACTTGAAAAACTATCTAAAAAACGTTATTGGATTTTCAGGGACACATTTTCAGTTCTAACACATTTTGTAAAGTATTTCCATTATCCTGAATCATAGTTTTTCATTATCAGATTTAATAGAATTAAATAAGACACATCGCTGATGGGACATCGACCTCTTTTGGATTAAAAGGTGTCAAAAGAGTTGAAGGCAGCGCAGATTTTTTAGGTTTTCCATATTTTAGGGAAACACATCCTGTATATTTAAGGAAAAAAAGTTAGTAAAGTCCTGAAACAGACTGGCGACCTGTTCAGGATGTTGCCTGCCGAAGAGTGTAGCAAAAGATATAGCTGGTTTCACCTCTGCTTTGTCTGTACACATCAGGAGCTTCAGTTTTCCGAGGCTGAGATCTGCTTTAAAAGTGATGATGAGCTTCAGACTGAGCAGATGTAATCAAGGGGCTGCTGTCCTCTGACTTCTGACAGGAGAAAGTCCTCTTGAAGATCTGATCGCAAATGTAAGAGGCTCATCGCAGCAGCATGCGTCTGCATCCAAACTGAAGCTCAGAGAGTGACTCTCCAAACCTCCACTTCCCAAAGTCCAGACCTGCTTTGAGGAAACTTGCAGAGCTGGACCATTCCCAGCTAAAATGTTTGTCTGTGTGTGTGTGTGTTTGTCATTAAAAGCAGTCAAATGGGGAAGGGGGGGTCTCTGGGAGTCTGCAATTAAGGTGGAATCAGAGTGATCTGTGCTGGCTTCATAATGAGTCTTAACAGAATTATTCACAAGAGCTACCCTACACACACACACACTGATGCAGACTCCCATCAGGCCCAGCTACACAGCCAGATCAGAAACACACACAGGCTGAGCCTACAGATCCAGACGGACTCTTCTTCTCTCGATTCGCAGAAAGACGTCAGGCCCTGAAAAAGCCAGTAAGGCCCCCAAAAAAACACATTTTACTACAAAATGATTAAAAATAAATCAAGAATAATTAGCTTAATGTGCTTAAAGTTGGGGGTTAATCATTACTGATATTAAGGTCGGTAATGAACGTAATATTTTTCATTTTCTGAGAGATTTGAATGGACTGAGGATTTGCAACAAGGAACCTTGTATTTCTGTGCTGATGAAATTCAGCTCTCCTTGTCTTCTCCACAAACAAGACAGATCTTTCTTAAGGTCATCTTCATCTCTAACAGAATCCTCTTTAATCTCTCAAAGTCAGAAGTTTAGATCTTTTTCTGAAAACCTTCATGCAGGGATCTTTAGAGCGACCCACAGAGGTTTGAAGGTCACCAGTGAGGAGCACATGAGCTATACAGACAACACCCCTACTTCCCAGTATGCAGTTCTGTCGTCCTTCTTCCTTCACTTGACACCTCTTTGATTCTTGCAGTGCTGCAGCTGACACACAGATGATCCAAAATGCCGCTGCACGTCTTGTTTTTATTCCTGTCACCTGTGCCTTTCCCCCCTCCTCAGCAGCATCCTTCTGCCTGAACTTCCTCCTTCAGATCTACAGCTCTTCCCTCCTGAACAGAAGCTGGAGGTCCCCACAGCAGAAGATCAGAGAGAAGCTCCACCATGGAGGACTAAAAATTCCACAAATCAGCTGCCTCTCTGACAACACTGAGAACGATGAAGACTGAACTCTTCATCTTATGGCTTCAATCAAGAATGTGCTTCAGTTTATGGTCCCTGTGTAGCTCATTGAATGAAAGCTTTTGAAAGGTAAAGTGAATGTAGACGTTTTTTCTCAACGATTTATGGAGAAAAAACTCAAAAGTGACAATTAATTTAGAATGCTACGGCACAAAGTACAAACATTTTTTGGCCTGTGTTTGGTTGACAGCTCAGTAAATGTCATATTTACACCCTGACTCAGCTAAATCAATTTTGGTTGTGCTTTTCTGTTGTAGGACATGATCTCTGCAGTAGACGCTCATGTTGGGATGGAGATTTCAGATGGAAATGCACTTTATTTTGTGTTTTTGATCAATTTTTTATCATGTAGTTTTTAATCCCCTATAACAAGCTAATTTTGAGAAATGCTTGGCCCCCACGGGGTCCTGCAGGCACTGAGGAGCTGGGATCTGCGCCTACAGGTTTCCACCCTGTCTGTGTTTTATCCTGAAACGGCAACAGCGCAAGAACTCCCCAATCTGACTTGTCACCCACCCCCCACACTCTACAGACTGATGGGAAATCTACAACTAGCCCCTGTCAAGTTTGACATCCACTGAGCTGACCCTTAGATCAGATTGTGGTTACTTTTTCTCCCATGTTTTGAAAGATAAGACCCCCCACCCCTCTATTTTTTTCCACTTTTAGTGCCTAGCTAACTATAGATTTGTAAGGAGAATCTTGCTGCTTCATCCTGTCAGAACTGCAGCATCACAGAACCTCAAACTGCTACCAACGTGTTCACTAGCAGGACACGACCCACAAAAACGCACACGCACCCTGAGATCACAATAATCCTCACAAAACCTCCGTCTCCTTTTCCTGCCCCACTCTTCTTTGGTATGTCACATAGTTTACCTTGTAAAATGTTTGTTTAGTTTTACGCTTTTCTTTCTCATTAAACAAAATATTTAATAAGGAGAATATTATTTAGACACAATTTATAAATCATTTAGAAATTAATCTTAAATTTAACACTTAACATCTGCAAAGTTCCCACAATCTGAGTAGATGTAACTAACCAAAAGTACTCAAAATCCTTTTCAACTTTATCTTTATATCCAGCTTGATGTCCCTAGAAATGGAAATTATTTATTTTTAGACTTTTGGAATATCTTCAAAACTAAATTTAGTAAAGAAAACATTTATTTGAAGACGAAATAGTTACTTAAAACATTAATTTAGTTTGGGTTCTTGAATAAAAACAGATTTTTTGTGTGTATTTCTGTCCACAAACACAAGTGGACCCCTAATAATAGACAAAAGAAAAGGGTTTAAAAGGTTGGACCTTTCTAACATGGGAGTCGATGTCAGATTGTTCTCCGTTGAAACGTGCCTCCAGAGGTTCTTAGAGGAAACTGCAGCATTTGTTTTTTCTGCTTTTGTCTTTATCAGAAGTGGGAACATAGTTTCTGTTGGGGTTAAAAGAGAGTGTTAGCAGCTGTTGTGATAAATTTCAAATAAATACAAATAAATACAAAACATTTAAGGAAAAAACAGAATGAGTAAAGCCAGATAAGACCAGTTGCTGTATTTTTGGAATTCAGTTCTTCTCAAAAGTATTTTCTAGCGTAGCAGCGCAAATGTTTCTAAACATCTTCCATATTTGGAGCGCTGAAGAAGAGCTCAGGTGCACTCATTCCTCCCCCATAAGGTGTCTATGGTCAAGAACCTGGAAAAGCAGCTCACTGTTTTCTGTGTGGCTGCGACCACAGGAAAGCCCCTGGCCTGCAGCATATGGAGCTTTTTAAGGCAGCATCAAGTCTACAGTGGATTGTCTTCAGTTCTGCAGACAATGAGGTTAAGGTGGCTCTCCACACCAACATGTCTGCAGTGAAAACCAGACTAATTCCTAACAGGTGTTTAAAAAAAATCCAGCTTCCCATTGTCAGAAACTCTAAAGTGACCCTAAATCGTGTCACACCAATAGTTCCTCCTCATTGTTCTTTTAGTAAAAGTTTCCTTTGTATCACATGAAACATCAAACCCAGCTGGATGTCCAGGTGGACCTCTTTTCCTTTTTTGGGTTGATCTTTACCAATGTTGGCTCAACATGTTGGCCGCCATGAGGCTGAGTAGCTATAACCCCCCCCCCCACACACACACACACATACACACACACACACACACACACACACACCCACACACACACACACGCACACACACACTTACACACACTAGGTCTGACAGAATAGTCATTTCAAATGCAAATCATTTCAGTTTTGGGGAAATGTTTTCTTTTCTTTTTTGGGGGGATTTGTAGCATTTACTTATGTTGGCACCTTCAAAACTGTTTATCAGACCTGAAAAGTCTGCGAGACCTTCATGTTCTACATGTGTTTTGACCTCCAGCCAAACCGTCACCAGTTGAGCTTGTGCTACCCAGCATCAAACTGACAAAGCCATCCTGCAGAGAAACTCTCTGTAAATCCACATTTTCTCCATTCATCTGCGCCTCAGAGACACCCGATCCATGCGAGTCAGAGGACAAATCCAGAAGGACGCTTTGAAGGCAACAGCATAAAGTAGGTTTTAAACGGAGTCAGTGTCACACTCAGATGGAGTAAAACGCCCGCTGATCCCATCGCAGCGGAGTTCCCTCTTCCTGAGCGTGTTTGACAAAGAGTCTTCCTGTGTTCTCACTGAAGGAACAAAGAAAGACGTAGAGGCTCTGCCTCCTGACGAGGCTTAGAAGAATCATCTGTCAGGTCTGTGCTGGAGTTAAGAAACTTTGCTGCACATTTTCTATGACTTTCGGTATAAACTGTTGGAGAAGAATCCTAAAAACCTTCTTCAGTTTAGACTCATGAAGGAGGAAGAAGCTAAGAAGTGTTCAGAGCTTGACAGCTAGAGAGTTGTGCAATGAAACATTTGTGTTCTTTAATTTGCTTAAATATCGTTTTCAAAAAAGCTATTTGACTTTAAGAGTGAGTTCTGAATCTAAATCGATCAGCTTTAGAACCGAATCTTCTTTGCACCTCAGCAACTTCATGGAGAACCTGCTGTCAGCTTCTGCCAAAAAGCAGATTAAGACACGGAGATTAGATTAACATTAATTTGAATGTTATAGATAATCTGAGTATACATCTGTTTACTATGACACCCAATCTCCTCTGTTATTGTGCTTTTAGAGCAGTGCCATGCGCTTTGGCTTTGCGTAATTTAAAGGAATAGGTGGGGGGGGGAGGGTGGGCTGAATCTCTGCTGCCCCCCGCGTGACCCCGGCATCCCTGTGAAGCGCGCTCCCGGATTCCGAGTAAAGAGGAAGCGTGCGTGTCCTGGGTCTCGACCTCAAACGGCACGCACCCCTTGAACCCTGCTGCCGCGCGCCGGCCACCCCATCTGGCGCGCCGTTATAGAAGATGCGTGTCAGGTGTGAGAAAGCCAGACTGTCACGTGACTTACCTTCCAACCGGCGGAGCTGTTGCTATCTCCTTTATCCTTGAAGTACGGCACGAAGCGGACCATCCAGTCGTAGATCTGGGACAGGGTCAGCCTCTTCTCTGGCGCGCTCTCAATGGCACGCGTGATCAGGTCCGCGTACGATAGGTTCCCCCACGCGTTGCGCCGCGAGGACTTGGCTTTGCGCAGCTGTCCCGTCACGTCTAGAGCGGCTCCGGACACGTGGGCGGGGGCCGCCACCTCAGGGGCCGACGCGCCCGCTGGGTGCTTAATGTCTGCCGGCGCGGCGCCGTTGCTCTCGGCCCGGCACGCGGGAACGTCGTAATGCTCCACTTTGACAGACGCTGGAGCCCCGCCACGCGCCTCCGCCGCGCAGGGGAAATCCTCCGTGCACGGCAGCGGCCAGGCGCACGAGCGTCCGTGAGGCTCAAATCCAGAACGAACCGGACGCGCGTGCATGCCGCCGCTCTCCATCATCATAAGCATGATGGTCGCGAGGTCACGTCAGCCGCGTGTCCGTGGGTTGAAGCCCGAGCTGCTCCGCGCGTGAAGCAGAAAGAAGTCCGTGTTTCACAGAGCAGCGGTGTGGCTCCTCCTCCCTAGAACAAGCTCCTCCTCCTCACATCAGGACAGGTACAGGTGTGTCCGACCCTCTGTCATGGTCTGCGCGCTGAGGTCAAACGTCCCAAAGCCGCAGCAACAGCTGATCTGATCCAACTCCTCCAACTGTCCGAGCGCCCTCTCACCTTTTATCCCCACGCCGCTTCACCCATAAATTATTCACGAGAGGCTGCAATCCTACGGAACTGAGCAGGTTTGGTCTGGAGCATCTTCACGTCGTGACAGCGTCCACACGTGCCCGCGCGCCGAAACAGCTCTGAGACACTTAAGTGAAGAAGCTGCTGCTGTGTAATTGGACGCGCGTGGACCAAGTCACTCCCTCCTGAGCGCGAGGGGGGAGGGGGGAGAAGTTCCGACTCTAGTCTAACCAGAAATGCATAATTTATAAATCCAAATCACAGAGAGACATTGTGTAAAAGCGATGTTCAAAGAGGAAACTTTTCATGGTGGGGGGCTCTTGTGGATGGGGGTTTTTGGATTGGGCTTCATGGAAATGCGGGAAATGGTGTAGAATGTCCTAAATATTCCACACCATTGTCCTCAAATCTATTTATTCACGCGCCTTTACAACATGTATTTGCGTAAAGAAACAATTTAGAAACAAATCATTTTGTGTATGACATTAATGCTCGTTACTATAGTTCGAAAAGTGCACGTGAAGCATGTATATCATTAAGTGATGTATATTAATGTATAATGCAAATAATAGATCGTTTCAATTTAATCATGAAAAAATAACAAAACATGTATTTTTGAAGCGTTTTTCTCATGTAAAGCAAAACTGTAAAACAATGAGAGAGAGAAAATCATTTTTGAAATAGCCTTAAATCTATGTGTAACCATAATCTGATAGTCTTTATGAGGTTGTTCCATTAAAAAAAAACTCTTGAAACATGTTGTTGCTCCCGCTGGGGTTTCTATTAATGCAATAAGAGCTTCAAAGACCAATTCCCGTGCAGTCTAACAGCATGTACATCCGTGCTGTGGTCCCTCAGCATGTCTGCGGGACCACTTCCTGTCGCGCTCTTCTGTCAAAGCCTCTGCTGTGGATGAGCTGCTGAATAGAGAAAAGAGGAAAATAAGCCCATCATCTGTCTATTACATTTAAACCAGACAAATAAATATGCAACGCTTTACTGTTGTCCATGAATACAGCCGCAGATCACAAAAGATGGAGATCTACAAAATTGGGGAAATTTGAACAGTTTTATTATGGACAATCGAACACTTCAGGGTAAATCTCTTGGGTATCGAGATGTTTTTAAGCACTCAGATGTTCCTCTGAATGTTCTTCTGCAAAAAAATGTTCTTCTTCTGCAGACAGATTGTCTCCTGCACACAAATGTGCTCCTGGACACAAATTATTTTCCATACAGTGGTTCTTCTACATAGATATGTTGTTCTGCACAGAGATGTTTTTATGCACCCAGATGTTCTTCAAATCATAGCTACGCTGTTCTTTTTAACAAACCAATATAGCTCTGCACTCCGATGTGCTCCTGGACACACACATTCCTGTATGTACCTTCTACCAATAGATGTTATGCTGCACAGGGATGTTCTTCTGAGACAACAAATGTTCTGCTGCAAATCAAAGTTCTTCTGAAAACAGATGTTTCTCTGCACACTGATGTTTTTTTCCAGCATTCAGGTGTCTTTTTGCACACAAATTTTCTCCTGCATGTTCATGTTTTTCCGCATGCAAGTGTGTTTTTGCACACAGATGTTTTCCAAAATGCAGATGTTTTGCTGCATGCAAGTGTCTTTTTCCACACAGATTTTCTCCTTCATAACCCAAACTCTTTTTCACAGAAAACCACAGAATCAAAATGGACGCGTCATGTTTTTTCTGCATTCAGGTGTTATCTAGCGCACCAATTTTCTTCTGCACAGAGATGTTCTTCAAAAAGCAGATTATCCTCCTCCTAAAGCAGCATGCAGATGTTTGTCAGCTCACAGTAGTTCTCCAACACTGAGATGTTCTGCAGCAAAGAGAAACTCTTTAGCACACGTCTGTCCTTCTGTATCAATATGTTATAGGTCTTTTGCACAGATGTACTTTATTGCACACAGATGTTGTCCAGGTTTCTTCTGCAAACTCTTAATGTTCAGATCCAGGAAGTTGGACATCCTCTCTTTTCTTCAATTGGGCTCTCAGCCAGAAAGTACCATGCATGCTTCCTATTGCCATTCTTTCCTTTCAAGCTATCTGATTCCTCAGTCTTGGAATGTGCTTCTGGTTTACTGGGGTAGGAGCCACATAATTAAAACAGACCTGTCATGATCATCTACGACAAGAATCTGGGTGATGCTTTAGTCTAAATGTTCCTCACACAAAACATAATTGTTAGAGTTTGCTTTTCAGCATAAATCAGCCCTGTCATTTTACATGATTGGGTCAAAAGGCGCCACATTTGTCACCCTCCGTCTCCTCAGGTGGCTTGGAGTCTATGAAGCTCCATCAACAGCTGCTCTGTCTACGTAATTGTGCATTTTGGACTTCAAGGTTGAAAACTCTTATTTATTTATTCTTATTATTTACAGGTTCTACATACAAAACGTGCAACTATTGAACACACATTAAAAGTTTACCCAGCTGAAACGTTGACCAATCAGGAACTCAGATGTGATAGTGACTTTTGGATGGCGTCCCTTTTAATTCACGAAGGTGCCAACCGTTTGAAAATTGATCATGGAGGAGAAATTAATACTTGCGGTTTGTGCCCGGCCAGAATTATACGATACCAAGTCTTTCATATATCAAAAAAGAGTTGTCAAAGAAAAAGCCTGGAGGAAGATTTTCAAAATTTGCCAGATTTGAACCGTTTCAACGTTTCGCACCAAGCCTCTTCCAACTTCAGGTACACACGTTAATATCAGGTAGCAACAGTTCCAGTGTGAACGCCATATGCTAAACACATGTTCAAGAATGCATGTCAGATGTCTGGTGTGAACGTAGAATTAGACCAAGCTTTGTGTGTGTCGTATTGATTCATAATCCTTCACTTCTGTTCTTTTGGACTCCAAATGTAATCACCTCCTTATGCACTCCATCTTTTCCATTTGGTTGTGGGAAGTGTCAGAAGTAAATAACTGTACTATATACAGATCTTGCTTTTGAACAGAGGATAGATTTTTGTCAACCATATCTGATTAAAACATGTTTTTTTAACCTGTAAATTGATTTTGGTACTTTAAAAGTATAAATAATATCAAAAATAATGTAACTATCGCTTTAAAACTGTGTTTTTGTTTCTATTAAAAGGTAAAATTTCAATTACATGCAGTTAAAACCAAAACAAGACCCCTAAGGTAAAACAGAGTTGTGAAAGCAGATTTTTAAAATGTGTTTCACATATAAAACAAGTTTTTAGAGCTAGAAAAGCTCAGCAGGGGTGAACTGCAACAGCTTAAAACTAAAGTGAGGTAGAGTCAGTCAAAGCATTTCTAATATGTGAAGAAAATCATCCTAAATCCAATGCAGGTAAATTATTATAAGTGTTTCAAAGATTTTGAGAGGGTTTTTATATCCTTCACTGACCATACCTTGTAAGGTCTTTCGTGTCTCCATGGATGCTTCAGAGTCAAAACCTAGTGGTTCATCAGACGCTATCATGACCTACTTTGTCATTTAAGTATGGAGATTATGTCAGAAACCACAATGTCCTGTTTGTACATTGCATAGGGAGAGAAGCTTTGGAGTGGTTGGATGACGAACGTCACTCCTAAGAAGGAGGGTTCTGTTTGCTCTATTAACAAAAATGTACACCCCCCCTCGAGCAAAAAAACAACAATCTTAATAATGTTTTCTTTTCTTTTATGAAAATCATAAAGTATGTTGTTAAGACAAAAAATGTTGAGTTAAAAAAGGGTTATAGCTAAGTTTATCTTGGCTTCAGCTTCCATCTGCTGATCTTCAGCCGGTTCAGAGTTTTCCACCTCTTCATGTGTGTTTGTCTGTAGCAATGGGGGGGGGGGCACACTCCCTGCTTTGGAAATACCTGAGGTTTTCTAATGTTGAGTAACCCTGTCTGCTACAGAGGCCATCTCCATTCAGGAAAGGTGAGATGATCTCTGATGTCCTCATAATGAGGAGAATGGTTGCATCCTCTCTGTTTCCCTTTACTTAACCATGTGGTTGAGCATCAGCTGGAGCTCATCTTCAGGTGATTTCATATCAACTTATGCAAAGTTATCAGACCTGGAAGCTCTAAAACATTGATAAACTGCACAGTGTTATGTGCCAACAATAAATTATTGAAACAAGGCATAACTGAGTTTTTTCGAAAGAGTTTTTAAACTATTTTTTGAGTTGAGGAATGCTGCTTTCCTGTAGTATCGTTCAGCATCCGTGTTTTCCAGATTAGAAGGAGTAAATAGCTTTTAACCCTTTGATATTAAGACGTTTCTAGTTCAAACTGCCCAAGAGAAACTTGTTTTTTCCATTTTTTTAAAAACTTGATTGTTTTTCTTTTTTAGATTAAGCTTCCTCCCACAGTCCAAAACAACAGTGGTCATAGGAAAACTCAATATTGACTGTGAATGTAAACATGAATCTTTGCTTTTACCTTTACAAAGGCCTATCAGAAATACAGCATCCTTCAGGGTGTTCAAAGAACATCCACCTAAGTTTGGAGCCTCCAGGTGTTGAAGGACAACAGGTCTGAAGAGAGTTCAGAAAATTCACTTCAATTCAATTTTATTTATATAGCCCAAATTTACATCAACAGTCGTCTCAATGGGCTTCATGCCGGTAATTGTAAGGTAAACATACAATCAAAAAGGATCATAAATGCATAGATTCCAATAGGATAACACTAAAACTTTAACTAAACAGACTAATCTAAACTGGCATCCCTGCCCTTTGACCCCCCTTCGCGGTGAGGAGAAACCCCAAAAAAACTGGAATCCGGAAAAAACAAAGAAACCTCAGGGGTGTCCACATGAAGGAGGGATCCTCCCCCAGGACGGACATACAATTTACCAGGACTCTTAGAGAAAAATAGCTTATCTAACTCAACAACTACATATTTAAAGTCCAGCAGATGGGCTTGATCCAGATGGAGTTGTGGGACGGCTGGGATCGTGAGACGAGCCAACGACAGGATCCACTGCATAGTGTCGGAGCAGTCAGGTACAGGAGCACGGATGAGCCAACTGGAATCTGGAAGAGGGACAGTACATGAATCGCACTGCACCAAACAGAGGCATGGAGAACTAAATGATGAATAATGATCAAGAATAGAGGAGAGAAGGAGAGAAGTAGATGAGAATAGAGGACAGAACCCCAGAGCACCATAGTTTCCCCCAGCTTCAACTTCTAGCAGCCTTGTGACAACTTTATTGTTATTGTTAATGTTAAGTTTTGGGGCTATACTTACGCCATCCATGGAGACTATCTGAGCAGACAGAGCATCTCTGAGGATTTTAGGACCTAGTAGAATGACATCAGTTCCATAATCCAAAGGATTGAGCCACAACATGCTAGGAGGAACCAAATTTAAGATGAACTTTAGAGGGATTGAAGTTAAGAAGGACAAATGTCTGATGTCTCAAAAAAACTTCCAAAAAATTCCCACAGGAAGTTATACCACAAAAAGTCTCCATTGAATCCTCAACGAAAAAGCAAAAATAGCTAAAAATGAAATGTATCTCAGTCTTATTAAATTTCTTTTTCAGTCATGAACATGATTTTTTAAAGCCACGCCCACCACTGGCCTTGAGTGGGCCACTATGACATCAAGCTCTTTTTCGAGCCAATCAGTACGAAGTGAAAAATAACAAGCCAATCCCATAAAGAAAGTATTTGAACTCACGTATTGGTGAGCATCACCAGTAAGGGTTAAAGCCTGTTTTATCATGTAGTGTAAGATGGATGACAAGTTCACAGAAAAGTAATTGAGTTTGTTTTTACCACTATCATTCTCACCAATGATCCTGATTCCCACTCTCCAATCGGAAAAACTTTGGACTCCGTCAATGTTTAGCAGTAAAGAAAACAAGAAAAAGATGAGTCTGCTGGTGAAAGGTCTATGGAAATGCACGTTGATGTGCATTTTGGTCTTCCAAAACTCTTGTATTCACACGTAGATATACAAGTTTTTACAAGTGTTTTTGTGCACTACGTACAAAATGTGCGTCCATTGAACTCCTGTTGAAAGTTACACCAGTTAAACTTTGGGCAATCAGGGACCTGGATTCGGAAATAACGTATGGATGGCGTCCATTTAATTCACGGAAGTGCCAACCATTTGAAATTGATCATAAAGGAGAAAATAATGATTGCAGCTTGGAATTATTTGACCCCAAGTCTTTCATATATCGGAATAGAGCTGTCAAAGAAGCTCAAAAAGCTCTGCACGGATTTAACATTTCGCTCCAAGCCTCTTCCAACTGTAGTTGGCAGACATTCGCTAGTAAACAGTAGAAAAGAAAAAGAAGAAGAAGAAGCCCCTCCCTGCTTGTCCAGTGTAAACACTACGGGCTACCTGTCCGTCACTTGCTGGGTGTGTCTGTTGTTCAACACCTTCACACCAGAGGTCACACCCTTTCTTGACCTTGCAGAAATGGAGGAAACAGCCCCCTCTTGTGGGTGCTGTGTGATCTGACAGCATTGGTGTAAAACGCGGCTCCTATCCATGTCCTTCACCCACACTGGAGCACAAAAAAAAAAAGAAAATCAGCAGATGTGGAACAAATGAGTCAGCACATGCACGTGTCTCCTAACATGATGAATGTAAAATCTGCTTCCATAGGTTCTCAGAGTCTCCCCTGCTTTAACAGCCACACAGAAATGCTGAAGTGTGAATCAGTGCAATGACCGTCCTCAATGAGTTGGTGAAGAAGCCAACTGTGACCCCCCACCCCCAATGTCGCACACTAGAAGCTATTTTGATCTTAGAAAAACCAAGACAATGGTCATGCTCATGCTCTTCTGTGCTTTTAATAAGTGCAAACCAAATTTTGGTTTTTCTCCTGCCCTACAGCCCTTTTGATGAATACCAACACTGAACCCCCTGCCGCCCCCCTACAGCACCGTTGAGTGGTGCAAGGCTCAGGCAGTGACAGATTTCTTTCTGCTACACCTGACATAAAGAGCTTTAGCTAACACTACCCGACACCTTGTGCTAATCCTGTTTTAAACTGCACTCTTAGCCATGAAATCCACTCGCAGGAGAAAAAAAAAGGCTCTGTGATGCAGTGCAGAGGTGTTACACAGATAATCGTACCCCTGCCACTTTCTCTGCAGGCTTTAGTGCAACAAAACCAGGGACAATTAAAGCGCGACTTTTAAGAAGGAAAAAGCCATATGGGTTTTTTTTTAATGATAAGGGGGGGGGGTTGACAGTGGAAGATGTGTGACACATCCCGTCCTCACAAAAACATTCTTCCCCTGTAAATTAATACTTAAGGTATTGGGGTTCCTCCAGAGCATCTTCTGCTTTTCTGTGTCTTTTAAAGTTTTGTTCTTGAAAAGTACCAACTCTTATAGTGAAGAACAGTCAACTGTGAACTGAACACCACCTAAATAGAGTAATTATCCACTTTCTCCATTAATGTTTGTGCACCTCATCACAAAACATACGATTTTAGCAGATGATTTTCCGTTTTTGGAAGACTTAACAAGTTTTGAGGACAGAAGAGAACAATGATCTCCTTCATGTTGCTTTGTGCCTGAGCAGAAAAGTATCAGTGGAGTGAAGTGATTTGGACTCTTGGTTCAAATCCCAGCTGGGTCCTTTCTGTGTGAAGTTTGCATGCTCTCCCCCTGCAGGCACTCATGCTTTATAGGTCCTGATCATCATTGTAAAGGCAAATTGGTTCTAAACGGACTTACCTGACTAAATAGAAGTTAAAATTTACAAAATTAACAAAGATGTGTTAGAGAAATTGATGATGTCACACTGACTCAAACAGAGTACCCAATTCCAAATGAGTTCAGTTTTGGTGGTAAATAGGTCCATGCCACAATTATCAAACTACCAGCACTGGGTCTAAAAACACAAGAGAGGTAAAGATTGCTTCCAAAGTATCTATATGCCTCATGACTGCAAACATTTGTAAAATAGTGCTATGCAAGCACAAAATCTGTAAAAAGTTAGAACTTCCCTGGGAGTTAGATTTTCTGCATGAAGCCTGTAGAAGACTACAATTCAGAGTTTAAATCTGTGATTAGAATGCTCTTCTTTCAGCTCCTGTTTATCACATAATGTATTTTAGATTAGATTAGATTAGATTTGTTTATTAATCCCACGAATGGGAAATTTCCTTGTCACAGTAGCATGGAGTTTGGCACAAGTATGTACAGACAGTAATGACAAGTTAGACAGACACACATTTGAAAGAATATATACAAAAGAAAGAGTGTTCTGATAAATAAACAGGGAAAGAGATGTGCAGGTATATAGAGGTCATTTTAAGCAGAAAGATAAAAAAAAAAGGAAAAAGATGGTACCATTTTATTCAGCTGGTCTTTGAAATACAGAACACTGTTAACTACTGAAATCCATCTAGGTCTTTACATGAAATATCCATAGAAAATTTGATGAATGGTTGAGTTTGTCGAGTATGATAGACCTTAAGCAGTAATAATAGAAACTGCATTTTTGTCTAAAACAAGCAAAACTATAACAAGTACACATTCATACATGAGAAATAATTTAAAATCCTGATTTGAGCTTCAAAAAGATCTGAAACAAACAGCTTTAAGAATATAATACAACCTGTTGCATGTTAAATTAACTGACAACTGAGTTAGTCAGAACTGATGTGAACACATCTGAGCTGTCATCTGGATTTCAACAACACAATAGATAGAATCTCTTTCTAAATGAGTGTTGAAGATCCTTGATGAGAAACAAAACCATGTCTGTCAAATCTTCACCCAAAACAGTTCCATTTTCTTTTTCAGGTCATTTATGATGAGGCACCTTCACCTCTTAGAAAATTTGCTCAAAAACATCTGACATGTTTTCAATTGGGAAGTAGCGTCAACATGCACCAGGACAGCATGTTGTACTCAAAAACATAAAATAGCATGTGACCAGTTTGTTTCCTTATTCAAAACCATGAAGGAATGAAAGGAACTTCCACCAGATTTTAAAAATTGAACAAGGAAATAAAGCAATATTTCTCCAAAAAAAATGGCTGCATTTTGTAACTTTCGTGTTCTCCCACAAAAAGAAATCAAAACTATCATTGTGATCATTTAGATACTGACTTTGAAGAAAGATTTTTTATTATTCAAATCAGATGCACTATTTTTAAAAAAAGATTCTCTTTTTAGCCTTTTTCTAATAAACTGGAGCCAGTTATTAAACCATTCGTGCATTTTGTGGTACAAGCTCTTAATTTGGCATGGATGTACTTTAGGATCCGCTCTTTCAGAAAAGCACAAGAAAATACAATCTATCCATCTATCTATCCATCTATCCATATATATATAGATATATATAAATTCTGTTGATACCCCTTAAGACTGCATTTTGTACAGCATATTGTTGAGACTGGGGCAAATAGACATTGAATATTTTTGGAACAATTAAGTGTACGGCCGCCATCAATTTTGTATTTTTATCGTTTTTCTGAGTGCATTCAAACGTTTAGTTATGATTAGCAGCAACACAAAAATTAGAGATTTGGGGCAAAAGGTTCTTTTTTTATTTCAAACTGAGTTTTGAAGCCAAAGTACAACAACAAAAAAAGGGGGTTGTGTGATGGCATCCAGTGAGGGGGGCCCTGGCTGACAGGAGCCTCCACAGGAAGGTAGTCGACAGTTTTGGAGGCTGACTGTGACAGCGGATGGCAGGGTGGATGTCACAGGTACAGTTCCCCCATCTCCCTGTATCTCAGAAAGTTTCGCCTGGCTGATCAGGGACGACAGCGGCGCTGCTCCCAACCTTCAGTCAGCTGTCACATGAGGTCACCGCAGGAGACAAAGGCGGCGCGTCACATGTGAGCATGCGCTGGCATCTGCTGCTGCTGCGTGAAGCTCCGCAGCTGCAGGCGTGGGCCGGCGGAAACAGAGACGAATTCAATCTAAGCGTAATCTTGATTATGTTGGCGGTCACCGGTTGGTTCACACTGCAGGAATGAAACCACGACAACTTAGATTTGAATGAAAAACGTGGGAGTTCAGAGGGTCGTATATCATTAAGAAATTGAGAAAGTTAATTAGGCAGCTCTGATAATTATTGCCATGGCAACCTCAGCTCACTTATGCAGATTTGATTAACGAGGTGCCACTTCTGTCTGTGTGGAGTCTGTGACAGCGGGGCTGCGCAGAGTTTGAGAGCCTCCTAGAGGCCAGAGGGCGTACTGCTCGCTTAATTTGCAGACACATCAAGAACAAAGGTGCTTCATCTAAAGTGGTAAAAAGATGGTGATGATGATCCAGAGGAGAGAGGCCCCTATTTCCCCACTTCCCTCCATCATCTAAGCTCACAGGTTTCCTGTTATTTTCCCTTCAGGGAAAGGAGACTTCTTCACTGATGAGGCTGCTGATGCATCTGTCTGGAAGGAGAAAGCGCGCTGTGATCTGCATGCAGAGGAGGTTCCAGCTCAAACACCGCCCTCTGGTGGAAACGCAGCAGCATGTGTGCTCCCATGCCTTCCACTGATGGGCTGTCAGCCACAAAGACAACACACTTTTTCAAATTGAGCAAATATGAGAGCATACTTTATAAATGAGCGTTTACAAAGCAGTAAAGGAGCACAGACAATGACATGTGAAGGAGATCATCAGAGAAGCGGAGTGACACTGGCTGCTGCTGCACACACCCCTTCAAGACTGCTAAAAGCAAAAGTAATCACCTCAGTGGCCTCCTGTATGTGCGTTTGTCTCAGCATGTGCATGTAGTTTGCTTCTCATATTTGTGTGTCTTAGTTTGGTGCCATGTGTGAGTCTGCGTGTGTCTGTGTGCATGCATGCATTAGTCTGTGTGTGTGTTTTGTCCCTGCATGTGTGTATTGTAGTGTAGTTTTTTTCTGTTCTGTCTTGTTATGTTTGAATTTGTGTGTTTCTGTGTTTTTGTCTCTGTGTGTTTGCGTGTGGTTTTTTTCTTGTTTGTGTTTCTTAGTATGTTGGCATCTGTGCTTGAGCCTGTGTGTGTGTGTGTGTGTGTGTGTGTGTGTGTGTGTGTGTGTGTGTGTGTGTGTGTGTGTGTGTGTGTGTGTGTGTGTGTGTCCATGTATCTTGATGTTCCTTTGCATGTGTGTGAGGTTTTATCTCATGACTGTGTGTCTTAATATGTTGGCATGTGTGTTTTTGTGCATGTCTGCATCTATCTGTGTGTGTTATTGTGTTTGGGTTTTTTGCATGCAGCTGTGTGTGCGTCTGTGGGCATCTTTTGCGACGTTCACACCACCCTAATGAACAGTCTATGTAAACGTGCATAAATGTGTGTTACTCTGGCGTTTATGCATCGCTACACAAGTTTCTGACTGTTTTCGGGCTCTATAGGTTCAAAACTTGTGTCCAATAAATGAGCGTAGAAATTTCTTATTAACAAGCCTCTTCCAACAGTATATGGTGGGAATGTACTAATAATTAATATATAAAAAAAAGAAAAATTAGAAGCTGCCCCTCCCCGCTTGTTCAGTGTGAACCTCAAATGCTGGACGCCCTTTTAGCACATTTTTGAACACTCGTCACATGCCCAGTGTCAACATAGCATTAGTGTTTCTGTGTGTGTGTGGTTGTCTCCTCACATATGTGTGGTTATGCCTGCATTGGTGTGGGGAGGGGGAGTCCTTCGAGAAAACTATTGAGTCTAAGCTCCCATCATTTATTTACGCAGACACATGCATGTACACACACACACACACAAAGAGATGTACAGATACAAACACCACAAACATTACATGCACAGTGGACTGAGAGCTACAGATTATGGTTTATTACGGGCAAATTCAAATAACAGCCCCCCCCCCCCCCCCGTGTGTTTGATTAAAACTGTGATGAGCCGTCAGACCGCTCTAAATATAGAGAACAGGAGCTTTGCATGGATCGCTCCTGCCTGAGCTTCCTTTGAAGGCCTCTACCGTCCATAATCTCACTGCCGTCTAAACTTCTAAAGAAAAGCTCCTCCTCTTTTTATCAGAAAATCAACTGCCGACTAGAAAGCTAAAACTGAGAACAGTAACTGTAACTAACACTATTCTGTCCCCTTTGCCTTCAAATTTAAAACATTTTAGTTTTTTAATAACCAAGGCTGTAGTTTGGGTTTGTTTGTTTTAGGGACCAAAATATATTTGAACATTTCTGAATAAATTCTCATTCACCCAAATTTCACCCCGCATTTGGTAAGAGTTGGTCGTTCTTTTACCTACTACTATGGCATTTGAAAAATAAACACGAAGGGGTGACTGAAACCAAGATCCTGGTCTCATCTTCATCGTTTCCTGCTGCCAGTCATTGTAACAGGAAATTGTTACTGTTCCTTTAGATCCCACCAGGACAGTGGGACTTGCAGTTGAACGAACAACGGATCAGACTGATACATTTGTGCCCGATCACTCCATTGATTTAGACATCTTCAGACAGAATAATCCTGCATAATTGCGTGGTGGTTAGCATTCTCGCCTCACAGCAAAAAGGTCCCGGTTCTTCTTCTGGCATGTTCTCCGGAAACTCCGGCTTACTCGTACAATCCAAAAAGATGCTTCATGGGTGGCTCTATGTTGCACCCATGTAAGTGTGGCCATGCAAAGTGTTGAGGGTGTACCCCACATTCACATAACAGTAGCTGGGTTGGCTACTTTGCTTTCAAACTGATTTATAAAATAAGGATAAATCTTTACCTAAAAGATTGTATTCTGTTTCAGAGATTTGACTCGTCTTTTCAAAGGCTGTCAGAACTTAAAAAAAAAAAAAAAAAAAAAACTTAAAGAGAGCTGGTGTTCCAGGAGCTGAACCCACAACTTACATTCAAAGGTAAGCGAGCTGTGATCATCTCATCTGTGGAAACATCCATCGGGCTTTGTGAGGAAGCAGCAGACGACTGAAACCGAGGAGCCACAGGTCTGCAGGTCGACAACGCCTGAGGCTGAAGACGAAGCAGCACACACTCAAGTTTCACTTCTTTATTAGAAATCCATCAACTCAGCGGGAACCGACAGGTGTGGAAGGGGGAGGAGCAGAGCTTCAGGTGTTTTTAATTCTTCTTTTTGTTTTGGAACTGATACAGCATACAAAACGTTGGCATGGTTTCAAAGCAAAATTATTTATTGCAAAATACAGATTTTAGAGGGAAAAAGTGCTGATCACCCCACCTGTGAGTACGGCATGACAGAAGAGAAGATTCATAAAGTCAACCCAAAGTAAGATGAAGAAAAAAAATCAATCAAGGAAATAAAATCTGAAAGAATCTTTCTTTCCAATCTTCAGATTGACCCCCCCCCAATTACATCCGATTACCCGGGTCAAGCGTTTTCACTTTGAACACACCAGATCCAGGTAACCAGCAGGGAAACAACTACCTTCTGATTTATTTGAGGTAATACTTTTTTATGTTTATCCCCCCCCCCCCCACACACACACACTTCTAAACTGCTCCTGATAATAACAGAACAGATTTTGACACCAAACCTGTCAGGGGGGAGGGGGGGGCTTCTTAAAAGGAACATATGTGGGGAGGGTCGGTTTAAAAATCAGAATACAACTGAGGCAAATTCCAGTAAAAGTTCAATAGAACCAAAATAAATCAGAGATTCAGTCAATTCCTTCCTTCTAAATAATCATTCTTGGTCCTTCTGTCACTCCATGACTCAAAAATCAGAGCAAGCAAACATCATTTTAGAGACCCCCCCCATTCTGAACCTGTTCCTTACATAAACAAAAGGTGCAACAACAGCAAACCAGAGCGCTGAAGACTTTCCCTCCTTTTCTGAAGGACACGCAGAAGACATCTGACCCCCCCCACCCCTAGCTCCCGCCTCCCACACAGACGTGGTCAGAGGCTGGACTTTCCTGAACAACTTCACATCTTTTTGTTGAAGGAAAATGCTGAATCAGTTGAAAAGTAAAGCAAACTGAGCCTTTTTCAGTGTCAAACAATGAGACTCTAAAAACAGAGCCGGTCATATGCAAACCCCCCCCCCTCCCTCTTTACAGTATCTACACATGTGCAAACAAACAATACAATAAATCTGAGGGTGTCATCTTCAGAAACACAGCTGGAAAACAGAAAGTTTCTGCCTAAAAGAGCCAGAGGAGGGAATCTGATGAGACCCAATTCCATCCTCATCCTCTGCACTAAGGGCTTACAAACCACCCAATCCAAGTCCCAACTTTGCTGCTTGAAGGCTCGACCTCCCCATCCTCCCGGCGCTCCATCACGTCTGTGCGATCATGGAAAAGTCCCAACAAAAAGGGTTCCGGTAACACGTGTGAGAACTGAAACCTATGTGGCTCAGAGCCCGGTTGTCAGTTAGCCTTCATGCAGGCTTTCATAGCCTGAGGATCCACAATGGACAGAAGCTTGCACGCAAGAAAACTAACTAAATGCCCCGCCCTTTCACGTCAATCATCTTTATGCAGATCCTAATGGGACCTTCTCTGATTATAAGTCAGACCCAGAGGACTGCTGGGATATCTGATGGAAACATGACCAGCTCCTAAAATCCAGCGGTGAGGTTAGGGCCAGAACTTCCCACCATTTCTGTCAAAAATTCCCTTCATTCAGGCTGCCATGTTTTCAGCAGCAGCAGAGGACTGAACCTGTGTGGTCCGGCTCGGAAGACCTGGCAAAAGAAATGGGAACCTTCCATCGCAGAGGGAGACCACAGTGAAAACTGACCTTCCCCCATTGTCCCCAAGTTGAAAAAATAAAGCTGTGAGCGGCTGTGACCTTCAACAGAACACTGAAATTCTTTAATTCTGCTATCAGGTGGAGTCATGTTCCGGTTTCTCTAAACTCATTGTGAACCAGAACCCTCTAAGGTGTTAAAAGCAGCTCTGCCCTGTTTAAAAACTAGAGGTGACAGAGTTAGGAGCAGCAACCAATCCACGCCTCACAGAGGCACTGGCGTGCACAGAATGACTGCACTGGAGAGAAGCAAGGTGGGAGGAGCAAACCGGACGGGCGATCAAAAGAACCTTTGTCCGGTCAGAGCAGCTGCATGGTTTCCTGAGCGTTCAGGGCTCCTTCTAGGCCTCAGGTCGGCCTGAAGACCGGACACAGCCCACGGGGGGGGGGGGTTGGGGGTCAAGGGTGTGTCGCCGATGCAGACGGATGATCACAGGAGCACGTCTCATAAAAACGTATTGCATTTAGAAACGTTTAGCACCGAAGTCAAAATGCAGCTGCTTTTGGATCAGCTGGAAGGAGGTGGAGTCACTGAAGAGCCCCTCCCCCTTCCAGGCACAAGAAGTTCAAACCCTTAAAACTGATGCCTGCACTTGTTATTCTGCAAAAATACACACAGATTTATGATCTGGACGGGGGAGAAGAAGCTCATGAGCTGAGAGGGCGGCCCCCGCCTCACGTGTCCCAGTCCAGCTCCCTGCAGGCGATCCGGATCAGTCTGAGCTCCAGCTCCACGGCGTCGGGCCGCTCCTGCGGGTTGGCTGAAAGCATCTCCCGCAGAAGCTGCTTCATGCGGCTGTTCATGCTCTTCTTTCGGGCAGGAATAGGCAGCTCCATCTTGGGGTTCTCCAGGAGGGCCTCCCCCAAGGGGACGATCTCTGAGCCCTGCTGCACATAGCTGCCCAGCAGCTCCTTCTGAGTCTCCACATCTACAAAGGTGATCCGCTCTACCATGGCCCAGATGATCACTCCTAAGGCGAAGATGTCCGCCTTGGCCGTGTAGTGGCCCTCCCAGACCTCGGGGGCCATGTAGAAGTCCGTCCCACAGGCCGTGGACAGGAAGCATTTGTTGACGCTGGCCGGCTCTTCTGGGTTGAGCCCGGAGGCGGAGCAGACCTTGCTCAGGCCGAAGTCGGCCACTTTGAGGGTGGGCTCGGGCGACCCGGCGGGGGTGCAGGCCTGCGAGATGAGGATGTTGTCTGGTTTGAGGTCACGGTGGATGATCTGGTTGCGATGCAGGAAGGCTAAGGCGCTGCCCAGCTGCAGCATGAAGCTGGTGTTGGTTTTGCGGCTGGGCTTGCGGGACAGCAGGTAGGCGTTCATGTCACCGCCGTCACAGAAGTCCATGACAAACCAGAGGTAGGAGGCACAGCAGGGGTCAAAGGTGATCTCTCCCTTCAGAGACGTCTCCACCAGCTGCAGCACAAACAGAGGACGACACACCTTAAGAGTCAGATGCCGTTCTAGTTTCTATGGAAACACTGCACAGAGGTCACAGGGTCTGAATAAACACTGACCCTTATAAGTTCCAATCAGACCAGAGACTGGGAATGTTTCTGAACTGTGACAGAGGCTAGAAACAGAAATAACTATGGATTCCACTGCTTTCATTTGGATTTATCAACATTCCCATTAAAAACCAGGTTAGACACGGTTTTTGGGCTAAACATTTATCACTAAATGATAAAACTTCACACTGAAAACCAAGATAAAAACCTCTTTTTGCCTGAAAAAGATTTTTTATTTAACTGTCTCTCGGGTTGTTTTCTGCATGAGACCCAAAGAGAAAGACATCCAATCACATGCTGGCTTCTGTCAACTCAGCTCAGTCAGGCAAACGCGCCGTGCCCAACGCTTAAACTGCACTGCAGGATCTCTGGATCTTAAGTGATAAAAGAGGAAACACAGACTCTGGTTTTAAAGTGACGGAAAGACACTACTACTACGGTTCAGTCAATTGCTCTGAATAAATAAATAAAACTTTTTTATGTTTAGCAGTAAAATGTTCTTTACATTTTAATAAATGTTTTACAAAGCATCAGAAATGTTTCAGAAGAGTTTTCGACGAGTAGGGAATCTGTGATGGTCATTCTTCTGCCGCACGTTAAAACATCGCTCACTGAAAAGCTGACCCAGACTTCCCAAAATGTCTGCATCATTCATCAGCAGACATCATGTGCAAAAGTGATGGGCTTTGGGCACGTGATGACTCCCATTGTGAAAATCATAAACAACATTTTCTCTGTGGATTTACTCAGTGGCTCAGCCTTAAAGCAATCAAGGCACCCTTGATTAATCAGCTTTAGTATGCAAAGCTTGCATCAGGCACATGAACCAAACCTGACTTTTCACATAAAAAGACGAAACAGTGATGAAACAGAGGGGGGGGGTAATAGAAGCAGGTAAATTTTCTACCTCTGCTAGCTGCTACTCTTAAGAGTGCACTAGAGGATAACTCCACCCATCCAAATGCAACAACCAAAGGATATTTCACAGAGTAAAAATACAGTATTTAGAAAAGATTTTGCCTGTGAGCTCAACATTTGACTCCACAAACTGGTACATCTTCAAAAAAAACAAACCATTCTCCTTTAGACTTCAAAATCTCCACAATGCCTATTAAACAAAAATGTATTTTGCATAACGACGTGGCTTCAGAGCAGGAGAAAGCTCCAGACGGACAAAGGGTTCAAAACTCAAAAGAGCGCCCGTCATTGTTCCTGGGAGAGCCCCGACATGGCACAAGCACATTCTGGGAGAATGTCCAACACTGGCAAAGCAGGATCTGAATGAACAAAAACAAAAGTCCTCTATCAGGCCTGGGAGTGCAGCAGGGAGGCCCGCCACTACCACCTGTGGAACATTCATGGACCTGCGGGCCAACAACAACTAGGAGACCGCTAGAACCCCCTACCCTTATTCATCTGATCCTCTTTTTAAATCAGACAGATCCACAAACGATGCTATCTCCACTGTTATATCCAGGTGAGATCTACAGAAACTAAGTCCATGGGACTGTCTTGGATTCAGATTCTTGCTAGCCTTAAAAAAAAAAACACCTATTCCTGAAAACACTCAGGGTTTTTGCACCCTCACCTCCAGGTAGAGTGGGGAGCTGGAGCCATGGCTCATCCTCTGGGCCAGCTGGTCCCGCTGCAGGATGCACTCCTCCAGGTGGATGACGTTTGGGTGCTGGCTCTGGATGCTGCTCAGGGCCCAGAACTCCCGCAAGGCCAGCTCCACATTTTCTGGAGAGTGGCAGCGGATCTTCTTCACCGCCACCCGGGCCCTGGTGCGCTTCACCACCGCCTCATAGACCACGCCATAACTGCCACGCCCCACCTCCTGGATCAGCTCGTACTTCGGCTGGCTGCTTACCATCCTAGTCTTCGCTGTGGGAAAACAACAACAATGTTAGTCTCACATGGTTTAATTGGTCGATTCTGCGAGACTCGCCCGGTAGCTGATGTACTTTCCACATGAGATCAAGGGACTTGACATACGTCAAGAGTCAGACGTGCGACTGACATCAAACACCTGTCACTATGTGCCGACAGGCTTCGATCAAGCAGGGAGGAGCCTAAGAACAATGACCAGTGGAAAAACCCCATATAGGTGTGCTTGAAGCAAAGGACCATGGGAGATATAGAGGGGAAACATCTGGCCATCAGCAGACATGCTGGAGGGAAACAGGTAACACCCACTGGGCGCGTCTTACAGTCGTGGAACCAGGAACCCACGCTAAGAACAGTACAGTGTAGGCCTGCACAATATACCGCAAATTTATCGTTATCGCAATATCCAGCTCTGCAATACTCATATCGCAAAAGACGGCGAATATCTCAATAAATCGTAAACCCAAAATTTGTTAAAACAATCTTCTAACAGCTTGAAGCATTTAACGAATCAGATAAATCCCTTTATTGCTTTGACCAATCAGATGGACGCCTTCTCATTGTTGACCAATCAGATGGAGGCCTATAATGTTAGATGTTTGTCCCCCATGTCGATGAGGGTCATTTGGAGTATAATTTTAAACTGTTGCAATGAAATGGAAATGATGTTTTTGGTTATTTTTCTATTTGTTTATTTACCGCAAATTATATCGTTATCGCAATATTGATCACTAATATCGCATATCGCAAGATTTCCTCATATCGTGCAGCCCTAGTACAGTGCCTCACTAGTAAAGCAGCTGTGCAACCTCATCTTCTGGACTAAATCTGAAGTTTTCCAGAGCATCAGGTAGCACAGAGAAGCAGATGTTCAGGTGAGGAGGAGGAGGAACACAGATGATGGAGGAAAGGTTTGTTTGTAGTCCTCCAATGAGTCAAAAGAATTTTCCAAAATCACTTGAATTTGAAGTCAAGCTCATTGGTCATAACTTATTCCAACAAAAAGCGCTAAAACACAGAGTTCAAATGAGGATGTAAATGCTGAAGAAGGCGCGAAGGACAACCTGAATGGGAAAAACCAAACACAAAGGTTGTGAATTTTGGCAGCAACTCCTCCTTTTTGAAACCAAATGAGTTTAATGACCTTCCTCCTCTGACCTTCAACTAGAACAAGCTTTTTAACAAATAACAGAGAAAAGATCTGTATAATGTCTTCAAAGAGAGCAGTTTTTTTCATAGTTTGGTTATGGTTTGATCAGCGTTTAACTGATGAAAAGAAACCAAGCTAAGGAGTAAAAGCACAGAAATAAAGAGGATCTGGTATTCCTTACGAGTCTTCAGGCTCAGGCGAGTTTAATTAATTTGATTTTTAACAAATTATCCTGTTATCTTGCAAGGAGTGTTAGAAAATAAATGTTTCCTGCCCCCAAAAAACATCCCAGAAGCTTAACCATTTCTGCTAAAACAATATGCATTCCTGTCAATCTGCAGATGAAGCCCTTTAGGAGAATTTGAGAGCCCCCCACGAAACCTGATGATCTCCATGATGGAGCAGCAGGGCTGCACTGAAGCTCTGTGGACTGCAGACCCAGCCAAACATCATCCAACTTTTGTTATCCACTGGAAATGTCCTGAGGCGAAAATTCATTCTTAGAACCAGAGGAACCTGTCTGCTTGCACCCAGAGCCTCTATTTTTAGCATTATTCCCAGTTAGGATGTTAACATGTGCAGCACAGCTGACATAAAGGCCTCCAGAACATTCTTTCTGAAGCATGTCAACAAAATGGAAAATCCAATCATTGTACATTTTCTGGTTTACAAAGCACCATTAAAATGCTGATGTCCTAAGACACAGCAAATTTAAATGCTTTGCTTTGGGGTATAAAACGTATTGAAAGAGAAAGTTAATTTACTAAACATGATCTTTTTTTATACAGAAACTGAAATAATTGGCACAAACAGCTGACAACCTATCAGTTATCATATCTGATCTAGGGTTGGGCGATGTCCCCTAAATTGGCCGTTGACGATGTTTGCTGTCAACCATCGGGATGGACGATGACATCGTCGGGGGGGGGGCTATATTTACATTTTTCGTTCTTATATAACTGTTATTCGTTATTTTACTTTTTTTATTTTATTTCCCAACTAATGACTCATCCGCGATGATCCAGTATAAACTGAGGGGAAGTGACTTTAACAAAAAAAGTAACAAACAAAATAGAAAAGAAGTAGTCCGCTCCCGCACTTAACTAGTGAAGTGGACCGGCGGAGCGCGGACTTACAGCTTTGTGTTTGATGGGAAAGGGGGGGGGGGGGTTTACATGAGCGGTATGTGTGGGAGATTTAAGACTGCGATCCGTCCCGCAGCTCTAGGGGTACAAGCAACCGAACTCAGAACCGGGTCTAAAAGTGTGTGTCTGAGCACAGCTCGGATCGTCAGCACACACAGCGGTTTGAGCTTCAAAGCAGAAATGTCGCTCAGTCCTTAGAAAACATTCAAACAATCACGTGGATTTGTGTTTCCAGTCGTGTCCCGACTAAATAAAGGCTGATATTATTCTTACATGTTTAACGTGTAGCGCCATCCAAAGCCAATGTTGTTAGCCCGTGTTAGCATACTGCTAATCCTAGCTTCGTTCAGAAAAGCACTGACCACACGGATTAAAATTCAAATGATGAGCGAACAGGCGCTTCATAATAACCGTAACATTATTAAAAGCACGTTTAGAAGATCATCTCGTATTTTACCGAGCTGACATGTCAATATATATAGCCGCTCGGCGCTGTTTAACATCGTTTTGTATTGAATTGTTACATTCAATAAAATTTGAGAAAAAAAAGCCGCTCGGCGGAATTTATATCTTTCCGGTTTTCAAACCCTACTGCGCATGTGCGAATGATTTATTCCGACGGAAAGTGTGACCTTAGTGAACGTTTGTTATATTCTGAAAACATTTTTCTGGACCCATGTACACGGTTGGATTCTAATCCGACCATTGATCCCATCAAGATATTTTGTACATGTAACCGCGGCTTATGGTGTCGACTCGCAACATGGCGGGGGCGTGGCATCACGATGGTGTCTCTCCATCGGGATTTCAGTCACCCATCACGATGGACGATGGTATCGTCCATCGGCACAACCCTAATCTGATCAATTCAAAATGAATTATCTTTAACATTTACAATCATTAAATTAAGCAAATTAAATTTGCTTAAACCTGGACGCTCATAATATTTCCCATCAGCCCTCAGTACCTGTTAAGGCATCAGCATTAGCTCCCATTAATCGTTCACACCTGGCATGTGACGCAAGTTCTTGAACGCGCTTTCAGCATGGGGTGGATAAGCAGAGAGCAGCGTCTTCAGGTTTTTCTTTTGCTGCCGTTTAAAAGCATGTGTCAGCCACCTACAGTTGGAAAAAGCTTTGTGCAAAATGTCAAAGCGGGGCCAATCGTGATCCAGGCCGTTTCTTTCACAGTTCTACTCCGATTTATGAAAGACTTGGTGTCATATGATTCCAGCTGGGTGACAACCCGCAATTATTTATTTTTTCTGCCGTAATCAATTTTCAAATGGTTGACACTTCTGTGAATAGAAAGGGACGCACGCCATCCACCTGTCACTACCAAATCCACGTCCCTGATGTGTCCAATTTCAACCTGGTTAAACTTTTAAAGCACGTTTAAAGGCTGCACATTTTTTTAACGTAGAGCCGGAAAACTGACTTAAAAACTTGAGTAGCGACGCAAGAGTTCTGAACGTGGAAGTCTGAAACAGCCATATGCGTGCATTAACATGGACTGTTCCTATAGTGGTTGCTAGAATGCACGTTGCCGAGGCCAGCGTGAATGCATCATTAAAACAAGGCAGATGAGAGAAGCTGCTGCAGCAGTGCAGAAACTAAACAGAGTTTGCTCCAGTTCTTAAATATAAAGAGTTCAAAGTGAAACAAACACCATGAAGAGAGCAACGCCCTAAACACAAGCAGCCGTGCCTGAAAGTCCAGCTGAATCCAGACTGAGCAAGTCAGGATCCCAGCAGGTGAGGATCCCCTCCTGGAAAAAACCCCAAACTTCTGTGGGAGAAAGTCAGAGCTAGATCACAGCTTTCTTAGTTTCGAAACATGTTTCCTGAAATCAGGAAGAGTAAAACCCTGAATGTTTTGGATAGTGGGCATGGAAGCATGTGAACACAGGTCAAAAACTACGTCAAACATTAACAATGAAAGGCATCCAAATACTGAGTGTGATGGTTTCCACATATCCGGAAAAATCCATACTGCTTTGTTTTCCACGTAGCATTTTATCTGTTAAAATACTGATGGTTGGATTTAGTTGACTTCATTCAAATAAGCCACTTTTCAGAAGAATAAACTTGTAAAACTTCAACTGATAAATCTGTTATCGTATTTCCAAGGAACATTGATTTATCAGGGTCCACTGAAGAAGACCACAGAGGTGGCTTTCTACTGGGTTTATGGTACCAAATATTCAATCAAGCATATATATTTTTCACTTTTCCATTCAATAACATTGATTGCTTGCTTATGAGGAAGAAGTTCCACAAATATACCTGAAACAAAGCTGAAATTACTGACATTGTGGATGGGAACAATTAAATCCCAGACAACCCAGACAACAGATACTGTTTATCAATAAAGTCATGATCCATTTGATTGGTTTGAATAGTGATCAATCAACTGCTTTAAACCCACCTCTGCTGGGGCTGCACCAGCTTCACCAGACAGCTGGTGGAGAACATCTCTGCCCAAAATGCCTTTACTGGTCAACCTGTTACCTGAAGACATCCAGCAGGTGTGTTCTGGTTCAAGAAAGTAAACAACAAGCCCTTAAATGAAAACAATCCGCAACGGCACCCGCAGAACCGAACACTGTAAACAGAAGGACAGAGAAGTCCTGAGGCCGGAACACACCGCTGTTTCCCGGCAGACAGACGCACAGACCAGCGGCCTGATGCGCTTGTCCCGCCCCGCCTGGGATCGGTGGAGGCTGCGGGGATTGAAGTGAGCTAACACAGGCAGCGGCTAACAAAGAATGGCTGCGGAAAGACCCCAGCTTCAGCGCGGAACCGCGCATTCACCGGGTGGATATCCGCCGAAACAGAAGAAACACGCAGGTTTCTGAACGTAAAACGGCCGAGCCGTGACAGCTATTGTCAATTGTGTCCGGCAGGTTTATCTAACAGGAAACAAGCATGAGCCCCACGGGCACACACACCTGTCAGCCCACAGGTACCCCGCCCCGTGGCCTCACACACCCCTGCAGGTATCCCCGAGGCAGCCTTACCTGTTCGCCGCTTTTCCGGGGTTCATTTGTTTTCCTCTTCGCACTCCTCGGCAGCCATTACCGCTGCGCATGAGCTGCTGACAAACCTGGGCGCGTGCAGCGCCGCGCGGCGGGGGACCTGTAACATCCGGGGACCTTTCAAAGTAAAAGCATTGTTGGGGTTTTGTGACTAAATCAGACGTTGTATGGGTTTTGTTATCTAGAACTGTCGTTCTGATTATCAAAATAGAGAAATAAAATAAAAAGAAAGAGGTCAAGACAATTTTATTTTCTCAATATTTTTGGAATGTTTCTTTCAGAAAACACAGCTCCGGGAAAAATCAGAATTTTTCTCTTTAGTTTTCAAAATGATTTCTTTTCTCAGTCAGGAAACACCAGTAAAGATTCCTCATCCCCATGCAAAAGTTATATTTTTTTAAAGAATCAATTTCCATCTTGCTTTTTTGTTTGTTGGTTTTTTAATTCTCATATTAAAAAACATTACCAAATCCCTCTGGTAAAGAGTTATTCCGGCTGGAAATTTAGATTCTAAAAATATTCTCTTACATTAATAATAACATAAAGAAAGGAGTAGACTTTTATAGAACCTGTATCTTGAAAAATTAACTTTTTGAGGTTTGAAGTGTATTGTAATGTTCATTCCTAACAAAAAACATTCCCAATGCTGTATTTTTGATCTATTTAAGATTTTCTCAGCGTTCCAGCTCTTCCCAACCCACGAAAACGATCTTGTTCTCACATTGTGACATAGATATGTTGAACAGCCCCTTCCAGGAAGAGTCTACACTGCCAGCACCATCCCCAGGCTAACACACACTTACTCAATTCAATTCAATTCGTATAGCCCCAAATCACAACAGTCGTCTCGATGGGCTTTGTGCAGATAAATGTAAGGTAAACATAAAATCAAAAGGATCATGAACACACACGATTCAATAGAAAGATTCTAAACTGAACTAACTTAACTAAAACTGGACATCCCTGCCCTTAGACCCTCCTATGCGGTAAGGAAAATCTAAAAAAAACGGATTTCGAAAAAAAACGAAGAAACCTCAGGGGTGCCCGCATGAAGGAGGGATCCTCCCCCAGGGCGGACAGGCGATGCCAGAACTCATAGAGAAGAATTAATTTATCTAACTCTACAACTACACATTTAGTCCAACAGATGAGCTTCATCCAGATGGAGTCGGGGACGGCTGGGGGCACGAGACGAGCTGGACGCAGGATCCACAACCAAGTGCAGGAGCAGTAGTAGAGACGAGCCAGAGACGAAGTACTTTGACGGGTACAGGCTTACGGACGACCCAACTGGAATCCAGAAGCACTCCCACGCCGCCGGAGGGGAGAGGGAAAGATGTTGTAGCATTTTGCTCATGATGGAGGACATATATAAAATAATTTAAAACTAAAGATGTGTTTCTGATTTTTTTCTTTGTTCGAATCATGGTGTATCAGGAGGATATGATAACTTTAAGTTTGAAAAAGCCCTAAGTTGAGATGTAGTATAAAAATAATTGGTAGGTCAAATTCTCCCTACTCCACTCCATTCTGATGCATCCACTTGCAGACAGATAGAAAAACCTCATTGCAGGCTCAAAACTGTTCGGCAGAATGGTTTTGATATTGCTTGTCATTTTTTTGCTAATGTTAGCTTGAGGTTGTGAGGAGTGTAACCAAAGGACCGATGTGATATCACTAGAGGCTTCCTTCTGTGGCTAATTTCTGAGGAACTTCTACTGCTCTGCAGAAACTATGTACTGGAAAACTACATGGTTTTTTTGTCACTATTTTACCTAACAATTGCATAATCCTAATCAAAAGTAATATGCTGGCTCCACCCCTGACTTTGAGGGTCTATGTTTCTTAAACTTTGAGAAGAGACCTAGTCCCTAGACTCTTGCAAACTGAAAGGAGTAAAAACACATCTGTGTTTTTACTCCTTACAAAGTAGCCTAAGTGATCTTTGATAACCACATTTCCTCAACAGTTTCAGTCTGGTAAATATTTTTCTTCAGAATAACAAAGTTAAATCGCACAGTTTGTGATGTCACTCCAGGTCTCCACTAGGGGGCGGAACACTCACAGCTCTCTTTGTTTTAAAGGCCCAAAGTGACGGCATGAAGGAAATGTGATTCTGAACATAAAGAATCAAAAATTAGGAATAAAACTAAGTATTTTTTAAACAGATGAACTGTTTGTTTGATCAAAAAACGTTTTTTCCTTAGAAGAGAAGAGAATACACGAGGCTCACAGATTAAAAAAGCAAACTATATCTGATTTTAAAATCATAGAAATCCTTCAGTTTGAACCTTTTTTATATGTACTCAAAAATTGAAAACAAAATAAACAAAAGCACAGAAGAGCTGGATATCACTCTAACATCATGCAAGTTCTTAAACTTCGCGGCTAAGTTTAAGAAAAATCTCCGTTTTTTTTAGGAGATTTTCGTTACCGCATAGGAGGGTCTAAGGGCAGGGATGTCGCGGCTGGGTATCTCGGTTGGTAAGTTGGGAAGCTACCATGCAGGAAACCAGGGTTTGATTCCCGGAGGGGAATGAGCAATGGTACTGGGGGCAATTACCATATCAATGGCGAGCAGTTAACATCACCCAGTGTGGGTCCTTAGGCAAGACCCTTAACGCTACTGCCTCCCGAGCGCGGTTTCGGCTGCAGCTCACCACTCCCCAAGGGGATGGGTCAAATGCGGAGAAAGAATTTCCCTTTGTGGGATAAAATACAGTGTATAAAAAAAAAAAAAAAAAAAAAAAACAGAAAGTCATTTAGTTCCATGCCATTTGAGTTCTCTATTCATTTTATGTTATTTTTTTCCAATCATCTTCAGCATCAGTCACCTACTGGGGTCCAGTTCAGCGTCAACATTAATCATGCCCTTATGGGGTGAAATTCAGCTCATCAGTTCTTGTCCAAAAATAATTTCAGTTGTAACAACGTTGAAAAAACAAAGTTGTATTGAAATTTTTGGGGCCGTGCTGGATGGATGTGTCACAAAAACCCCTGTGGTTCATTGTGATTTATGATAAAATTTTGTTATTTATAATTATTAATGTTGTTGTTCTTATTAAATTGTTATTCAATTGTATAACAATTTAGGAGCCGGTGTATAGTAGCCCTATTGAGAAACATGTCCTGTGGGTGTCGCTGTTTTCATTTTTTGTTGTCAACTATAAATTGATTGATTACCTGACCTCAGACAGGTGTCCATCAGCTAGATGGAGAAATGGTTTTTGACCGCTGAAGCGGGAAATGAAGCAAAAGGGAAGTCAAATCCATTCAGTAATGTAAATAATAAAAGAAACAAATTAATTGCAAAGTTGCTCGGAGTGAAAGACTAATTTTCTTTTTTCATACAGGGAAACGACAGCCCGCTTGGCGCGTCAGTCAAGTCTTGCGTCGCATATCTCAGTGGCTCAAAGGAGCTAGAACTTTGCTAAATGGTTTCCAGGCCTTTAGGGCCTACATTATTATTATTTATATAGTTTGTTCTTCAAAATCTGTTTCAGTTTTCTATGTTCATTTTTTTCATGCAGTTTTGTTTTACAGACCAGCTCCCAAATTAACTCTCCACTCGAGTGACTGAGGCCGGATGGTGGCTCCTACAGATCACGGTAAAGTATTGATAAACAGGGTCAGAGGTAGTTACTCCAATATCAAAACCTTTTAGCCCTCCATATACTTGACTTGCACAGCCTGTCTCATTGTAGCTGTTGCAGCAATGATTTCTGACCCCTCCTTTCCTACATCGGGCCTCTTCTTCCAGCAGAAAAATGTTAAGACAATTAGAAGTCTGGTAAAACGTGCTGGATGAACACATTTTCTGAGGCTTGGACACACAAACCTAAACACAGACACGCAATGCTCTGTAACCAGGCATAAATGAGTAAATCAATACATAAGGAAAAACATTCTTTGGGTTTTTGTTGTTGCTTGTTTGTTTGCTTGTTCTGTTGTTTTTCTGATGAAAACTGAAAAACAACTCAAAAGAATCCTGGGGAATTTGTAGAGAGTCTGAAAAAAGCCAAAGACTGATCAAAAGCATACACTATACAACAAAACACATGCACACACAAGAAAACACACAAACAAACGTGCTAAATTTATGACCCATACAGGTCAGATGAAAAATCCCATCAAGAATCCTTAGTTTGTTTGATTTTGAATCCTTCTTTTTTAGTTAAAGGGAAGCCGGGTGATCCTCAAAATGAACACATGTTCATTCTGCATGAGCACATCGTTTTTCCACAGATTTAGCTGGTGTTTAAATTCAAAAATAGCCCAATGGAGGAAAATTAGAGAAAGTTCAACAAGGTAAACAACATCTTAATTGAACTGTTCCAATTTTTGGTTTGTTTGTATAAGAAAAAAGGTAGATTTACGTCAAATAAAAGACTCCTTCAGCACCATGGACAGCTCCGGGTCAAATGAAAACTGTTGTCTGTCTGATTACAACAAACAGAAACGTGAAAAACGTTCAAACAGAAAAAAAGACAAATTGTACAGATAAAAAAAATATGGACATTTTTTAAAGTAAAACCAGAAATGAAACAAATTAAAGCATTTGTTTGTTTTTGAATATTGAATAATTTATATAATGTAAAGAAATATTTAAAATTGACAGTATACAAATTACCCTGCTATTGTTTTTCTTTATATCCATGATCTTAACATTGCAAAATTTAAATAATTTAATTTTGTTTGATTTTTGAGGCCACAGCACTGTGTCATTTGTTCCACTAGACGTCGCCCTTGTTTCCTCCAATATTTTATAACAGGCGCAATTTTCTCCAAAAAAAAAAGATTACAACCTTCAGGCAAATCAAGAAATAAAACTGAAAATACTTTGATAGGAAAGATGGATTTATCAGACAGAGAGTGGTGTGATGACACACTGTGATGATAGCGACTTGAAGCTCCGCCTTCTTCTTCTCCTTCTTCCGCTGAGCCTCTGCTCAGGAGAGAGGGGAAAAAAACGACGTTTTCTCAGATAAACTGATGCAGCTTCTGCGCAGGCGCAGCAGGATCCAGGCTGTTTTGGAGGCAAACCCCTGACCGATGTCCGTCCCGGAGGAGCGCGCGGTGGCCGCGCTGGAGGCCACATAAGCAGCGCTCCTGCATGCGGAGCTCCTGCTCCCCGCTCCACGCCAGCTCGTGTTGGAGGGCCACGCTGGGGGGTCGCAGGCGGCTGTGAGGGGAAGCAGCGTCCCCCCGCTGCCCGCCTCTGGAGCAGCACCACAGACAGCGACCATGACGCGGCTGCGCAGGAAGGCTCTGGTCGCCCTCTTCCTCTTCACGCTCTTCATCTTCGGGACCATGATGGGGCTCAGGACGCTGAAGCCCAGCGACGGCTTCTCGGACTTGGCTCCCGGCCTGGACTCCATCGGGGAGAGGTCCGAGAGGAGGCGGCAGGAGGCGGGGGACGTGGGGGTGTCGCCGGGCCACTTCCACGAGGGCGGCAGTGACACGAAGGTTGTTTTCAGCAAATCCGACCGCGACTACAGCATTTTCTACGACGTGCACATCTTCTACTACCTGTGGTACGGTTCTCCCAGCGTGGACAACAAGTACATCCACTGGGACCATGTGATGGTCCCGCACTGGGACCCGAAGATCGCAGCCAGCCACGCTCAAGGAAAGCACACCCCCCCAGAGGACGTTGCCTCCAGTTTTTACCCTGAACTGGGGCCCTACAGCTCCAGGGACCCGAAGGTGCTGGAGTCCCACATGTCCCAGATAGAAGCGGCTGCAGCAGGTACAGAGATGTTCCTCCTGGACGTACAGGAAGAGTTTCAGCTCTGCAGCATCTCCATGGATGCGGTCCGTTCAGCAACCCAAAAAGGGTTCTGATGGTCCACACCTCTGTAACTCTGCCTGGTGCTCCATTATCTGGTTACCTGGCAACAGCAGAAGATGCAGATGAAAAAGGAAAAAAAAAAAAGGTTTCCGCAGAACAGCGATGCTTCTGCTCATCTGAGCAGCTCTTTCACTGCTGGGGTCAAGGGTCATCTTAGATTCAATGTAGTTGACGTAGGGATGTAGTGTGGCAGGTGTGAATAGTGTCCTCAGAAGCAGTCAGAACTACGTCATCAGTTGGTATGCTCAGCCAGATCAGGAGGTCTGCAAAAATAACACCATCGAATAGATTGTTAAACTGTAAAAATGCGATCTTCAAGTTGATTTCTGACAAAAACTCTGTGTCACCGCTTTGAGCTTCCAGGTTTGAGGTACGTCAAGTTATGGGGAAATTGGTGGAGACAAAAATAAAGATTTCTTTTTTACTGTCCTGGTTTTCTGACGTCACAAGAGTGGAAAAACTGAACAATTTACGGGGCGCTGTGTGTCTAGAAGTCAATGGTCACTACATTCTGAAATAAATGGTCTAATTGGAAATCAATCTTTTTTCAAATGTTCTCTTTATTATTCCTTTACACTCCCCCTCCCTCCTCCCTGCAGGCGTAGTGGTGTTGTCATGGTATCCTCCCGGGGTGGCTGACGACCACGGTGAGCCCACCGAGGACCTGGTTCCAGCTGTCATGGACGCCGCCCACAGACACAGCATCAAGGTAACTGGTGAGACAACCGCTATGTTTTTCCTTTCTAGTGATTTGTCCGTCGCGTGATGGCGATCCGCTTCCCCCTGAGGAAAAAAGATATTGTGCTCATCCTTTCAACTCAAGTGCATTTATTACCAGAGGCCTGTTCTGAACTTCTCCTTTCCTCGCAAGGGCTGTGCCTTGCAGCTGCATTGCATTGTGGTTCCTTAGCCGGAAAATGATCTTCTGCAGCTTGGGTTTTGAGGCCTGCAGGCTCCTACTCTAAAGGTTAGACATGCAGATTTCTTTCCTCAGACGCCAAGTTGGAGGCTGAAGGTGCTCAGGACGATCTGAACAGAGTAAGCAGAGCATCTGACTTCGGTGTACAACGGAGACGTAGGACTGTTGGGTTTTTGCAGCAGCGTGTCTCACCGTTGATGTGAGAATGAAGCTCTCCGCTGACAGGATCTGAGCTGAAGTCTCTGACATCCCAGCATCACTTCAAACCCGTGAATATAGGTCATGGGATTAGGGACTCGCGCTAAAAGACTTTAGTGCATAATCTTTAGGCAAACAATTTTGAATCAGAGCAGCAGAACAACGTGGAGAATTCTCAAACAGAGTTGGAGGTGAATTATCGATTTTAGACCCAGCTGTGCCTCGCAGGCTTAAAGATCAACTCTGATTAAATCATGTTTTTGGTTTTTTAACATGTTCTTGTGGGATTTTTCTGATGATGGAGGACATATTGTAAAAAAATTAAGCTCAAAATGGCATTTCTGAATATTTTTTATTGACTTTTGTGTGAATCAGGAGCCGACAAATAATGGTGTTTGAAAAAGAGCCTTCAGTATTTGTGACATAGAAAATACGCTGGGCAGGCCACAAGCTCCCTGCTCCCCGCTATGCCCTAAAACATAGGAGGGGAAAGGGGGGTGGGGTTGCTCTGTGCCAGCTAACCCACCCACAACTAAGAGGTGAATTTTTCATAAAGAACACAGGTCTTTGATTTGAGCTAAAAATGGCATTATCTTAATAAAAGGACCCCTTTTACAATAGATCTAAAGATGATTGGAGTTGGACTTTAATGTCTGATCCAGGAAGCGGGAGCAAAGCTGAACCAGAAGGTTTCAGGCTGACAAAAATCTGAACAGGAGGACTTTTCTGCTTCACAGCATATCTGCGTGAAAAAGCGTCGGTGCAGTGCTACCATGTTAAGCGGAAAATGGGTTTGACTGAGTTGAACTTCTGCAGACTGAAAATATGGGCCACACTGGGAAGGAATGTTCGCTTGGTGCCTAAAGAGACAGCGGCCTGATGTCCTTGGAGCTTCTATCTGTACCAGCATCAGACGGCCATCCATCTTCTCATTACCTGCGTCTATCACAGCCGGAGAACAGCCCAGCTTTGAGAAGCACAACAACCAGAAACCATCGTGCTTGTTTCTGACATTTGTTCTCTTTTATATAAAAATGCACAATTTTTGATCAGATCATGTTTCGGGCTAACAATCATGTGGAGACAGAGCACCTTTTTTTTTTTTTTTTTTAACAGTCATGCAGTGATCACAGTCAGTCCATCTGCTCGTCTCTGCACAGGTGGCCTTCCACATTCAGCCGTACAAAGGAAGGACGGACCAGAGCATGCATGACAACATCAGATACATCATCGACAGGTGAGCTGTCTCCCTCACCACTGATGTTTCAGAGCAGGAGCTCCTGAAACCCTTTTTAAGAGGATGAACCTCTGGGAACATCACATCAAGTCTCTCTTCAGTCACATCTTAAGATAAAAGAAATCAGTCGGATATGTATTTTCTTTTTTATTCGGTAAAAGATAAAAATTACTAAACATTTAGGTTATCTGTCTCTAACTTTAAATCGTGAGTGGCAATCCTGTTCAGATACGTTTTATTTTGACAAGATTAGTGGACTTCCTGTTCTTTTGCTTGTTTCTAAAGGTGAAAGCAGCCGTCACTCGCTGCCCCCTCTACACTTCCCCTGGTCCTCCGGAGCAGCCATTAGTTGTTGTAAATAACAGGATCAACCAGACAGGAAGTTTAGGATAGAGAGAAGAAAATGTCTGTGATTTTCAAAATAAAATAATCCATGAAAACGCCAGTTTGGCTCCACAAGCGCTGCAGCCGTGCCTAGCAACTGTTGCTATCAGACTGCAGAGGTCTTTCATGTGGCATGATTTATTTGATTGGTGCATTCAGCTGAATACCACTGCAGATAAATCATGGCTGCATCATAATTTTGACTCATTTTAAATGCTTTTTTTTCACAGGTATGGAAAACATGCTGCCTTTTACAGATTCAGGACCAGCACAGGAGAAGTCCTGCCGCTCTTTTACATCTACGACTCCTACCTGACCCCGTCAGAGTCCTGGGCGGAGCTTCTCACAGCTAAAGGCTCCAGGAGCATCAGAGGCACGCCGTACGACGGGATTTTCCTCGCCCTCATTGTTGAGGAGCGCCACAAGTATGACATTTTGGCCAGCGGCTTCAACGGCGTGTACACCTACTTTGCCTCCAACGGCTTCTCGTTTGGCTCCTCCCACCAGAACTGGAAGGCCATCAAGGCCTTCTGTGACACAAATAATCTACTGTTCATCCCTAGTGTGGGTCCAGGTTACATCGACACCGCCGTGCGTCCGTGGAACAACCACAACACCCGAAACCGGGTCAACGGGCGTTACTATGAGACGTCCTTGCAGGCCGCCCTGTCCATCAGGCCAGAAATAGTCACCATCACGTCCTTCAACCAATGGCACGAAGGCACGCAGATAGAAAGGGCCGTGCCCAAGAAAACAGTCACACGTTTGTATCTGGACTACCAGCCGAACCAGCCAGACCACTTCCTGCAGCTCACCCGGCAGTGGGCCGAGACTTTCAACAAAGAGAAGGACAAGTGGCTGATGTGAGACTCAGTCTCTGAGAAAACATCTTCTTTCCGTGACCAATAGGTCAAAAGCTACTTCGCTGCAGCCGGTCGTCTTTTCCTGATTGCATTTTGATGGTTAGAAGAAGTCCAGGTTCTAATTTTCCCCTTGATGATGATGATGAGACTCTATGGAGAAATATTCTTTTTATTATTTTGCAGTTGTTAAATGATCTCCACACATGTAGATATGTTTTACAAACAAAATTTGTGCATCTGTTAAAATTTGAGAATCATTTGGTGATTTTGTAATACGATTTTGTCTTTGTGTAAACACACATACAACGAGAAATTGGTTTTGCACACGTATAAAAAAAAACCTTTCCTGTCTTCAGACATTTTTACATGTCCTCATAACAGCATATATACACCCACAAGAGGATTTTCTTTGGAGGGGTGGGGCGTTCAAACACAAACTTAAGTCACATTATCTGACTTTTGACAGGAATATTTCATCTGAATAGATCAAATACTCAACACATTTTTCCAGACAGCAGCCAGTCGGTGTATCACCTCTCACTAGATTACAAAACATTACTCTGTTTAATGTAAATGAGTGTTTTTCCATTTGTTTCTTGTGTTATGTAGCTAAAAACTGGGAGAAATTCTTCAACTTTTAGCTACCAAAGCAAGTTTAACACGTTTCTTTTATTTTGTTTGGGATAATCATGACCACACCATGCTTTTGCTGTCTGTGTTTCAAATAATTTTGGATTTTCTGCTCAAAGTTTAAATCAATCTCAGTAAAGATGACCTGAACAATGAGATGAAACGGTTAGCAGGGCAAACACTGGGGAGACTTTTCTGTCATTTAGAACCTCTAAGATGCAAAGTTCATCCTCAGCCACTTCCTTTGTTTTTCAGCACTTCCTTTTTAATTAATTTATTTTAAATTTGTATGTGTTTCCAACTTTTCTGTCGGTTTTTTCTATAAACTGAAATAAACTTTGATTCAATCCAGGTAGAGACATCAGACACAGTAACTGGAATTTTCTGTGTTGCAGGAAACGTCATTGACATTTCCAGCTAACAAAATACTCTTTACCACTGGCAAGATTCAATATTCATGTTACATTTTTTTCTTTTTAAATTATTTATAGCTGAGTGAAATATACCCGTTAAGAAGTTCAATTTAGTGTTAATTTTTCAAAAACCCTACATTCTTAATTTAGAAATTAATTAGGAAATAAGCTAATGCAAAAGGGAAAACCAGTCAGTTTATTCGGGTGCATACATTTAAAAAACATCTTCCTGTTTAATTTCTTGATATTTTCACATTAACATCTGGTTCTCTTCAGGCACATCACATCTGTAAACATGAATCCGACAAAGGCTTCCCATGATCTAATGTTTCTTAAATAACAAAAGAAGATTCGACAGATGTTTCTGAAGATAGAACAACATTTTGCACGTGTGCAAAACATTTTTACAACCGTTAATCTTTCACGTATAGTTTTCCAAAAGCACTCAACTGTTTAGCCCTTAAAAATGTTCCTTTGCAGATGCAAAACGTATTTACATGTGTGGACATCAATACTCACGAAAAGGAGGTCTAACTCCATGATTGTTCTTGCTGTAATTTTCTAAGTGAATATATAGTATGTCTGTTTACATTCCTGTGTGAGATTTTTTTTCTGACAGTTTGCTCTGCAGGAACCATAAAAGAAGAAGCTTCAGGCTCCTCCCCCTCTGGGATGGTCCCATGGACTTGCCTGATATAGGCAGGAACAGGGGCGATTCCAGGATTTTTTTTCTTTCGGGAGGCTTTATCATTTTATTTTGACTGGCAGAGCACACAGGTCGCTTTGGCAACATGTTTCCATGGTTCCTCCTTCTTTCCATCACCTCCTTGGAAGCGGCGGTCCGTCTGACGTACAGCCTTCATACAAACTTGCCTTAAAGCTCATCTCACTGTGTTTATGAGATTGTGTTTATGAAAGAAGCTCCATGATTTTCCTGTGTCAAACCAACATTTTCAAATACATCCTTCTTTAAATTCGACCAAACAAGTCCACAAGCAAGGCAGCGATATCCCAACAATTCAGAACTTTGGAACCAGTGATGCTGAATCTTTAGTTACTAACTCGTGAAATGGTTTTAGGTGTGTAAGATCTGGATCCTTGTTGCCTAAATATCGGCACATCAGCAGAAGATGCTTGCTCTTTAGTCTGCTGAGAATAACAGAATTACAAAACATGAATCTCGATATGTTTACAGAGAAAACATTAAGTGAATACTTTCTTAAATATACAGTTAAGTGTTTTATCTTAAGTGTTGATCTCATGTGGACTTTCTTACTACTTGTTAGAGTCTGAATCTGTTTTTTCTTAAAAAAATGAGGGCTGTGGCATTTCCACTGGTCCCTTGAAAGTTGCCTCTGCAAGCGCATATAGACCCTGTCCATATAGGCATAAAAAAAAGAAAGAAAAAGACAACTTATTAACTAAAAATAGCTCCTAAGTTAAACAAATGAAGCTATATTAGCTAGAAAGGTTGACAACTACTGGAAAAACATTTAGACTGTAAACACAGCTAAAAAAGTCGGGATAAATCCAACCTGCTGATTTACAATGTATTTAAATTATCAAAAAACAGATAAAAGCAAGAAAGATTTAAAAGGAGACAAACCAGAAGTTCTTCTTCAATCTGAGAACTCAGAAACCTTTTAGCTCAACAGCTGAAATACCTAATCTCTCATAACTCCACCCATGCAGCTAGGAATCTTCATCAGTGTCAGTTTTTACAGATATGACCTGAAACCTGTCAAAAAAATATGTCTTCCACAACATTTTGTTTTCCCTCTAAGGATAAAAATTGTGTGTCAATGAAGCTCTGAAATGTCATCAATTGGATTCCATATAAGGATTCTAGCAGAAGTGTTTCTCCCAGATGAGGGTCAGTGTGGTGCAGAAACTCAGACAAACAGATCTGTGTAAAAACACTTCAGTTTATTGTTCACAGACTGACATGTTAGAAAGGTTTATGAGGAAAAAACTCAAGCTGGACAAAATTCTACTGACTGAAACAAGAAACTTTAAGCAGTTACGATTAAAAAAAAAAAAAAGATGTCACTGAGATTCTCCTTCCTGAGCAACTACAGCAAGCCCTGCCGCTTCAGATCTTCATAGGTCTTCTTGTTGACCACATTTCCGCTGGAGTCCTCGTACTCCTCCTGTCAGTCCAGACGGGGGGGGAAGATGAGAAGTGAGCCTCACATGTCCACATCACATGTCCACATCATATGTCCACATCATATGTCCACATCATGTTCTCAACAGTTTTCTGGAGGAAACCTCACCTCTGTGTCTGGCTGCCAGCGCTCCAGAGCCTTCTGGGACTTCAGCTTGGCCCACACTGCAACATCCCACAAACATCAGAAGTGACACGCCCCCCCTCCCAAAAAGCACAAGCATCAAAACCCATCAAGCGGGACACTCACGGGAGACCGCGTCCTCGATCTGCGTGACGTTAGCGAAGTGAGCCGTGTTGGGGATCCCCAGGCAGCGCATGCCGTGAGCGTGCCTCCACTCCTGCAACAAGACGGGTTTTTTTTCCACACCTGACCCCACACATGTTTAAACGCACAGCCCACATTGACAACGAACACCTACTGCAAAGTGCCTCTGGAAGGCTTTGGGTCCCCTGTAGGTGTAGTTTCCACAAATCTCACAGTTGTAGTTGATGTTCAGACCGTGGAGCTTATAGAGCCAGTATGGGATCGGCTGGAGAGGAGAAGATCACGAGAGGAAGCTTCAGAAGACTGAAGCTGTAGAGGTCGTCACAGAATGAGTCGGGTGGCTTTTACCTTTCCATCCCAGCCCAGGGGCAGATTCTTGGGGTTGTAGATGATCTCGTTATCCTCATCTTCGCTCTCGCTCTCACTGAGCTGCTCCTCCTCCTCTTCCTCACGCTCCTCCCCTGTCCTGGCCTGCTTCCGTTGCACGTTCTCGTGTGTCAGCTGCCTCTGCTCCTGTGAAAGACAAGGGAGGCGGCGGCTGTAACTTCCGAGGTCACAGCTGCACCAGAAGCCGGTCCACCAGCTCCGCACTCACCCCGAGGATCTCCACAAGCTCGTACACCTGGGCTTCCAGAAATGCGATTTCCTTGTTGCGCTCAGTGTCTCTGAGGGGGAGGAGGGGAATATCAATGGAGACGTTAACAAAACACCATCAAATTTAGACTGGATGCCTTTTTAAAACTGCTTACTTTTTGGGGCCTTTGGCTTTTGGATTCTTGGCAAACAGAGATGGATCGAGCGACTCCAGAGATTTGCCTTTGGTGCTGAAGAGTCTCTGCGCTCTCTCCTCCAGAGTCCTGGAGCAACAAACATCATGCTGAGGTTTCCTCACGCCCATCCGGCCACAGCAGTAATGTCCAACAAACCCCAGGGTTTTATCAATATTTAAGTTCAACTGCTGGACAGGTAAACTCTGGCATCACCCAGGGGACATTTAGTTTTAACAGGACGGCCAAAGAGGTTAAGGCTTTGAAATTGGCCGATTGGTCTCCTATAGTAAGCAGCACCTGAGCAGCACTCACCCTCCACACTTCAGCTCCAGAGCCATCAGAGCGGACTTCAACCTGTCCAACCCCAAAGAGGCCAACTCCTGAGAAACAGAGAAACGGATTAAACAGGAAAGGTATCCGCATCAATCAGTCATGTATGAACACTGTGTACCTCCCAGGATGAAAAGGCAGACAGGTCCAGATGAGCTCCAGCGTGTGTCAAAGCGCTGCTGGTTTCTTTCTGCATCAGAAACGTTTATGTTCAACACTTCTTCAACCTGAGATCATGTTCAAACGTTTGGACAAATGAGGAGAACTTACAGGCCAGCCTGGAAAAGTCCCGTTGTCCCATTTCTTCTCAAAGTCGGTCAACACTTTGCCGTAGAGGTCGTTCTGGTCCAGCAGGGGTTTGACCCTCTCAGTGTAGTCCTGCAGGTACTCCAGCAGCATCTCCAAGTATCTGCACAGCCAGGAGCGTTTTCCACCTTAATGCTTCGTGTGCGGAAAAACAGCGGAACATTCGCCGGAACAAACACTTACTTTCTGTACTCAGCATTTTTCCGGTCCTTAGAGATGTCAAACAGTTGATCGAAGCAAGACAGGTACGTGATGTAATCCAGTTTCTGAGAACCACAGGGCAGTTAGAAAGTGCACCGTCATGTGATTCTGGACACTGATCAAGCAGATCTGATGGATCCTGACCTCGGACCCCTTCAGGTTGATGTACTTCAGGTAACAGTCATGGAGGTCCAGGTAGCGGCCGTATCCCTCCTCATCCGTGAACTCCACCATGTCTGAGGCAGACAAAAATCTGGGTCAAACCAGACTCAAACTATTCTGCTTGATTGTTCTAAAACTAAAACGAAGGCTTTTAAATTAAAGCCGTAAACACTTTAGATCAAATACATATATTTATCAATCTACAATCCAAAAAAAGACTTAAAGCCGGCTAGTTGTCGGCTTGTGAATTGAATTTCTACAGGATAGTTGACATTTAGGTCCCACCCTAAAGCAGAATTTAGGATCTAGCTCACCAAAGGTGGAAAAGCTAAAACAGATGTGTACTTTGAGAAAGAACTCTTATTTGTTAATAAGAGTTAATGTTTGTAAAAGAGAATAACAAGATGAAGAATGCTTTGGAGGTGGATCAGACTTACTCTGAGCTTCCTCACTGAGATTTTCACTGGCTTTCATCAACTCGTCAAACTCTGCAGACATGGGGATGGAAATCTACGAGGAAAACATGTTCAAAAGCGGTTTAATGAAGGTCACATGACCATCAACAATTCCACATGGATTCTGGCCATTCCTAAAACACTAAGTGTCCTTCTGCTGACATTTTCTGCAAAACAATCCTGTGATGCACACAAATGTTTCCTGCACAACTTTCAGTCGCTCCAAAGGGAGCAGTTCCCCTCAAGCTCTGCAGAATGAGCAACATTCCCGCACAGAATGTGTCGGTCTATTAAACACAAATGTTTCGCTTCTGACTGCAAATGCAATAACGTCCATTCCCCAGAATAGGAAAAAGTATTTTTTTGATACATCAGTGGCCGAGTCTATTTCTTTACCTTTCAGTGTTTCCCCACAGGGGGTACCACAGGGAATCATCTTATGATTTCCAGGATGGCCTTCCTAACACAACCCTGTGCCTTTACCTGGACATGGAGCATACAGGACTACACCCCCCCCCCCGCATTTTAGTGACTAACTCTTTAGTTTCTTTAAATCTTTTCCTGATATGAAGCAGTGTTAATAAATGACTCAATCTGTCAAACCGCACAAAGCAGCGCTGATACAACTCTGGATTCTGTACCTCATTGGGGTGCTTCCTGTGAAACTCCTTTATGTGTTTGAGTCTGTTGTAGAACTCAGCAAACTCATTTGGTCCAGAGATAGCAGCGAGCTCGTCTTTCCTCATGCTGGCAAAAGAAATGAAGAAAAAAAAAAGGTGCAGTAAAGAAAAACAAAAGATTCAGACCTGTAGGTTCTTAAGAGTACAACACTCACCCATCTTTGTCTTCATAGGAGTCTCGCAGGTTTGCACTGACATCCATGTATCTCTGACGAAATACATTTAGAGACAAACATTTTTGAATAATTCAATTTTTTTTTAAAGTGCCATCATCAAAATAAACATCTCAACTTCTTTTGTCATTTTAGTTTCAAAGTCTTAATTATGACGGCCTTTTATTGTTATATTTGTATAACCTTTCTTCATTTAAAGCTAGTACAGCTATGCTTTCGGTAGTTTATATTGTATCCCATTTGGATAATACTACTTGTAAAAATACATACATACAAAATGTCCAGATCTGAGAGACAGACAGGTCTGGTTTTGTGAATGGCTTTGAAGGTAAACTCAAGATTTTTAAATTCAATCCGGAAAAATGGAAGTCAATTGAGGTGCTGGAAAACTGGAATTCTGTGATGAATGGAGGCAGCAACACCTACTTGCATGTCCCCTTATTCTGTTTGGACCAATGAGTATATAATCGGAGTAAAAAACATTTATTCCTTCTCATGTGTCCTTCTTCTCATTCCACTATTATACTTTTTCGCTTTGAGTTGTCTAGGAATTTAGGAAATACATTACAATTTTCACTTGTCTCAACATCTTATGGAGGATTGGTCGTCTTTAAGATAGCTCATCTTAAGTTAAGAAGGGAATGTTTCAACGTTTAGCGTTTGTAGCGGCGAGGTAGGTCGGCCGCTGTGTTACTGTTAGCATCAACAAAACGTTTTTTAAAAACTCTACTTACATCGAGCATGGCTCTAATCCGATGGTCAGAATTAATCTGATCCCGAAGCTGAAACAACAAATAATACATTGCAACCGTTAATTTTCTGTTTTAGGAGGATAACGTCGTGGCACGTAATGCCAACGTTAGCCTGCAGCGGCTAAGCTCACCGTTGACTTTTTCTGTAACATTTCTTTGGTTTTGGCGTCCATGAGCCGCTCCTTCTCTTCATGATAGCGGCGCTGTTGTTCTAAAATAGTCTCCATGTTTCGGGAATATCTTGTAGTTTGATTGCCTTTTTTCTTCTTGTCTTTTACGCTAAATGAAACCAAAGAAAAGCTACTACGTTTGTTTTTAGTGAAGCATTCTAACGTACGCCGGGGTCCGTCACCAAAGAAGTTTCTGAAGGAACACCCCCCAGTAAAACAGTTCCGCTTTGATAACCGCTTCCTTAACTGACCTGCACCATACTATTACTTTAAATAAAAATACTCATAGTTTGGTTTGCAAATGACTTTTAGATGCGTGGAATCTCATAAATATATAACACTTTCTGTTTTGTCACTTTTTTAAGGAATGTTGTTTTTAAACTAGACTGGAAGTGGAAATGTTTTGCCTGAAAAAATGCACTTCATTGCATTATTCATGTTTTATAATGTTGTTTATGATCAAGAAATGCAGATTCCCGTTTTTTTACAGTTAGAGGCAAATATGCATTTGGAAATATGAATTTAAGACTTTCAAGCTAGACAGACCCACCTTTGAGAGGAGGTGGTGATACTGCAGAGTATAGCTCTAACAGAGGATGAAGAACAAGAAGTTTAAGTCCTACATTCCCACAGTCATCAATGAAAATGTGAGGTTTGTGCAAATTACATGGACTAAGTGAAAGGGTTCATCAGGACATAGTGGGAGAGAGCAGAGAATTCGGTATAATGTGTTTCACAAGGACATGGGTCATCATCATTCCCAATTTCCGGATAGCTTCAACTGACAAAGACACTATCTCCATCGGCAAGGGGGGAGCAAGGGGATCTCGCCTTGCCCAGGGTGTCACTTGGGGGACATCTTTGTGAGTCCTCCCAAAATCAAGGGAACTGGCTCGGCCCTGGGCTACAAACTGGCTACTATTGAGGAGGTCTGAATCAGAAGGAGGCTGGTAAAACGGACATCTATCATGGATAATCCCTCCTACTCCGTCATCATGCTGTTAAATCTCTCAGTAAGATATTCAGTACCAGACTGTGACACCCTTGTTGTAGGTAAAAGTGCCATCATCCAACCTCTCCAAAACCATTATGATGTGCAGAACAACACTGCACAAATTGCGTTGCATAGTACCCTCATTCTGCATTTCAATATTTTACAAATGTTTTAGCCCATGCAATATTTTAAGCCACGCAATGTAAAGACCAATAGCTTTTTTTTTGCAGCCACTCAACACCTTCTGCTTGTTTTTTATTCATTAGCAGTTGTTGATTGGATGCTTTTACTGCTGGATGCTCTGCTTCCACAGGAGATGCAGCGATCAATCATTCAGAGATCGGAAAGTGATTGTTGTCTCTGACTGGCGCCACAGTGTTCTGATTTTATTCTGTGTATTCCTCCTGTCTGTCCTGACTTTAACCCTTTATAATCTGTTGGGTCTTCAACAGATTCAACAGTGCTGCAAGGACACTAACGGACACACAGAGATAATTTCTTCTTCTTCTCAGAATATCTACCACAAACTATCAGGACTTAACCCTCTCTCATCCTAAACACAAATATTCAACAAACAACCACGGCATGTCTGTCAATGACAACAAAATCAATTCTGAGATAAAAGTAGACAAAGAAAACCCAAATATGTAAACAAATATAACTTAAAAAATAATAAAAAGAAAGGGTCTATTACAAAAGTTTAATTAGATCAAATAAATTACACAATTTCTGGACATTCTTATAATTCATGTAATGTAAAGATTTCGAGAATAGGTTGAGGTGGTTGGGTAATCCATTAATGTGAGGATTAATATTCCTGTCTGTTTTTATTCACATTTTTGTTTAAAAAGTTAAAATTAAGTTAAAGTTTTAAAGGTTTAAAAGTTTAGCTTTAGTGTGTTCAATAAATATTTATCTTGTTCGGCTGCAACCTAAAGTCTGTTTTGAATTTAGGCTCCCTCTGCAACTGAGTTTGACCCCCCCACTGTAATACGAGTTTAGATAATTCATGCATGTTTTTGTGTGTAAAATGAGCAAATAAAAATAGGGCACACAAAAGGAAGTCCTCAAATTGTGTTTTTTTTTTTTTTTGGGGGGGGGGGTAGGAGGTTTTTTTAGTGGCGCCCTTCATACCACTTGGTGCCCATGAAATAGCCCTCGGTCTCAAAAAGGTTGGTGAACCCTGATCTACCTTTTACTGCTCATGCATGACCAAACTAACTGAATTTGTTTTTTTGAACAACTTTGACAATATAATTTATTGTAAATTTATTTTAAATAATCTACTTAAAAATATTTAAGCCACGCAAAAGAAAATGTTTTCTTTTATTCTAGATAGATAATTGAAAACAGTTAAAAAATAATTCTATGAATAAAGCAATTCTATGAGCTCTTATTTTGGGGGATGAAACCGGAAGCTCCTCTCCGCAGACTGACGTACGTGCTGCGTTCAGCGGCGGAGGCACGCAGTCTCCCCGCGCACATAGATGGTATTCACGAAGCTGCCGCGTGAACTGAACAATTGACTACGACGTGGGTTTCGGGGTTGAGTTCTGACAGTCCGCGTGAGAGCACAGGGACCCGGGTCAGCGGAGCCCATCAACCCAGGGCTGCAGATAGGTTAGTCCAGGCTACAGCTCAGGAGTAACGGCGCCTTTGTGCGGCGTTTAGAGGCGTTCGGTGAAGTCAGCACTGTCTGCGGCCTCGCTGACTCCTCGCACGAAAGTTCATCGGGTCGAACTGAGTCGGGTTCTGTGTAGGGACGGTAATCCATTTCTGCCTCTTCAAGCACTCTTTGGAGACTCGTTCGACAGTGGGGTTCGGGTGTGCGGCTTGGTTAATCTCTCTGCTGTGTGGTGGTCGGAACCTGGACGGAGCCTTCTGCAGACGGTTCCGTTGTTGAAGGCTGATGTGACAAAAAAAGGAGAAGCTCGGCAGGATCATTCCTGTTGGTTATTCTAAAAATCTAATTGAGGCGCAATCCTGATGGTTAAAGAATGGAGTCTGCTACTAGTGCTAGTTACCATAGTTTAGGCATGGAGGCTTCTCGTTAAAGCTGAACCTGCTGGTTAAGGATAAATCTACGGTTTATTTCTGCTGTTCCTAGTTTATCTGCATAGAAGCATTGGTTTTTATTTTACCAATGTTCAAGAGAACTTCCTTACCTCAAAGAAGAAATGCATTGTGGATGAAAAGCTGCTCTCTACTATGTTTGGTTTTTGTTTGTTACAGTCAGTCAGTCAATCAAGTGTTACGATTTGTTTCAGAGCCTTCCTCCAGTTCTTGTCTGCTCTTGGGGCTCGGCATGTCGGATGAAGATTCCAGAGCCAGCTCAAGCTCCTCTTCATCTTCATCTTCAAACAAACATCTTCAAAAGAAAGACAACAAAGCCAGCATGAGCAAGAGCTCTAAACTACTGTCCACTAGCGCTAAAAGGTCAGTGCTGAGTTTTATACTCATCGCTTAATGGAAGATCTCCTTGGTCCTGGATCTTCTCTTACTTAGGAAAATCCAGACAGATTTAGCATGTTTGAGATGTTGATAGTAATCCTTTTTATCTGTCTACAAAACATTGTGCTGATATCTTTGAGCACAAGTGTTGTAACTTAATCTGGAAGCAGGATTCCGGATCATGAATGCCAATCGGTACTGATAAGGTGTCCCTCATGGCTCCATTCTTGGACCACTGTAGTACAACATATGAGGAAACAAATCTTGTGTTTTCCTTCAGAATTCAAAAGGAGCTGGCTGACATCACACTGGATCCTCCTCCCAACTGCAGGTAAATGTTTAATTTTGAAAAATATGCAGGTGAATGTAGTGATTTCTGTGATACAAGACTTCAAAATAAATTATTATATTTGACTAACATTTCACGAAAGGAAAAATTCTGGTGGTTTGACAGGTTTTTCTGTGTAATGTGAGCTTCCTGTTTTTTTGGTGGTCGTTTTTTTGTTTTGTTTTTTAAATGGTTGGCTTTTATCCTCTAAGGGACTTTCTAGCCTATCCGAGGTCAGGACGGCTGGAGGGGAACATTTGAGGTGATAAAACCTGTTGCAAGCTTCTCCAAGCTAAACGAATCTGAACTGGAAAACCGCTGAATAGAATACTGAATATAGAACAGAATATTTAAGGGGGATCCCAGTAGAGTTTTCTCCTTTTTTATTTCTTTTGGGGGGGGGGGGGGGCTGAATGCACATGATTGGATTTCAGAAACTGGTCTTAAATGTGTCACCATTTGAAAGTCCCGATTTTTGGTGGAGAAGCGGAGTTTAGTTTAAAATCGAAATTATTGAGCATCAGTCTTCAGCTCCCATTTCCTCACGTCATAGAAAAAAGGATCTTGGTGGAACGCTTTCAGCGTACTTCAAAACGGCGTTTAAATCAGGACCTATCTGTATTGCTGTTCCTGTTTCTGTACATAATAAAGTTGTTCCATGTGCGTTTGGTGAGACGGTCGTTATTACTGCAGAGAGCCTCCTTTTTCCCCCGCCATAGTTCTTCATTCATACAGACGCCCACACGGTTCCTCCATTTCAACCTGTAGTCTATTAAATAAAGGTCAGCCATATGAAAGAGCTCGTCAGCTCTCTTGTTCCGTGCAAAATAGTAAATCCTCTAAACAAGTTAGATGTAAGCTAACAGCAAAACCAAATCAGACTAGAAATCATCAGAGATGCTCACAGATCTGAGTGTAACTGTGTTTTGTGTTTTTCTTTTACAGTGCTGGACCCAAAGATGATAACATCTATGAGTGGAGGTCAACCATCCTGGGCCCCCCGGGCTCCGTATACGAGGGAGGGGTATTTTTTCTGGACATCGCTTTCTCTCCAGATTACCCCTTCAAACCACCCAAGGTCAGAATCTCCGGGGGGAAAAAAAAAAAGACCTGCAGCTCCGTCAGGAGCTGTTCCACAACACTGTCTGATGTTTTGCTGAAGATCTGACATACAGATGGGGATTTGTGGGTTTTATGTGCAGAAATTCTAAGTTCATCTGCTATCGATCTTTGAGAAAATATTCATTACAGGTGTTTTCGTTTCTATTTTTGTCTTCATGCTGTCTTTTCCAAAGTTGTTTTTCACTGGAAGAGTCAAAGAAGACCCACATTTTCAGAATCTCAAGAAACTGACATGTTATGGAAAAGTTGATGTCAGAACATTAATGAAAACATCTGCAGAAGTTTGGGTTTTTGTTAATGTTCCCTTAGTCTGAATCAGTCTGAAATCTTTGGATCAGATACAAATGGTCTTCAGCAGTTTACTGTGTCCAAACATCCATGAAAAGCTGAAAGCTTCATAAGCAGCAGAGATGAATTCAGTCTTTACATCTAAGAATTAGTGGAAAAGACTTCTGCTGGAGTTGAAGCTTCAAGATTTTGTGGGTTTCAGTTGTCACTTTATTGAGTCACTCTTGAACCAGAGACACTTTGAGCGAGGACGGAAAGAAATGGACCCAGTTGACGAAAGTCTTCTTTTCCAATAAAAGTAAACCTTAATTTCTTTTGGAAATCAAAGTCCTTGAGTCTGGAGATTAAAAAAAAAATGCTTAGAATCCAGTCTCCTCCTTCATTGGTGATTTAGAGGTATTCTCCTGGTAAAGAAAGTATGGAAAGAATATGAAGACACCAGACCAACAAAGCAGACAAGAAGAAGGCAGCTTTAAGAAAAAAAGTAGTTTTCCAGAACATCTCAGACGCTGCACAGATGCAGGAATTTAAGCCCAACCATAACTGCTTCTCTGACTTTTGGCTGCTACGTTCCACAGCGAATCATCTCTCATCTAATTCACAGCATCCTCACTCACATCCTCATCTCCTCTTTCACTACATTAATGCATCTTCTTTTTGGTCTTAATCTGGGCCTCGTTCCTTTCAGGACACAGAGTTAAACTCTGCGATTTAAAAAACAAAAAACAAACAACACATTTTCATATTTTTGTTTATCAAGATTCATTATCTTCAGCTGGATAGTGTGTTCATTAAAAGCATTGGAACTGTACCAGTTTCTGGGATACATCTATTTATTAGTTTCATTTTTTTTTAACTAAATCACATTATTGAACGTCTTGTTTTATTTATTATTAATGTAGATCTGCCTGGTCAGACTTAAACTGAATGTGAAAAAGCAAAAGTGGTGGTTGGTGTCTCCATTTGTTTCCAGGTGACATTCCGGACCAGGATCTACCACTGCAACATCAACAGTCAGGGCGTCATTTGCCTGGACATCCTGAAGGACAACTGGAGTCCAGCTCTGACCATCTCCAAGGTTCTGCTGTCCATCTGCTCGCTGCTTACCGACTGCAACCCCGGTGAGTGCTGCAGCTGACCCGAGCTCATGGTAAAACACTGAGATGGATCAGTGGCCGAGGTTTTTGAGGGTAAATTTGGATTCAACCATTAGTTATTCAAGGGATAAGCAGCACATTTTTCCTGTAGAAGTGTGTGAACTTTAGCACGTTCAGAGTCCAGATGTTGGTGTCTCCTGAGATGATGAAGCAGCAGCCTTTGGAGCAGTGATTTCACTGGTTCCACCTTTTTATTTTGTTTGTTGCAGGCTGTTATTCATGTTCAGACTCTGTTCTGCGTGATTTATCATGGACGTTTGCACAAACAGCTCCACAGTTTTTATTTCTTCACGTTTGTCTCTGAAAACGTAGGAAACCTGATCTGCATCTCCTCTAACCTGATCGTCTGACCCGTCTTCTTTAAACAATAATCATCAGACATGCAGCTTTCAAGCTATCAGATGAGCTGATCTGATCAATGTGCAATGGGGAAGTCCTAAATAAAGGCACTTATTGGAGCACATGTTATATGAGAAACAATTCTGCAACAAGTGTCACGTCCTGTTTCAGTGAGACCTGCTGTTGGGCAGTAAAGGGGTTTCTGTTCTGACCTGCCCTCTGCTTCTCCTAACAGCGGACCCTCTGGTGGGGAGCATCGCCACGCAGTACACCACAAACAGACCCGAACACGACAAGATAGCCAAACAGTGGACCAAACGCTACGCCACATGATCGCCCAAACTGACCCCATCACCGCCGCCGGGGGAGGGTGGGATTTTATTGTGAAATGTATCTTTTGTTGTATCTTTTAAGTTATGCGTTCCAGCTGGAAGACCGTGTTAATATTAAAGATGAAACGTGTGCTCCTGTTGCAAACGAAAGGGGTTTGTGTTGTTTCTAACATACAGTCATGCATGTTTCCAGTCCTCTAAAAGTGACGAATTAAATCATCTAAACATAACTTTGATTGATCTGTGCTTGCATATGTGTAAGTAAATACAAATAATTTTAAGGAAATGCAGTTTCTATCAGACAACAGACAAAAAAATCATTACCGCTGCCAGGAAGAAGCTGGATCTTCATTTCATGTAAAGCAAAAAGAAGCTAAATGAAAAGTTATACTTTGGTGGAATGATGGGTCTAAATGGAGATCCCGTTTAAATTACACATGTGCACCAATGTGTAAAGTTTAGAAATATCAGGCCAGGTAAGCTTCCTTCCACCTGTGCTTGGCTCATTCTCGCTCATGCAGATCTTTTCATCTCATCAGACCCATCTCTGAATTCATACCATTAGTAGGCAGATGCTGGGTCTCACGGTGACAGATCTGGTTTGTTGGAGATCATAAGAACTTAACTACTTTCTAAATGAGTCATTGTCTGTCAAGCAGCTAACACTTCAGTTAGATTTAAACATCCTCTGCAGAGAGTTGAAAATCAACATGGTGGTCTGTGCTCCTTTGCATCTTGGGAGAGGAAGGGGAAACTTGATTTGAGAGTGCATGGGATGGTCGCTTAGCTGGGTGAAAGGTTGGTTAAGACCTGTGCTTGGTGACCGTCTCCACCCACAGCTTTAAGCTTCTTCCATTGCTTGCACTGCTGTGCAGCATCCTGGTCCACCTGACCTTCACTCTCAAAAGGAAGGTCAACTGCAGCAAGTGTATGAGTGTAAATGAGGAAGACTCATGAGGAACAGTGAGGTTACAGGGAGCAAAGGTGAAGGACTTATTTAGAGTTTGCAAAAGAGGTGAAGCGTACAAGCGTAGGAGGAGGTGTTTTCAGGTGTGACAAAAGAGAGTCGGCAAAAATTAAATGATGGAAAAAGAATGTTGAGGTTGAAGCCATCAGGAAGGAAGCTTAGAAGAAATCAAAATAGAAGATTCAATGGAGGTGAATTATGATCCACTGTGGTGATACCTGAAGGGAGCAGATGACTCGTACTGTAAATAACATGGACAAAGTGTGTTGATCCATTACCTCTTGATAACATTGAAAAGAAAATGTGATCGTAGGGAAATGTTCGGATGATTTCACATTTTGGTGTTAGCTACCAAGCTAATGGCTAATTTGCTGCAAACAAACCAAAATTCCGGCGATAAACCTCGTTAATTCAATATATACATTTTAAAGGATGGTACTCAGGTACTCACTTGCTGTAAGCGTAACTAGCACTTTGTAAAAGTAAAATAACTTACAGGCGATGGCATATGGTATGTTGCAGCCACAACGCATGCGCACCAAATAAACATTGCGTCAAAACGACGCGACTTATCATTATATTTTTTGCGACTTTTTATCTTGACTTAAATAAATAGGGAAATATTTGCATTTGTATCTACTTTAAATATTTTTTTAATTTTTGTTTTATGTTATGCCCCTAAAACTTATTTTGAATTGTTTTATAACCATTTTAAAAAAGCTTGATTTCCACTCACACAAACCTTTCTGTAGATCTTTAAAATACATTTTTTATTTACAAGCCACTAAACATTTGTTTTATCTATCTATCTATCTATCTATCTATCTATCTATCTATCTATCTATCTATCTATCTATCTATATGAACATATACAATATCATCATGATGCATTGGATTATAATAATTTTGTTTTTGCAAATATTAATGATAATTGGCTTTAAATATGCTATTAAGTTTTGTTGTTACTTTAACCAAATATTTATTCATCAAAAATATAGATTATAACTAGAACAAAGGATTAGTGTCTGTCTAGGATCAGTGCGTGTCTAAAACTACATTTACCATCAGCACTGAGGTCTGAACTGCGCAGCCGTGGTTTTGATAAAGCATGCTGGGTAAAAATTCTCCCTCTTTCCGGCTGGTTCGCCATCATGTAAGCGAGACTTTTCTTCCACTACTGAATCAAACAATCCGTCTAAATCCTCCCGTTTACCTTAAAGCCTGTACTTCATCTTTGTGACACAAACAAACAACCTTTTAATAAAGGATAATAGCAGACTATTTTTGTAAATAAAAGTCATCTTATTATCCTAAACGGTAGTGCTAGCGCTGTTAGCTTCAGTCCTTTCGCCGAAGCGGTAATGTGTTATTGCGGGGATTCAAACTATCAGAAGACACTGAAAAGACCTAAGGCTTTAAAACAGTCAAATTAAAATTTTTTTTCTCTGATATAGTTCTTTACTGCAGGAGTTTGTGTCTGTGAGGTTTCTCTCAAACATATTCACAGCTAATATAGTTGCTAAAAGCTTTTGTTGTTTCTCGTGCTGCAATGAATCACTATCGTATAAAAACTTAATACCTAAGTTTTGAAAGTGTCAATTCACGTGCAGTTTGGCATAAGTCTTGTGTCTTTTATGAAGGTATAGATTTGTTGATCTATTTGGTTTCTCCTTGTTTAGATTAAGTCACCATGGGCGCATATAGATATATGCAGGAGTTATGGAGGAAGAAGCAGTCTGATGTGATGCGCTTCCTCCTCCGTGTCCGCTGCTGGCAGTACCGGCAGCTGTCCAACCTCCACCGTGCTCCCAGACCCACCAGGCCCGACAAGGCCCGTAGGCTGGGTTACAAGGCCAAGCAGGGTGAGTGCATCATCGTCCTCTTCAGCATCATTGTGTGGTACTCTTCTTAACCCCTTTGTCCCCCCCCCCCCCCCTCCTAAACAGGCTACGTCATCTACCGCATCCGTGTGCGCCGTGGAGGCCGCAAGCGCCCCGTGCCTAAAGGTGCCACGTACGGCAAGCCAGTGCACCACGGTGTGAACCAGCTCAAGTTTGCTCGCAGCCTGCAGTCCATTGCTGAGGTTAGTTGATGGTCTGGCATATTTTCTGAATGACGGTACAAGCAATTGATGTTCAGATCGTTCCTCCTACATGTGTGACTATAGGGAGGACGTCTGGGTTCTGGGAAGAATTGGTCAGGTGTGATAAGAATCTTTATTTGTAAGGAAACAGTTTAATTTCCAGGATTTACAGCATTTGCCGGAGTAAACATGTATGTGATGTCTGTCTCTCCCCAAAGTTCCACTCCCATAATCTATTGATCTGTTTTCCGTGTGGTCTTTTAGTCATGAATATGCAGTTTTTAGTCATAATCCAAAAATATTGTCGTTATCTAGTACAGTTTCTGCAGAGTAGTAGTAGTTCATGAGTAGTTACCCCTGACTTGTGGGCAGGACTGTCAGCGGGGAGTAACCCCGCCCCCTCCCTGTTGCTGAGAGCTGTCTGTTTACACTGTCTCCAGGTAGCTTACAGCCTCTCGCATCGCCAACTCGAGCTAACGTTACCGGTGCAACAAAAATGGCGAGCAATATTAGAGCTATCAGCCGTACAGTTTTGAGCCAGCTCAGGTGAGGAAAACAGACGTACATTAGAGCAGCCCGGCTCTTTTTCATCTGCTCCTTAGTCACAACAATTAAAATAAAGAAATACTTAGAAATGCAACTTTGAGCTTAATTTATGTCCACCATCATCAGAAAAATGCAGCAAGAGCTTGTTAGAAACACCAAAGAACAGTTTTCATCTGAGTTAGTGGGTCTAAAGGTTTCATGGGGAGAAATGTACGATGTAATCTCACAGTTTTTATGGTTTTTATTTTTTAAAGCAGCCTACGCTGCATTGTTTAAATACTAAGTGTGTCAGACTCCATTTTTGGTTTGTCTTGTTGCGGTCACATATAAGGTGATGAAACTTTGCCTTTGATTAGATATTGGCTGAAGAAAATAGCCTGGACTTTTGTCAGAAGACAGACTCAGACGGGCTGTTCTGGTTTTGTGTGAGAACTCCTCATTCTCTGCAGTCAGTAGTAATTGTGTGAACCATTCCACATCAAGTGTGTGAACATCTGGGTTTAGGAGATTGTCGTGACTCCTGTCTGCAGCAGAGTTTGAGCTTTTAGCTGCAGCTCGGTCTTCAGGTCAACTGTGTGCATGAACTAAGCTCTCAGGTTGTCTGTGTGAAGATGCTTCACCGCCAGAGGTGAACAGATGTTCATCTGCACAGTAGACAGCTGTGGATGAAATATCTCCTTGGAAAACAATCTGAACTTGATCGTTGTTTCCAGGTTCACAAATGACCAGGAAACGTGCATCAGTGACTTGATGGAGTCCCAGATTAAAAACAGACTTGGCTCTAATAGTGTGTTTGGTGTTGAAATTCTGTTTTGATGTTAGCTTTACCCTGGGACAGACGGGTGACCTGTCCAGGGTGCCGCCTGCCTTCGCCCACAGATGGCCGGGATAGGCTCCAGCAGCCATGTGACCCCGACAAGGGAACAAATGGAAGATGATGAATAAAATGAATGTTAGCTTCATTACCAGTATTATCTGATTGGTAACCTGAGGCTGATCGATCTTAACGAAACCTTTTCTCTTGGCGAGGTGTTGTGTGTTCATGTGTTCACATGAATAATGAGCTGTAGAAGTTGGGTAATGATCAGGCTTTTGTGGTTAGGTGAGCATCTTGCTGTAGATCATTTAGTTTGAGTTCCTGAGCCTGCTGTCGCTGGACCTTCTGATGAGCTTTGGAGAGCTAACGCAGCTTCACGTCCATTTTCAGGAGCGTGCTGGTCGTCACTGCGGAGCCCTGCGAGTGCTCAACTCCTACTGGGTTGGGGAGGACTCCACCTACAAGTTCTTTGAGGTGATCCTGATCGACCCCTTCCACAAGGCCGTCAGACGCAACCCGGACACCCAGTGGATCACAAAGGCCGTGCACAAGCACAGGGAGATGCGCGGGCTGACATCTGCAGGAAAGAAGAGCCGAGGTCTGGGCAAGGGCCACAAATTCCACCTGACCATCGGAGGATCCCGCCGCGCCGCCTGGAAGAGGCGCAACACCCTGCAGCTGCACCGTTATCGCTAGTCTGCGCCACACGTCTGTACATTCAAAGAAATAAACCTTTTTATGGTGATGAGCGTCTGAATCAATCCCTACTTCACATCCAACGGCTTCTTCTCATTTACTGTTTTTCTTGCTGCTCAGCCCATCGGGTTGGATGAGCAACATCAGGAAAGATCAGTTAATGGAAAACGACCTGCAAACTGTGTGAGGGAATCAAATATATATTGGCTTTCAAAACAAAACTGAAAATGCAGTGAGAACAACTAATAAAAGTTCCAAGTCATTTGCATTTCATGGGAATTGTTAAAACTGATGAATGTATCTAACTGAATCGTTTTTTCTAAACTACAACACAAATACCTTTTTAAATGAGAAGACCTTAGTTCCAGAGTTTCTCAATAACATGGTGGTTGTTAAAGCTCACAAATCTCACCGTTTATCTAAATGAAGTACATAAAATGACAACCAGCAGCATCTGAGTTCATGTTCTCCACAAACCGGGGTGAAGTCATCACAGCACAGAGGAACCACTTCATGAGAACTCGGAACCAACCAAAGTGACTTGAATATGAATATGCTCCATCATATTTACATTACAACCTCACATCTCATTACAAGAAAGAAACATTTCAAATCTAAACTGAATTAAAGCCTTTAGTCTGAGTTTAGTTTTCTGACAAACTTTATTTTTCAGTTAAGAAGCTGAAACGGTTTGTTTCTGCTCAGAGGTGAAAATCTTTCTTTCCATCAAAAACAGTTGGAATCACGTTAGATCAGTGCGGTCCTGGTAACCTGTAGTCTGGTATTTATGAGTCCTAGAATGTAAATCCAGAACCAAGATCCCAAACATTATTCAGTTTGGAGCCTTTTCTTTATGAAATCACTGATGAACAGCAGCAACAAACAGGGAGAGTTCTGGAGAGAGGAAAAAAGTTGAATGTTTGGACTTGTACATAGAGACAGGTGGACAACATCTAAGTTCCTTGAAGCCGCTTCCACCCATCAGCTGCTGATGTTCTGACCGAGGCATCTTTGGGTTTGTGAACCTCCAAATGACTAATAGTGTTAAGTGACAATCAAGAGATTTCTGAATCAGCTGCAGCTTTAATCCAGTCCTTGGGCAGTGTAGGAACTTTAGAACTGTTCTCCTGGTTCTGGTCCAAATTCTTGTTCCAAATGAGCTGCAGCTTTTTCCAGTCTGGATTGGGTTGAAACAAAGCATTCAAAGTCTCAGCTGCAGCTCTTTGGAAGAATTTTTAAAGGCGATTTAGTTACTCTCACATATGATCACATTGACTGGATTTAAATCCATTCTAAAGGGGAAAAAACAGCTTTTTTTTAAAAAAAAATGTTAGCATACATTGCTTTTATAGTGTTTTCTAGATAAGTCCTAAAAAATAAGTTTGTTTCTAGTAAATAAAGCCAAAAACGCACTTCTTCTGCACGTTTACAGGTTCAAAGAAACAAAGTTTCTCAATAAATCTCTCAAAAAAGAGGAAGTTACTCAGTAATTAAGGAGATCATCTCTTATTTACGGTCGGTATTTTTTTTTAAGAAGTATTTCGACGGCTTTGATTATTCTAGTTTCGTGAGCATCACAGCGCAACTCAGTGGTCATTTTAGGAACTGCAGTTTTGAAATTCCTCCTTTGGGTTTTTCTACATTGAGGAAAGAACTTTCTTGTGAAACTGGGGGGCTGGAGGTTCTTAGGCAGAGCTGCAGTTTTGGAAACAGATCTGGGGTTGAAAATAAGAAGATCTGGTGACATTCAGACTTGTTTTTTTAGGTTGACAGAGCAGAGTACACACATTTTCATGACAGGAAAGTAGCAGTGACTCACAAGTCAAATGGATGTGTGTGTGTGTGTGGGGGGGGGGGGGGGGGATCTGTTTTTCCTTTTTTTTTTTGGCCACATTCTTTTCTATTGAAGTTTCAATGGAAGAAAAAACAAAAATAGATTTTACATTCCACTCCATTCAGCTAATACAATAATGGCAGCTTTCTTCAACATTTAAATGATGCTTTCACTTATTCAGTCTTATTTTAACATCCCACCCCAAGCACAAGAGTGCCTCTCCTTAGACATTGACAAAATGATGATTATAAACTGAATTGTTTTTCCTGTTTAGAAAAAACTTGGGCCAATAGGTTTGGCTTTTGGAGCAGCTGAATAGAAAGCTGTGAATCCTGTTGGCTGCTTTTATAAAAATATTTGTCTAATTAATGGTTATTTTATTGTTTATTTTATTTATTTACTAATGGGCTTTTATGGTCATTAAAGATAATAAGAGATATTATTTTCTAACATGAACATTAAAAAAAAGTTACAAATGCAGTGATGTCAGGTCAGTCTGAGTGAGCTCTGGATTGCTTTTAAGTTAGAGGAGATGTGCTGGAAGAGTCCTGCAGATGCGTTGAAGCAGCTCCAGGGTGACACTTTTGTGATCGCTTCAGTCACCGTCCAACACGAAGGAATGCCTTGTAAAAACCCGGGTCTGTCTGACACTATGTTTTGGTAAAATGCCGCTGATGTTACTGACTTGATATGGCTGTTAAAGTTTAGGTCAGAGTCCATGATTACCCCTAGATTTTTGACTTGATTTGAGGGTTTAAGAGACAGAGAATGAAGGTAGCTACTGACTCTTTCTCTTTGTTTCTGTGGGCCAAAAATAATAACTTCGGTTATTAACCAAAACTCCTCTATTTTGAAGAGTTTACTTTTTAAAACTTTCACTCCTCAATCAACTTGTTTCTCCTTTTTACACATTAGGCATTTAAAAAGGTGATGTAAAAATGTTTGTTTTTACATTTTTAACAAGAACAACAAGATCTATTATAATATTTGGGCAAATATGACTCAAATATGACTCAAATCTAACAGGAAAATCCTCACTCTTCTTTTTCCTAAGCAGAATAGGTCACTTAAAGGTCATTCTGACCATACTTTCTCGGTTTACTTGTCTTTATGCGCAGCTTGTCTCACATTTACCTAAATGGGTCATCCTGCATTGATCAAAAATACTGCTTCACAGAAGATTTGGTATAAAACTACAGAAGAAGTGCTCAATCTGCTTCATTTCGGTGGAACAGGAGCTAAATCAACAGCTGAAGTGACTCACTTTTAATAATTTAACATTTTATTTTTTAATGTTTACTGTGCAGGAGCAAGAGTCTAAAGTAAATATTATCCTACTCAAAATCACCTATCAATAATCTAGTGAACTCCCTAGAGGAAACTTAAAGTAAAATTACTAAGTATAACTTTGCGACTCACTTTTAATTATTTTATTTTATTTGGAGTCCGGTGTAAAGTTTATTTTGAATAAAATCACCTATCAGCTATATATTGTTTACAAACTTAACAAAAGTTGTTTTACTTTAGGCAAAACAACCATTTATTACTATTATAACTATAACTAAAATGTAACCATAGTAATAAACAAATAAATATTTTTAGAACTCAGTCTGAAGTTATAAGGTGCTGTGTACCTAGTCCTCCGCTAGGGGGCGGTGTCTGCAGTTCAGTGAAAGTATGTCAGTGGGTTACATGGACATCAGCGGGGCTGAGCAGAGGAGGAGCCGCTGAATTGGGTCACATGGGTTCTCTCTGCCTCTTCAGTCGCTCACCTGGAGCTCCTCCTTGCAGGAGAATCGTGCCAGCGCGGAGCAAAGCACCCGAACCTTAACTGGATCCGGTTGGCACGGGTCGGATCCCCGCGGCAGACGCGAGATACGGAGGCAGAGATCGGTGCTTCACTTGTTTTTCTTCCTCTGGTCTGAAAATCTGCCGCTGCGCTCTGCGGAGGTCCTTGCTTCCGCAAACTACCTGTTCGATCCCGGCTTCACAGCAGAAACACGGATTCAGCGGGAGCGCTCGCGGGGAGATGGACCCGAGCAGAGCCGGTGAGTCGTGTGTTTATGTCAACCTAACTTCGTTGGTGGTGGTGGTGGTGGTGGTGGGGGGGGGGGTGTTAATATAAACCTGGTATTCTACCCTGGGGTTGGGGGGGCGGCTCAGCGCTCACATGGACTGGCCCGCCTAGCCATGTGCTCTTGTGTTTACGCGCACCGTGCGTTCCCGCTGATTGGTCGACGGGGCGGCGTGACGTAGACGTTGCATAATTCGCTTCCACTAGCAGGTGCGAGCACACGTGAGGCGGCGCACCGCGAGCTGACCTACTTTTCAGAGCTGGCTGGTCTGGAGGGGATAGTGTCCGAAGTAGTGGTATGTTCAGGGCGCATAGGAAAATTGGGTTCGAATAAATGAGACTGCAGAATAAGATCAAAAATAAACAAATAACACAATTTTGGAGTCTTTTTTATAATATAAACTAAAGGTTTTGAGCCCACTTCCTGTGTTTATTTTTTATATTTTTCATTATCAATAAAACGGGTCAACTGCATTTTCTTTCCAGTAGAACTTGAAGGCATCGTAACCTTATTAACTTTTTTTTTTTTTTTTTTTTTTTTTTTTTTTTTTTTTTTTGCTTCGTGCATTGTTATCATTGCATTTACTGTGAAGAACCAATAGCTAAAGCCAAACTTGCCGCATAGTGTATTTGGGTCAGTTGCAGATCATCATCGGAACTGTTGTTACCTCTGTTTTGCCGAGTAAGACATAATCTACTGAATAACAAGTCTGTGAGGACGCTTAGAGAACCGGTGTGGAAGGGTGGGATGGGCGTGCAGCCTGTAGGAAAGGCTTCACACTCAGCTCTGTCAAGCTGACATTATGTAATGACTGTTACCTAACCAGACTGGGACAAAAACCAGGTCAGCCTATGAAGGAGTAAGAACTTGGCTGACTGCCTCCCACTGGCTGAAGCTGTTGCCCCCCCCCCCCTTTTTTTTTAGTCAGTTATGAAGGTTATGTAGGAACAATATGACTGGCTTTATCTTCAGTCAGAACTCTGAGCGCCTCCCACAAAAAGGAGAAAAAAAGGAAGGGTGGGGGCCTTGCAGCAGAAGAACAATCTGGAATGGATGAATAAATGCAGAGTGGCTGACACTCATCACAGCACGGAGGCACTTCACTTCCAGGAGAACTTTCTTTTTCTGGGGAAAAAAATTCTTTCCAAGATTTTATTTCTGAATTTGAGACATTTTTAAAGGGGGCGAACTGTGTGTTCTTGTAAGCTTAATCCTAATGATGGACGGTATGGAGGCCGCGTTTAAACTACTGCTATAGACAAAATGAATTTTTGATTTTCACCACAGTATAGTTAGCTACATATTTTAACTGGATTGATTTCCCAGGTGACTTCAGAAACAGCTTTTTCATCATTTGTGCAGCTGAAGGTCACCTCGTCTTTTTAGGGGAGTTTTGGATCAACAACATCACTTATTCTGTCAGCAAACGGTTCTATTTGGCTGAAATAATTCAGCTGAGCAGCTAATAAATGTACAGACCTCCTGAACATCACTGCAGCATTAAATTCTCTGATAGAAATGAGAAAAGAGAAATTAGTTTCCATCGTCAACTTTAAAAACATGTGGATTGTGAGTAAAAAAGCAAAAAATAGAATGCATTAAAAGAATAAGATAAATGCTGAAACGGGGGAGCACGTAGTTTCTCTCACAATGAACAGAATTATGTGGGGTCACTCCAGAAAACGGCTTTGTTCTCCGGTTTTAGGGATTTTTGAATTATGTGGTTCTACTTTTTATACTTTTAATACAAAAACAGTATTGTTGAGCTTGCGTCTCTTCTGGGTGCATATTTGTCCCACGGGGGGGGGGGGTGGAGACACTATGTCTCTCAGCTAGCCGTGGAGCACTTTGGGGTGCCTCCGGTGGAACTGGAGGCAGTTTCTGTGTAGGTGAATGTCCGGGCATCTTTGGTTCGACTGTGCCCCTCTTATCCCGGCTCCAGATAAGCAGAACTAAGTTGGTTTGTGTGAGGACTTGTGGTTTTGCTTCTTAGTACAGGAGCATTTACTAGCTTAAACTTTTTAGGTAACGCTCTTGAAACCCCAAACCTGCTGCTTTACTTCCTTCTCCTGTCTCTTCATCCTCTTCTCTTCACCACCAGGAGGCGTCATTGCCTACATCAGCTCATCCAGCTCCGCCTCCAGCCCCGAGTCCTGCCACAGCGAATCCTCCAATGGCAGCTACAGGGCATCTTCGCCTTCACTCCGCGGTTCCTCCCCCACCCCGAGCCGCGGGACCCAGCCGGCCAATCCCCAGCTGGGTGCCGATGACCAAGACCTTCCTGCTCCTCCGAAAAACAAACGCTCTGCGTCCTCAGGAAAATCCGGCATCACAAGTAAGCAGTCAAAGTGGGCTTGTTGGATATTTACATGGCACATCGCTCCCTATTTGTGAGCATTTGCTAGATGGAGGATGATGTGATGCAGACATCCACATGAGGCTGTGATGATGTGTCATCTGACCCCCCCGTTTCTGTGTCCCTCAGAAATTAACGGGCTGGTGCTGCTGTGTAAGGTGTGCGGGGATGTGGCGTCCGGTTTCCACTACGGAGTTCACGCCTGTGAAGGCTGCAAGGTGGGGGCGTGTTTCTGAAGAGCACGCACACTCCTGTTCGGGGCGAAGCATGTGTCTTGGTGTGGCGCCGCGGGCGTGCGGGCGCTTCCTGGGGCTGAGCCCAGTTAGCTGCAGCTGACTTTCATAAAACTGCATGGATCCCATTCAGAAGACATCCGACTGCCGCTGCACCACAGCATGTCAGATCACTGAAGCTGCTGGTCTGTTTGGATCCACAGGGCTTCTTCAGGAGGAGCATTCAGCAGAACATCCAGTACAAGAAGTGCCTTAAGAACGACAGCTGCCCCATCATGAGAGTCAACCGCAACCGATGCCAGCAGTGCCGCTTCAAGAAATGCCTGATGGTGGGAATGTCTAGAGACTGTGAGTACCTGAATGTGGCGAAAGTTCTCGGTTATGGAGTTAGGAAGCAGCTCGCATAAAAACACACCTGCTGTGAACACTGAGGTTCTGTCAGTGAGGTTTAGGTCAGAGTTTAGCCGACTCATAACATCTATGTCTCCAGCTGTCCGCTTCGGTCGCATCCCGAAGCGGGAGAAGCAGCGCATGCTCCTGGAGATGCAGAGCGCCATGGACAACATGATGAATGACAGCCGCTTGCAGAATCAGCCGCAAGGCCCGCCGCTGCCTCCCGTCGCCAAACCGCTGCCGCCCGTCGCCAAACCGCTGCTGGCCGGCGCCACCAAACCCGCTTTTGAGGAGACCGGCCCCGCCCATTCTACCTCTTCTTCACCACGCTCCAGCCAGTCAGAATCGAGCTCCGACCCGGAGCCTGCTGTCTCCGTGGAAACCAGCTCTGCCTCACCCAGCACGTCAGACAGCAGCGAGGAGGAAGTGATCGGCACGGTGACCAGAGCCCACCAGGAGACCTTTATGTACAACCAGGAGCAGAGCAGCCTGCTGCCAGAGGCCCCTCCCCACCAGCTGACGGAGGAGGGGCTGCGAGCCTGGAACCGCCAGAACAACATGGCAACAGCGGCCGCCCACAGCTCGGCCTCCGGTTTTCCTCGAGACATAAAGGAGAGCACCGCCAGGCAGTGCCCATTCAAACTGTCCTCAGGTGCCCCCGTTACTCCCTGTCAGGGCTACAAGCACGGAGCTGTCCAAGCCCCGCCCACTTACACCTGTGCCCCTGGAGTCCAGCAGGAGTGGAGCAGTGGCAACAGGATGTACCTAGTAAGATTCACAGCAAAGGCTTGTTTAACTAGTTTCCTTTCAGCAGACTGGTTTTGTCTTCCCATCAAAGCCTGAGTCGTCCTGAGCTGTGATTGGCTGTCTGTCCTCAGGTTTGTCCAATGAACATATCTCCTCACGTGAGTCTGCACAAGACTGGCAACGAGGTGTGGGAGGAGTTCTCCCACTGCTTCACGCCCGCCGTAAGGGAAGTGGTGGAGTTTGCCAAGAAGATCCCCGGCTTCAGGGACCTGTCGCAGCACGACCAAGTCAGCCTGCTGAAGGCGGGCACCTTTGAGGTGTGCTCCACCCCCCTCACAGCTGTCCACTCCCACACACGCTTACACACACTAATATGCCTGCTCTTTCATAAACTCTTCCATGTTTTTGGGCTTTATGCGGCCATTGAACGCACGTCTAAAGTTAAAGCAGGTCAATCTTTGAGCAGTCAGGGACTCGGATTTGGTAACGGCATATGGATAGCGCCCGCTTTCATCAAGTGAGTACCAACCGTTTGACAATTGATCGTGGAGGAGAACATAATAAATGCGGTTTGTGTCCGGCAGGAATCATGACACTGTGTGAATTCCTTCACTACGCACTATATGGTGCGTTCGCCATTTTGTGGCGCTGTGCGACTCTACAATTCCAAAATCATGTGCCCCAGAATTTTCCCAGAAGTCTCTGTGAACAACCAGTGTGCATCGATGCTCACTAGATTGGCAAATATAGACCACAATGCATTGCATTTGAACAATTCATTGCAAAGAAAATGTATTTTTTTTTAACAAAAGAACGTTTTTATCTTCAGAAGGCAGTGGCTTCATAATTGATCGTCGCAAAATGCTCATATAATTAGATTTTCATTTCGTGAAATCGATAACGTCATTTTCACCGTAGTGAGCATTGGGGTCTGAATTGCTTTTAAAATCCCGGGCACTACATCGTCCCCCGCTATATCGTCTTTTAGTAGTTCGGGGTTGGGGTGGGAATTTGGACACAGCCCAAGTCGTTCATATATCGGAATATAGCTGTGAAAAAAAAACAAAGCCTGGAGCAAGACTCGTGAGATTTACTCAAATTCCACATCTTGAACCAACTGTATGAGCTGGACAAGAGCTATTAAACAGAAAAAAAGAAAAAAAACGAAACCCCTCACCATGAGCTAAATGCGCGTTCAGCGGCACATGACCTCAGAGGAGGCGAAAGCATGCAAGGTAGGGTTCATTCAGACTTTGACACTCTTTCACACTTCCTCCTATCCTATGAATGCTGTTAACTGGCTGCACACTCCACACGTTCCTTTGAGGCTGAGACCTTTTTGTCCTGCAGGTGTTGGTGGTTCGCTTCGCCTCTCTTTTTAACGTCAAAGACCGCACCGTCACCTTCCTGGGAGGGAAGAAGTACAGAGTGGAGACGCTGAAGGCCATGGGTTCTGGATACCTCCTCAACTCCATGTTTGACTTCAGCGAGAAGCTCATGAATTTGGGCCTCAGCGAGGAAGAGATGAGCCTCTTCACCGCCGTGGTTCTGGTTTCTGCAGGTAGGTTGTTGATGGTGACAGTCTCTGTTTTGGGGAAAAATTCCACATTTGATGGATCATTTGAACCTTTTTGATGCTTGTGATGTTTACTTTCTCGTTCAGTTTTTTTCTTTTTAAAGGCTGCTATAACTTATTTTCTACATTAAAAAACTAAAATTCAACACTATTGTCAAGCAGGACCAGATTTTAGTGTGGATCATCTGTACTGGGAGGAACTTTTAGGGGACAGCATGTGTTTTTGACTGACCTGTGCTGCCCACTGTGACCCCCCCCCCCCCCCCATCCTCATTGGTCTGACCTCTCTGTTCTCCTCTCAGACCGCTCGGGCCTTGAGAATGTGAACTCTGTGGAGGCGCTGCAGGAGACGCTTATCCGAGCGCTGCGCAGCCTCATCACCAGGAACCACCCCAACGAGTCGGCCATCTTTACCAAGTTGCTGCTAAAACTGCCCGACCTGCGCTCGCTCAACAACGTGCACTCCGAGCAGCTGCTGGCCTTCAAGGTGCACTCGTGAAGGCTCCCGTCAGACCAGAACCAAACAGACCTTTAAAGCACCATCGCCCCCACATTTACAGGGCGGAGCATTCCTGAACTGCAGGGCGAAGTGATATGTAGCAGCTGTACAAATGTTAGAAGCACTTTTCTGTGGATTGTTGTCATTCAGTGCAATATGTGACGCTTTTTATTTTTTATTGGAGCTGCAGGAAAATGTATGAGGGGGGGTAGATGAATGTGTTCACGCGTCATCTTATCTTTTCCTTTTTTTTTGCAAATTTAACACAGTGTCATGCTCTGGGCCAGGCGTCAGCTACCCCCCCCCCCCCTGCTTAAAGAGAGCTGTACATAGAGCAGCTGAGTCACTGCTGTGAATACGTTTACATATAGTTGTAATTTCAGAGGATAAGCTGTGTTATGGTGAGAGTCCAGCATGAACGTCCAGAGCTTCTGTGTTTCTGTGAAACGACTGCAGCCGTTCCACACTCATGCAGCAAAATATAGACTCATTCCTTTGAGAAATGTATCAATAAAAACTGTTATGACTTTAGTTATTGTCTCTGAATCCAACACTGCAGCCGGAGTTGCTGCTTTAAATCGCAGTTGGATTATTCTGTGCAATAAAGAAAAACTCTGTCAGACTGTTTTCTAACAGAAACAATTACTGACCTGCGGTAAAACCCTTTTTGCATAAAAATATGAATCCATCTGCATTTTATTGATTCAAATAAGAATCTCAATGAGGTTGTGCACATTAAATAAATGTAATGAAAGTTTAAGAAAAAAAAAAAGATGGGGCTCTGCTTTAATGAATGAAACAGACTGCAGCCCTAAAAAATGGTCTGTAAACTACCAGTATTTCAAAAAGGATTTTAGGAACGTCAGTAAAGTACAGAAAAAAATGTGCATTAGATACGTCAGTAATATTTGGAGATTAGGCTCTGGGCTGGAGAGGGGCTGGCAAACCATCTAGAATGCAGAAAATGAACCATTAATAGGCAAAAAAAATGATTGGGATTGGCTAAGAAGAAAGGCGATCTATTTGTTGATTCAAAGTTAAAGCCTAATTGATAATGCTGTGTTGACAACCCAGCGTATCTGCAAGTGACCTAGATCTGCAAACTGGTTATCAAGCCTGCTTACTTCTGTATAGCTGCAATATTTGAAACAATTGCAATTTGATTTACGTCAGTTACATTAATGATGGCTCCATGAGGAGATTTTATGACAGTGTTCTGTGATTGTCATAGAAGTCCTTAGTTTAGTTCATTTACCTTTTTTTTTACTTCTAGAGACAAAATATATATATATAAAAAATACATGATCACCTTACATCGTGTGACAACCAACCCCAAGTGACCGTTTGCTAGACATTTGAGGCTTTAGTTGGTAAGATCTAAATTTAATATCCTAAATTGTGTATATTCTTTTTAAACAAATTGCTATTCTGCACATTTCTAAAATAAAAATACAACCCCCCCCTAAAAATCATTATTAAAATTACAAAATGTATTTTAGTGTTATTTCAGAACTGAATCAAAATGTGCTGAAAAACGAGGAGAAAATGGATTCAAGTGGTGGATATCAGTGTCAAGTTAAAGCTCTCTGTTGTGGCTGTAATTAGAAATACCACAACCAATCCTTTGTTAGGAGGACAAAGAGATTTACCTTCAAAGAATAAACTTCATAATACTGTGCAGGCAATATCTGGACCAGCAGATTCCTAATTAAAAAGTGGTATTGACACAAACCGGCGTAAGGAATAATACGCTTGGACTGCATGAAGCCGATGAAAGCTTCTTCACGCCTGCAGCGAACAAACATGGTGGAACGTGGAGGCATAATTTGGTTTATATGCTTGATTGATAAAATGTGTGAGAGTAATAGAAAATGTAAAATAATAGAAGTCATAAAATGTAAAAGTGATGGGAATAATATTAATTTCTGTTTTGTTTACTGTACTGTTACTCCTGGAATGACCTGTGGCTCTCAACAAAAAACACAATAGTAAATGGTGTATACTTATATAGCGCCTTTCTTCCTACAAGGACAAAGCGCTTTTACAGTCACAGACCCATTCACACACACATTCACATACTGGTGGCAGCTCCGCTGCCAAACACAGGTGCCGGCCTACCACCAGAGGCAAGGTGGGGTTCAGTGTCTTGCCCAAGGACATTTGGACTCATGGGCGTGCAAGGTGGGAATTGAACCTGCAACCTTACGATCGTGGGACAACCGCCCTACCGCTGTACCACAGCCGCCCCCAATCCCAACATTTACTTACCTTAACATTCAGTTTGGCTTAAAAAAAAAAGAAGAACAATATTCAGTCTATTTCTAATTACTTAGTTATTTTAGGTACATTTTGTATTTATAGATGTCAGGATATTCTGAAATAGAAGGCTAATTTTTGTATTTTTAAAGACGATCTTGTGCTTTTTTTGTAAATCCCTACAAAAGAGAAATAATCAGTAAGCAAAAAAACTCTGGAATTGTTTATTGGTTTATCTGAATGTTTCTTTTGATTTTAGTTAGATAATTTTATTTTGTTACTATTTTTAGTTTGGTATTATATATTTTTTTTCTGCTGCTCAGCAGCACCAAAAAATTACGACGGAGTATTAGGGCCACCAAAAAAAAAAAAAAAAGTTAAATTACGAGATTTTATCTCGTAAATTTACGAGTTTTTATCTCGTAAATTTACGACTTAAAATCTCATAGATTTACGAGAAAAAAGTCGTAGATTAACAAATAGAAAACACCGAAGTTGTCCGTTTATCGGAGCCTATCTTGAAGATGAAATACGTGGAGCCTTTGTGAAGCTTTATTTCCGGATTACAGGTTTTAAAAACAAAGAGATTCTGAACCTTTTGATGACTCAAAATCAGATTATTGTCAGTGTAACCGTCTTTCCGGGGTTCAGTGTCAGTAAAGCAGAGTTTAATGCGTAAAATAAGGAGCTCAGAGACACGTTTGGATGCAAAGGATCGCTGCAGCCTTTATTCTGCTTTTCATTTAGACCCTGAAGTTCATTTGTCAACTGACGTCATGAACCTGTCATCTTAACACCAATGCGGAAGTAAACAGTGTTCCATACGGCCCCTCCTGCAGATGAAACGTCCCGTTTCAGCATAAAACAAAAAAGAGGAATGAAAATAGTCTTTTATATTAGCATTAGAACGTTGAAAATGACAAATAAGTGCTTCTCCTCGGCGGAAGCGTCACACAAATGTAGAGATTTGTCTTTGGTGGAGGAAGTAAGGATTGACGTGGACAGCTGCAGGAATACTGACGATGGCTTCATCGAGCTGCAGAGATCCTGCAAACCACCCATCAATAAATAAAACTTTAATAAATTGTAAATAAAACAAATGAGCTTCCAGACATTAGGAACGTTATCAATGAACATTCATCTCGCCTGTTTAACAAAGTTTAGTGGGTCGGCTCTGCTTCTGCGCGGCGTTCACCTGCTGCTCTGCATGCTCACTTCCACTTTATCATAAATTTACGACTTAAAATTAAAAAAAATTTTCTCATTAATTTACGAGTTTTTATCTCCTAAATTTACGACTTTTTATCTCGTAAATTTACGAGATAAAAAGTCGTAATTTAACTTTTTTTTTTTTTTTTTTGGTGGCCCTAATACTCCGTCGTACTCCGTCGTAAAAAATAGAATTTTCTTAAGTAAAAAAAAAAAAAAAAAACTGTTCTGTTACTCCTGACCTCATGGTGGCAGCAATGTTCTAGCTAATGTAGGGTTAAGGACAAGAACAGCTGGAAAGAATGAGTTCTGCTTAACCCATGTGCTGTCCTAGGCACTTTAACATTGGGAGTTGGGTCATCTAGACCCCACAAGACCTGATCTGCACTGGTGTCCATGGATTACAAGAAATCTTTCCACCTTTATCATGATAGGGAGAACACGTCAATGTAAGGGTGGGGTCATCTAAGGTAGCACAAGGGTTAAAGAGAAAATGTGTGGATCCATGTTTGTTCATTAGTCTACATTGATTAAACCCTAAAAAGGAATAAAGTTGGGTTGTTCATTCTCAAGCAGTGATCTCAAAAAAGTTATTTAAAAGATGACAAATGTATTTTTAATGTTCAATTTGTGCAGCTGCTCCCTTTAGGGGTCGCCATAGCGAACCATCTGCCACCATCTAACCTTATTTTGTGCCTCCTCCTTGCTCACACCAGCCACCCTCATGTGCTCCTTCACTACATCCATGAACTTTCTCTTTCCTGTAGATCTCCATGCTCAGCATCCTTTTACCAACATCCTCTCTGTCCCCTCCTCTAAACATGTCCAAATGATGTCAATCTGCTTCATTTCATTTATCTCCAGAACGCCTAACATGAGCTGTTCCTTCACGGTTTTTCTTCAGTTCTGCTCATTTACACACAGATCTGGCATCTTGCCCAAGTTGACCTTTATTTCTCATTTATCCAGAGCAAGCCTCCGTCTCTCTGGATCTTCTCTGGATCTCACCACAGATCACAATGCCATCTGCAAACATCACAGGCAACAAAGATTGAGATAAACCCCAGGTCCTCTCCATGGGTCTTCTCTCCAGCAAAACAAAAGCTGACTTCTGAACTCAGTGTTGCATCATCAAAAATGAAGACTGAGGCTCTTTCTGAAAAATGGTGGAATCTAAACGACTGCTTCTGTTTAACGCTGATCACCATTTTTTCCAACAAATTTGCATATTTTCTAACATTTGGACTTTATATTTACCTTATTTTCTTTTTTCTCCCTGCTGCTCCAACTAACTTACTGTTTTATGTTTAAGTTACTATAAACATAATGTACAGTATTTGTCTTCTAACTGTCTTCCAGAGCCCAGCTATTCATGAGAGTTTGCTGGATTTTTTTCTGCCTAATTTTCCTTTTAGAATTCGTTTTCCTCTCCACTGTTGCCTTTTTTTGTTCACACACACAGAAAAAACTCTTTCATGTCATCTGTTTGCTGGCCTAATACTCTGGACTTAGGATTTTAACATTTGTACTAAAATTAGCTGTGTTTAACCCTTGTGCTATCTTAGATGACCCCACCCTTACATTGACGTGTTCTCCCTACCATGACAAAGGTGGATAAAGGTGGAAAGATTTCATGTAATCCATGGACACCAGTGAAGATCACAAATCATTGAAGAAAAAAGGTTCAGAGCACTGTCTAGTGGGTCTAGATGACCCAACTCCCAATGCTAAAGTGCCTAGGATAGCACACGGGTTAAGGGTGCCTGCCAGGGCAAAAAACAAACCAAAAACATTTCTAGTTCTGGCTGACGGGTTCTTGCTTCTGCACACATGAACATGCATCTTGGAATATTTGTGTTGCTGAGAATTTTTAGCTGTGATCCAGAAGAACTGACTCTTTTCTGACTTTTTACTGCAGATTTAACCAATTGGAACCATGTTCAAACAATATTTGCATATTTCTCTCAGTGGAAACAAACAGAGAAGTCCAAAGAAGCAAAAATTCCAAAAGAATCCCAAATAATGACCGAAATATCACCAGGATTTTCTTAAAAGGATCTTTATTTACATCCGCTGCAGTCTATCATGTGCATTTACAGTTTCCTGTGGAAACGACTGCATTCCCTCCTGTGTTTCAGTATGTGATGAGCTGAACAGGGATACATTTAGACACACTGAGAGACAATCTGTGGGTCTTCTGCTGCTGCTTATGTGCGACAGAAACGTTGTCCCAAAATAAGTTTGTGCAGACAGTCCATTAGTGCCTTTAAAAAAAACAAACGTTTTCGTAAATTGACATGATTTTCAGAGAATTCGTTTTCATAAAACCAAAACCACATCTTTGTTGAGCTGCAATCATCTGTAAAATAAGTCTGCAGTATGAAAATATACATCCTGTTTCCTCTGTAAGAGTTTTCTATGGTGCAGGTCTTCTTGTTGGTTTGTAACTGAGTCATCAAAAGAGGAACAATAGGTGAGAGAGAACAGTGAACTGCCCAAAACCACATTCTGGACCAACAGGCGTCTGTTGGGTTTTAGTGAAGAGCTGCTGCCCACAATACCAAGAAAAAACAAAAAACTTTTCTTAACTGTATTGCTTTTGTCAAAATTGCTGGTAGAGATGTTACTGAATCAAAGCGACATTAGAATAAAAAGCCGGCTTTTTTTCCCCCCAACTGTATTCCATCAGTTTTTCCTTTCTCATGCCAAACTTTGTGTTTTTAAAGCCCCTCCCATAATCCACCACAATAAGAGTCTTTACATTCCCGAAATAGTTGGAATAGGACATTAATTGAAAGTATTTGGATTTTTTTTAAACCAAACTAAGTCCACCTCTGTTTTAAAAAAAATATTTTTTATAATAATCTAACCTAGAATCGGCTAAAAACATTTAATCTCATGCAAGGCTGTCAACAGATCTGCCTTTCACTATCCATGTTTTTGGTGCAAAATGCTGCAATTAACAGGAAGTTTTAACAGGATTTCTAGTCCTTGCTTCAGTCGATCTAAGAATTCATCTTAAGTCGCTGGATCAAAACTTCTTTTCAACGCCTTTTTAAGGGTGGTTGGAATCAGTATTAGTTCTCAAAAAGCAGCCAAGGACTCTTATTTCAAAGAACATTCGTTTTATTTGTAGCCTTTATTTTGGATTCCTTTCATCTTCATTTTTGCCCTGTGACAGGCTTGGGACCTGTCCAGAGTGAACCCCGCCTTCGCCCACCAGAGGCCGGGTTAGGCTCTGGCAGCCCCGTGACCCCAACAGGGAAAAAGCAGGTTAAAAAATGGATAGATGGATAATCTTCATTGTTTTATTTTAATTTGATTGGTCCAATTTTTATTCATATATCTATGTTTGGTTTTTCAAGTATTCCTAGGTAAAAGCACTCTGTCATTTTATCTCTGAACAGTACTATAAAATAAGGGTAAGGTTACTTTTAATTTGAAAAGGTAATGATCGGTTTATTAATGTTTTTTTTCTTCTCTTTGCAAAAAACTATAATGATTGCAATTTGGGATTATTATCATATCTCTCTATTATTGACATCAGTCCAGTCAGCTGTTTTATAGTCCTCCAGGTTGTTTGCTACATCATATTTTCTTCATATTCATCTAGATCTACTGCACTTCCTGTTTTCCAGCTGCTATACAGGTAGACGAGCAGTTGGCTGCTAACTGAAGGGTCAGTTAGCATGTTAAAGCATCCTATAGCTGCCTGGAGTGAGTCAGATTAGATTAAAGTTAAGTTAAAATCAGTCTGTAAATGAGTGTGTTTATGTGAGCAATGTGCTTAGATAGGTAGAAAAGTGCTAAACATGTGCAAACCATTTACCAATTACAACTAGCTCGCTGAAGAAGGTATGTCCGGCCCATCAGAACCACCTGATCAAGGTAACATGTGTAGAGCAGGTACACAGCTGGAAAACATGAAGGTTTGGTAGATCATCAGGATCAGCTGTACGGATGAACCACAGGTTAAGGTGGTATAAAGTTTTATGTCTTTCTGCTGCACCCAGACAGACTGATTTGAAGTAAACCCACTACTTATGAATCCAAAGAAGACCTCAAAACACAGTATTGTTTCATTCTAGTTTGAACCTCTGTAAATAAGCAGGTTGGGTTTGGGGAGTCACTGATTTATCAACATTAGAACCGAGCCAAATCAACAAAAGTGGTGTGGCAGCAACTGCAGTTACATTTACGTTTGTTCCACTGGTGTCAGCAGTGGGATCTCACAAGCCTGGCAAATGCCCCTCTGGTCTGACCAACACTAATGATCATAGTATAGGGTGAACATTAATCACCTACAATTATGTAAATATGAGGAGGACTTCCTGTAATATTAAGACAACTTGATGCTTAAAACATATCTGGCTCCTGCAAATCAGATCTTGATTGCTCTGTTGTTGTTTCTAGATCCCAGAACTGTTAAAACAAAGGAATTCAATTACATACAATTTAATTCTCCAATCTCTAGTCTGTAAAAGTGAAAAATCGTTTTCTAACAACATTTCCTTTCAGCGTAGTCTGGCTTTGGCAGCGGTCATGTTCTCTCCCCCTCTGATTGTCTGTGCATTTGCTTGAGTCTGCAAGGTGTGCAACTGCTCTTTAGGTTAAAGTCATTTAAACACCGAAGCAAGTCTATTGCTTTTTTTTTTAAAAAGGCATCACTTCACGGAAATGAGGAGAAAAGCCACAAACTGCTTTGAGGAGGTGCGTCAAGCTTGGAAGAAACAAAAAAAAAAGCGACGAATGAAAAAAGACGTGGACACACCAGGAGCGGCTGAAGATCAGCATCTCGCAGGCCCTCATCCGACCCGCCGACAGAGAGAGAGAGCCAGCATCCACCAGCGGCTCACAGTTTGGGGTCTCATCGATGACCTGTGTGTGCCCCCACTCTGAATGCATAAACAGAATGAACTTCCCATAGCACCAGGACTTAAAGTGACAGGACTGTAGAAGGTGAGTGCAAAAGCAGAGCTCATGACCTCACCATGAGGAAAGTTCACTGATAAGGGAACAAACTGGCTTAGAAAAAAAAGAAGAGTTTGCACAATTGTCACTTCCTGCCCTGAGAGCTGTTTTGTGCTTGTCCTTTTCCTGACTGTGCCCTGCTGTTTTACTGCGCTCCTTTCAATCCCTGTGAATCTTTACCATTAAAACTCGGTTTTTCTGTGCCGTCACGATCTGTCTGTGACAACCAGGTGAGCAAACGTATGAAAAAAAAGGATAAACTTAAGAAATCCACACATTCCAGGAGTTAATAACTGTTTTCTTCAAAGAAAAAAAAATGTTCAAGTGTAACAGCAGCTGTTGTGTTTCAAAAAACATAAACCTGAACTTGAGATCTCACTCAGATTCAGTGAGCTCTGTAACCTGAGAACTTTCTCATTCTGGAACAGTGAACAGACATCTGGGCAGGTGCTGATGTGTAGAACAATCTGCAACAGAACTTTGTGAAAGCAGAAAATGCATTGTTTTCTTCTTCTTCTTCCCGATTTTGTCAACTCTCGAAGAAATTCTCTTCACATTCAGGCAACAAAAGCTTTGGTTTACTCTTTATCTGTCTTTCAGGCGCCACAGTCACAGCTCCAAGCTTGCATTTTCCCTAATTGTATTTCAGAATGAACAGCAGGTAAACACATTAGGGTGGATTCAGCGTTTGTAATTCTGTATCGTCTGTCTGCCATCCTTCACAGCTTTCATTTCTTATCAAAGCTAACATGTTTGCGTTTCATTTAAGGCAGCAGCCATCCTGACAGGTTTGGTCCATGTCTGATCCAGAGCTGGTTTCCTCTGAAGGTCCTCTTAGGCGTGAAAGCTCGGCTGAACTCTACTGAGAACCAGGGTTCCCAAGAAACAGACATTTACACTGAAGTGAACCTCAGCGTGGAACTTTCCACGGACCAAAGAGAGGACGAGCATCAAAGGGAGGAAATGACGTAAACATGTTCGGGTTCGTTGAACTTTCCCCGAAAAAGAATCCGATTTAATCGTCAGTCGTGTAAAGTTGAGCTGCATCTTAATCAGAGTTTGCCAGACTTCCGCTGCAAAATTCTATTTTTTCTGAAACTTCCAAACGCGACATCTCCTCTAGCTGGACGAGTTTATGATCTTTGAGGGTGGAGCTGCTAATGGGTGTGCTCACAGTGTGATAGCAAAGTACCAAACATCCTGGAGGGAACAAACTGAGACAGGTCGGATAAGCAGAGAAGCGAACTAGGCGTCTTGTAGTGCATCATCCCGTTTTTAAGGGAAGAAACATTTTTGTGGTTTGTCACCAGAGAACAAGCGTTGATTAGATCAGCACTATTGTCAACAAATCGAAGAGCAAGTCATGAAATAAAAGAAAAGCTAGGGGCTCCTCACATGAACCGCAGCGTGACCCCCTAAACTACGGAATGAAGGGACACTCAGTGTGACCAGTTCATTGAGATGTGCAGCTTGCTGGCTCCGCCCCGGAGACCGTCAGGGTGCCCGGGCCTCGACACACACATACGAAAATGCGCACACGCCCATGGGTCAGTCCTCAAAGACCTCCAGGAAAAGTGGGGGGAACAGCTCAGTGGGACACTCCACCTTCAGGTGGAGGAATCGGCTGGCGTGGCAGGCGCCGATCATGCGCAGGTCCGTCACTTTCATTAGCAGCTTAGGCCAGAAGTGCGCCACTTTGTGTTTGCGGTGGTTGATGTAATGTTCAAAGGCGAGCAGGAAATCCTCTTGGCATCGCTCGATCCGCTCCGTGCTGCTCAGGCCCGGACGATCTGAGGATTAAAGGCACAATAAATCATTCTGATTGCAGTTCTGCAACATTGGAATAGAGACAATTGTGTTTTTGGTGTTTTTAACACGTTTTTGTAGCATTTTCTCATAAAGGATGACATATAAGAAAGAATTTCAAATAAGACTGCATTTCTGAGTATTTCTTTTTTCAAATCATGATGGATCAGGAGCAGATAGAAGCCGTAGTTTTTTTAAAAGCTCCAATTTGTGACGAAGCGAGTAAAATGGGCGGGCCTAAGTCTCCCTGCTCCGCTCCATTATGATGCCTCCCTTTGCAGACAAATAGATCCATTAACGACTTAATTTTCCTCGTCTGAGCTGGCATCTGCATCTCACAGGAATGCAGTACAATTTTGAAAACAAAATTACATTTCACCACACTTTGGACACGTCTAGCTTAAATGAATACACACTGCTAAGAAAAATCAAGAAAATTTTGGGGATAATTTCCCTGAATTATTTGAACAAGACCTCTAGATACATGATGATGTTGCAACACATCCAAAGGTCTTTAAGTATTTGACACAGTAGAAGGAACTAATGTGCCAAATACATGTTTGATGAAAATGTGCTTTGAAAAAGCTGAAATGTTACTTTTTGTAGTAAAATGAAAAAAATGGTTCATTTTCTTAAAAGTAATGATAAATAAAAAAAGTGAAGTATTTTAACCAAGCAGGCATTAAAAATGTGGATTTCCTGCAGACTTGCATGGATTTATTTTGCAGTCTCATATCTGACAGAGATTTCCACAAATCCAAAAAAATCAATACAAGTTTGTTAAATAACTAAAAAACTATAAGTTGTGATAGAAATTGCTGAAGAGAGCAATATTGCTTATGATATACTAAAACATTTTCTTTTGGTAATATTGAGACTTTTTGTATTTTTCTTTTATTTTAGCTGATTTCAATGTTCCTTTGCTTTATTCTTTTGTTAAACTTTTGCTTATTTTTCTTTTGAAGGTTGTTTTCCCTCCTGATCTTGGAAATACATATTCAGCTGCTGCAGGGCTCACCAGAGGAGAGCAGGATGACAGCTTGCAGGAGAGCCACCTCCGAGTCATCCAGGTTAAAGGAGGAAAGCGACACGCCCAGGTCGAAGATGGCGTCTGAAACCACACCCAGGCCTCCATTTTTCAGCTGATCCCGGGTGACAGCCATTTCGCCGTTCAGCGTCAAGGTCTCGCTCTCCGGGTCGTAGCGAACTGCGGCACGCAGCGACATAATCTCCATGCAGCAGCCTTTCAGCAGGATGATCTGGTCCTCACAAGGCAGCTGGGTCAGAGAGGGGCAGTCAGAGAACGCAGCTTCCTGCTGTTTGAGCCGCAGCAGCTCAGTCTGTGCGCAGCTTCCGGCCAATCGGCGGCTTACTGCTCCCACATCCAACATCCAACATCGTGTTTGTGAATTAAGCAGATTTGGAAAACAATACTTTTTCTTTTATTGCAAAGTTTGGACCAGCCAAAAACATTTAGAAAGCTTCATAATAAACATGACAAAATCGATTTTGACTCAAAATAACAGAAAATGTAAAACAAAAATCATCAAAGGTTTCAGAAATGATGAAGATTAAAAACCTCTTACCTCGCAAAACATTGGCAGTTTTTTGGCAAAGTCCACCACTCTGGTTATAGCAGGGGTGATAATTTTTGTAAACTGACTGAAGGCTTCAATGTCCACTTTGTTTCCATCGGGTGAACTGACCACGGATGATTGACCAAAATCCTCTGGCTGAAAGAACACATCAAAAGCTGCTGAGTGACTGAGGGAGGGGTCAAGGCAGAGGAGAAACTCAGAAAAACCCTTTCTTACCTTAGTTTCCTTTCCCCCCGCCTGACTCTGGTCAGAAGTATAGAATAAATTACATGTTATTTCATTAAGAAGCATTGCTTCCTCGACCTGTCGGATAATCAACAGGAATCGTGAAGTTTCCATGAAGGAGACGCGTCACATGACTACAAGAAAACAGGTTAAACTGCAGACAGATGAGTGCAGACAGAAAAACAAGCAGATGCAGATGAGTTTCTACAGTGGGACTCCACAGCCTCTCATTTATTTGGCATTGTTTTGCAATCCTCTATTAGGTCAAATTAGGATCAGTAAATTTTATGTTTGAAAATTAGACATTGTAAATTTGGGTAGAAAAAAAGAGGCTTTAAACGCAAAAGATACACATTGTAAAGGAATTAATGAAAATTTAAAAAGTAAAATTGTAAATTTAAAAACAATAGGTTTAAGCTTGAACGAAATATTACTAATGTTTTATTTTTATCTGTTGAAAATACAATACAGCAGCTGTTAAATATAAACCTTATTTTTTATTTGTTCAACAGTTTTAGGTTTACCTTTATTTTTTAAATTGAAGTTTCAAAGTTTTTTTTTTCCTTTTGTCTTTCATCTTTTTTCATTTTTATTTTTCCCCCCACAATGAAGACTGAACAAGAAGAAAAAACAAGAGAAAAAAAGAAACAATAAAAAGAATAATATTAATAATATTACTAATATGACGCCTTTTATATTAAGCAGTGGAATCCTAGTCGTGTGATGTAATCGATGACAAAAAGCGACTCCATATATGCCTTGTTTTAACCTAGACATTGTTTATGTGCGCAATTAGCTAATATAACTAGTATTATTTTTTATTAGCTAAGATTGATATGTATTTATCAAAATGTATAATTTTATTTTTCACATTTACAATAATTCCCTCACATTTAAAAATGAAATTTCTTAGTTTTTTCAACGTACTTTTATCAAATTTACTATCTGGGTTTTTCGTTCACTTTAAACTGAAATGATTTGACCCCATAACCGTCCTTCACTTTTTTGGTTCTGGGATTAAATAATTTGTAAAACATTTTCTGCAAAATCCCGCCATAGAAAGCCAAACAGCTGACAAAGACTCGGCTGGCACAGATGAACAGATAAGAAAGAAAAACTGGTTAAAGGCTGAAAGTTAAAGCTGCAAATCAGAGAATGAAACAAAGCAGCAGGAAGGAACTGAAAAAAAGACACGAAGAAGCGATTAAAGGAAAACATGAAGGAAAGACGCTTTAAATGTCTGAAATTAGCGCCGCTGCGCTCAGGAACCCTTTTCTCCAACGCCCAGCTAATTCTGCTCTCTCTACAAGGAGATACAGAAAGAACACACGAACATGTTAAGGTGGGAACAGTGGTGAGGAACTGTTGGGGGGAGTGTCATCCGAGCATTGAATTGATGGCTGTGCAGAGAAACAGGAAACCCATCTCACCAGGAATTTCCTCTTCTGCTTCCAGTGGCTGCCCTGAGCGTTGGTGGTCGTGTGGGCCTCAGTCACCAGGCGGATGAGGTCCCACTCCTCCTGGGTGGGCTCCAGCCGGTCCCACGCCGTTTTCTGCAGCTCCTCTTTGCGACGGCGCTCCCGGTTCTCCTCGATGAGCTTCCTCTTGGCCAACCGCTTGCCGTCATCCAACACCACTGGAGCGGGACGGGAAAACGTCACACTATTAGCTGCACCTGTTCGACCACCTTCTCCTCCAAAACACATTGCAGCCAATCACAACTGCAGAAGAGTGCCCTCGTCAGGCAGATGGGGTCAGTTGATGTTGTCCCCTGATCTACTTCATGTAAGAGGAGGTCGCTCTGCTGTGATTGGTGGTTGAGGGACCCTCCCCTGCAGCCCCACCAAAACTTTTTCATTGCGTTAAAGTCCCACTCTAATCGCCTTTTGAGTCGTTCCAAGTGTTTTTTTTTACTCATAATTATGGAGTTTCTAGCCAAAATAAAATAAATTGTCATTTTCAAGGACAGTTTCTGCAGAGTGGCAGGAATTCATCAGAAATTCTTCTCTGGGTTGGGGCAAAGAGCGACCCTGCCCCCGTTCCCCTTACCCATCTGCTTACATGCTATCCCGCTAGCTTACAGCTCCTTAAACCTCCAACTTAGCATCATCAATGCAGCAGAAATTAGCGAATAATTATGGAGCTACCCAGCTGTAGAGTTTTGATCCAGAGTCCAGCTCAGACGAGTAAAACAAAGACATAGACGGAGCTGTCTTTCTGTGAGTGGATGCATCAGAATGGAATGGTTTGCCCACTGCAGCTTCTGCATCACAACTACGAGCTTTTTCAAACAGAACTTTTTTTCCTGCTCCTGATTCACAACCATTTGAATCAAAAACGCTATTTAAGCTTAATTTTCTTTATGTATATGTCTTCCATTATCAGAAAAATGCCACAAGAACACGTTAAAAACACTAAAAAACGGATTTTCATCAAAGTGGATCTTCATACAGTGATTTCTAAGGAAATACATTTTTGCTATAACACAACCGTGTTGTATTTTCAGGTTTATTTGCTTTTTAAGAGAAATTCTCCAAACTAAAAAGTCTTTCTATCCCAGTGAAACGCTTCCTGATGGCTCATTTTGTGTCTTAAATCAAGATCATTGAGGCCACGAAAGAGGTTAGCAAAGAGACAGCGAACAAACCTTCTCCTCCACCTCCTCCACCCACATCTCTGGCTGGCTTTGCAGCTTTGTATGTCTAAAATAGTTGCACCAGGTATGTCTGGTAAAGCTGCACCTCTTTACACTGGACAGATGTAGTTGAATAAACGATCTATTCATAGTCGGAGCACCTTTGTGGCACCCACAAGCTCTGAACGTCAGCTAACCACAGTCAAATTAGATCCAACAACATGAAACAAACTTTCTTCTAAACTCTAACCCAAAAAAAATGAGACGGCAAAGAAAACATCTGTACATTGCCTTTTATCATAACAGGAAAAAATCCTTATGAAACATTCTAATCTCTATGTTGTCTGCTTGCCTGAAACATGGCTTCATGAAAGTCCAGCAGTAGCAACATCAGCTCTTTAGACAAAAGCTGAATCAAAGGGAGGGAGAGTTATGAGGATACGACTGCACAAAATTATCCTGATATTTGTCACATACAGAAACTGACCAGAAAGGATTTCAAAGGGGTTCAAAATCAGAACCCGTTAGTTATTGATTATATAAATAATGTTTTTTTGGTGCCTTTGTAAATCAGGTTTTAACCGAATTTCAAATTTTCTGGCACCAAGTAAAAATGTTATTTTGAACTAGTCTGGTTTTAGACCTGTTTCCTCAGAAACGCCCCCCCCCCTGTTGTTGAATCCCTTCTCACAGCTAAAGCTGCACGAAAATCCTGCCCTAATCCCGCTTGATCTTCCTGTAGCCTTCCACACCGTAAAGTACCAAATCCTCCTTTCTACCTCCATGAAATAGACATCTCTGCACTGTTCTGGACTGGATTACATCCTATTTATCTAGGGGACAATCCGGCTCTCACTGCCCCTATGCTGGTGTTCCTCAGGTTTCTGTTCCTGATGACAAAAGTCATCAGGAAACAAAAGTCTAAACTCCTTGTTTAGACATTTGTCATTTCTGTGATTCCTGCAGTGATGCATTTGGCATGCAGGTGATCCAAAACGCTGCAGCACATCTCCTTTTTAACCCCATTAGTTCACTTCAGATGCACCGTCCTACCTAAACTCTCTGAGTCTACAGGTTCTCCTTCCTTAACAGAAGCTGGAGATCCCTGCAAGAAGAAGACCAGAAAGAAGCTCCATTATGGAGCTCAGCTGCCTCTCTGAGAACTTTCAGGAGACTGAACTCTTCATCCTATGGCTTCAACCCAGAATGTGACTCATCTTCTTCTTCTTCTTAATGAAGCTCATTGAGCCTCAGTGGATGGAAGCTTCAGTAACTGTAAGCAAAGTGTTTGCAGTGGTCGTCATTTGTGGAGTTTCGGATATTCTCAGTGACGATCCTATAATAAAGACTGCTTTAAAAAACTCTCAAAGAAACTGGTTCTGAAGATCTGCCTGAACCTCAGCAGATGATATTTGGTTCTGCTCTGTAATTGGATGAAGAAATCAATGTGCAGCTGAAAGAAACCACCAAACCTCTGAAAATGACCATCAGGGTTTTTCTGATTTGTAATTAAATGAATTTATACACTGATTAAAGACGCAGGGAACATTTCACTCAGATAGAAGAATTAGTTCTGTTGTCAGAAAGAGCTACATATTTAAGATATATTTTCTGAATAATATATACTATAATTCCCTGTAAAATGTGTTCCAAATAGGAAGTACACACTGGTTTTCCAAAATCCCACATACCCACATTCTTGCTCTGCTCATTTTCATAACATGTTCGTGTTAACACTATTTATTTTCTTGATAATTTTTTCTTTATTGCAAGTTATTCAAGCTATAAACGGATCAGTTAGATACCTCAGGAAAAGCATGTGGTCTAACGTTCAAATGTGTGATTGACAGATTATCCTGAGCCTGCTTTCAGTGGCAGGGGTGTGTCTTCCCAACAAGCTCACTCCTGATTGGCGAGAGTGGTTGCTATAGAAACGATGACTCAGACGAACTCCAACCAATTACTGCGTATTTTAAATTATTTTTTTATCAGACACTGGTTTGTTTTATAAAAACGTACCGACATGTTTTGGTGGAATACCTTCCGCCTTCGTCCGGGTAAAAAAATAATTTAAATACGCAGTATAATTTTATAGACACAATGAACCTCATTGAATCCAACCAATTACTGCTTACTGACGTTGTCCGTATTGCAAAAAAACGGTGACTGAATTGACTCAGTTGGTTGGAGCTGGAAGTAAACCATTTTCTATGGGTGACATCACACTCACTCAGTCCAGGTCACATATACAGTCAATGGTCTTTCATCAGTAAATGTTAATTAAGTTCAAATAAATCAAAGATGTACAGTTTGCAGTAGAAACATCTGACTTTCAGAGTTCCTAAATTCAGCTGTTTTTGTGTGTTTTCTCTAAACTAAAATGATCTTCATACCTCGTCTAGTTTAGACTCCACAAATAAGGAAAAGCATCTGTAAGGAAAGCTTCATGCACTCACAGTCTGTTGCCATTCCCACGGCTATGCATTTCTTGAAGCGACATTCCTGGCACTGGTTCCTGGTCACTTTGTCGATGACGCACTTCCCCTCGTACTTACAGGCGTACGTTGGATTGAGGTTTTTCTGTATGGTCCGCCTGAAGAATCCCTGCGGAGCAGCAGAACACGGGTCAAAGCAGGAGGAGAGCTGCTTTGTGGAAGGAAAGGGGTCATAACGTTGTGTCGGAGTTACCTTGCAACCCTCACAGGTGATGCAGCGATAGTGATATCCTGTGGCTTTGTCCCCGCACACGACACACAGTTCATCCTTATCCAGGTAACTCGGTATGTAACCTGGAGAAAGGAGCAGGGTTAAAAATATGCATTATTCCAGTTTAATCTTTCTAAATATAAAACAGAATGCTCATAAACACGTGGTCACATGTTTCTAGCCCCTCTGCCTATTAGGTGGGTAAAAGCCCAGCCCCCCCATCTGATCAAGCTCTAGGCTACCAGCCCTAACGAGATCAGACCTTAGAGCATCTGCAGATGCCACACCGATCAATACTTTTTTTGTGTTTGCCGAAACAAGAATACACCACGCCTTCTGGTGCATCTCCATCAATCAATCAATCAATAGAGCCCCCCCCCCCTTTCCAGCTCAGAGACCTGTCATCTCGTGACGCCAAGTCTGGCTTCATTTACAAGAACACCCATGATTCACCAATCGCGGTCGATGCTAACACACAATCGCTCGTGCCATCTTCACGACATCTCGAAAGGGAGGGGGCCGCGGGACCAACAACAGAACCCCCCGGGGGTCGTACCTTTCCGGTGGGCCCCCTGCATCCACTGCAGGTGTGAAAAGTCGGCTTTGACCTCAGGGAAGAACTCAGGCTGGTAGTGGAAGTGGCTCAAAGGGATGTCGCCGCTGCTGAACTCCGACTTAAAGGACGACGAGCCCCCAGCATACGAGCACGAGAAGTGCTGGCTGGGGGGCCAAGTCTGCTCCATGCAGGGTGGATGGTGCAGTGGCTGAGGCTCGTATTGTCCGTACCCGGGCCCCTCACCTGGATACATGCAATGCTCCCCCCCGCTTTGCACGGTGTAGCCTCCCACCCCTGGGTGAGGCATCTCGTACATGTCCGGAATGCAGAAGTTCATGGCGTCGAAGCTCAGCAGAACGGCGAAGAAGAAACCTCCGAAATCCAAACGGGGGTCCGCGTACAGACCATGAAGCAGCCCAGCCGCAGCTCGTCCGAGACCGAAAACAATGATGAGGTTGAGCCAAGTGGAAGAAGAAATCTTTATTCCAGCAAATCCACAGACTCCACAGAGCACCAGCCTCCCCCCCCCCCTTCTGCCACCACCCGGCCAAATTGGGAGGCAGAGATTTATGACGACGCAGGGCTCTAATCTGACACTCCACAAATCCTTAATGGGCCACTTCCACTGACAATGTCACAGATTAAGACTTCTGCGTGTCGTACCTGCTTTGAATCCCGTCCGAGAGGGTCCAGAAAGACGAAAGGACCAACGCAAGACGCATTTGAAGAAATCTAAGAGAAGTGTTGCACTGAAGGATGGACGGCCTCATAGCCTTAACCTCACTCGCTTAACCACAGGATATTTTACAGCCAGCTTCACTGTTCTGTTTCAGGACAAGACATAAACTCAGAAGATACAACCACGATTTCTGTAAAAACTGTTTTCTCCTCAGACTGGTGAGCGGCACAGTGAGATCTGCTTCCAGATAATAGGACTCAAGCTGAACGCGGCCATATTGATCAGACTTCCTGTTCAATAATAAAGGGTTTAGCCTTCTGCCGCCTTTCTGCTGATCTGAGCCTCAAACTTTGGATCTGTCACATCCTTCTCTTCAGGAAACTCTGTCCAGATTGTTTCATCAGTCCATCTCCTGCCATGTTCCTGCTAGAAAACGATCGGATGACTTCATTTCTGCTGTTTAAATCCTTTAGGGCTGAAGTTTGAAACGTTTTTTCCCCCAGGAAAAAGCCTCTAATTATTGCTTCGTCACAATCCCTTCCAACTATATCAAAAAAAAATACTTATATTAAAAAGAAACAACCAATATATATTTTGTAATTACAAAAGAAGAAGAATGATGAGAAAAAAGTTAAAACAAATGAAAATAAGGGATTTCTGCATAAAACCTGGAAGTTGTTTATGTAGAAAAGCAAAATAAAATTTGATTGCAGTTAAAGCTCTTAAATACATAATGGAAAAAGTCTGACAAGTGACTAAAGTTAAAAGTTTGCTTTTACACGTCAGATTTTTAAAGAAATGTTTGGTTTGTTTTGTGTTTAGCTCTGCAGGTGAGAAACTTAAATGAGTTTGACAAATCTTCAGTTCAAAGCCTGATGGATAACTGATGAACTGCACCTCCATCCACAGCATAAGAGGCGGAGCTAAAGATTTTTCTATCGTTTTCTTGTTTTGCGTTTCATCGCAACATTGGATGAAATGAGGAACTTTAGTGTCGAACGTAGCAGGAAATTCCAAAAGAAAGTTAAACAAACAAAAGCACATTTTTACCATTACTGTTGCCACTTGCTTTCCCTCTACATGTTCATCTTCATCCTATTTATTCAACTATTTCATATAATAAACATACATTTTCAGTTTTAATTTTTTTTTCAGATGTGTATGAGCACTCTTTCCTAGTTCCAGCCTTAGAGTGTTCAATAATGTATAGCTGAAGAAAACTGTGTTGAGGCCAAATCTGAGAAAAGTTTTTCCGTTCTGGACAAAAGCATCTCAGGCTTTGCTCAGTGACACAAGTGTTTGGCACAGAATAAAGAGAAAAACTGCTACAAAATAGCTTTAAATTATGTAAAATTTAAGAGACTGAAGACTCAAGGGGGAGAAAAAAAATCAAGCATTTCCATTTCTCATCTTTGGAGTATCTTCTGAGTCCTGTTTAGATCATATTCAGCACAGGTGCTGATAATCCTGTAATGCAGCTTAGACCTGCAGACAAAAATCCCACAGAGTGATTAGGTGTCCACATATAATATAAAGCTAAAGCGCTTTAAACTTGTGTTAAAGTAACTAGTTGGGGTGCAAAGTCCTGCCTCTGTAATCTCATTACTCTGGGAGCACAAAAGGGTCTGGGTAGGATGAAGAAACGGCTCCAGATGAAGCCGGGTCAAACCCTCACCTGTTAAACCCCAACAGCAAAAAAAAAAAAAAAAAAAAAAAAAGTTTAGCTGCTTTGTTACAAGAAATCAGTGACTGACTTTTGTTTTTCAAAGTTTCACATAAATCTTTTTCCTTTTTGGGAAATGAAAGGATGGAATCTGCAGCCTTTTTGCAGATCTGAGATCAAAATCTCTCCACTTTATTGATACACAACGCCTGAAACACACAAGAGCGAGACTTTAGGCAGAATTAACTCTAGAATCCCCCCATCCGTTGATTAATCCCACACAGGAGAAAAAACCCATGATCCCCTCCAAACTGTATTTGAGCTTCAAACTTTACAAAAACTATTCAAAACCTTAAAATAAAACGAAAATGGAAAGCAACAAGTCAAAAACAAGTGCAAGAATTTAGAAAGAAATACATTTTTAAAGGTTATTTAAATAAAAATCTTGACTAAAGTTCTAGCTTCATAGAAACTAAAAAATAATATTAATGTCATTTTGAGTATATTTTTTAATGTTATTTATTATCTATTTGCTGTTTTAAAAAGAGGTATGTTAACAATGTAATTTCCACTTTATAGGGTTAAAAAACTATATTTTATTCTTTTCTTTTCTGTTCTGTTCTATTCTATGCTATTCTCAAGAACGAAATTGAAGATGAAAAAGAATTCTCATTCAAAACTGAAATAGAATTTTTTTTATTAAAATATCCAAATAAAAAATGGATCAGAACATTACAGGGTTCAATTTTCCTGGAATATGAAAAAACAAAACTGAATAATAGAAAGAAGACAGTTCTTTTCATTTTTGTGCTCTCCTTCATTTTTTGTGCAAGTGCAAACTGTAGAACTTGTGTTGTCAGTAGAAAAACAAAAAACCCTGGAGATCGAATTTGCATAATAAATAAAAACAACAAAAACCTAATCAAGAGTGGAAACATCTGAAAATAAAAGTTCAAACGTTGAAAACTAAAAACAGACGTGTGAGTAAACTAAAGGTCCCCCCTAAGAGTCCCCAACCCCATGTAGGCCTCTTTTCAAATATTTAGGGAAGCAAAAATTGGCTGTAGGCAACCAGCTTTTTTGGGAAACAAAAAAACAAATTAAAAAAAAATGTTGTAACTTTACCTATTTATTTTTGTGTATTTCAGCAGCTGAGCAAAAAGAGCTGAAGGCCTCTTGTGTTGGAGAGATTTTATTTCTACATTAATAAAGGGTTTGATTCCTAGGACTCACAAGGTATATATAAACCCCTTTTGTATTTGAGGCTAAACTTTATATTAATCATGTTTGCAAACATTTAAAATCGAGTAACTTTGAAATAAATGAGGTTCAATACTTCTCTGACTTTTTAACTTGTAATTGACCTTCATATTTACTTTGCAACGCCTGCACGGGGGTGTAGTGGTTAGCAATCTCTCCTTACAGCGAGGAGCCCCTTGTTCAAATCTGGCTGGGTTCTCAATTTTGTGGAGTTAACATGTTCTACCTGCACATTAGTGGGTTTCCAGGGACACTCTGGTTTTCTCTCACAGTCCAAAAACATGGAACTGTATGTGAATAGGGGATGGATGGATGTAATTAAAATGTTACTGTTTTAGTAAGATGTTTACATATATTTTCATTACATTTTATGCTTTATGAGTTTGGAATTGCTTGAATTGTTTTATGTCTTGCTTTTATAATCAGTCAGAGCTGTCTGCATCAGGTAACCTGTGTCTTCATGGCTGGTGTCAGTGCTTTGCCCTAAAACACAAATTGCTCCTTCTTTTGTTATTACTCTGATCAAGCGTGGACATTTGACAAAACACAGACTCTGCTGACGCTATTCAGACCTGGGATGTTAAGAACCGCTTCCAGGCATCAATTTACATCACATTGGTACTAATAACATTTAAGGGAAGCTTGTGTTCATTTTTTGCATGAATTTTAATGAAATAATAACATAATTAAGTAAGAAAAAAGATGATGAAGACTGGCGACCTGTCCAGAGTGAACCCCGCCTTTGCCCAACAGTAGCCGGGACGGACACGCGACCCTGTGACCCCGAAGGGGATATAGCGGATGAAGAAAATTTATGGATGAATGGATGAAGTTCATCAGAACAAGATAAATAGCAGAATTAAGAAGTATTAATGCAGATGTATTAAAACAGCTCAATTCAGGAACGACTGATTCTGTCTTAGGATAAGAATCCACCGATAACTAAAAATAAAAGAAACACTACTATTGGATCAAAAAATGTATAAATGAGTAAAATAAAAAAATTTTGTTGGACCCACAACAGTCAGGTAAGGACTGGTGAGCGTTAATGCAAAATTTGATGATTTTTTTATGTAATAATAAAAAATGAATCAATTTTTAATAAGAATATGCAGGTAAAAATAAATGAAAACATGACTTATAATTAATGTGAACGGTAATTCTTATTTAACTGTCTACATCTCAACAGTTCACACATATGATTCCAGTAATATGGTTCTAAGGTTTCACTTCAGAAAAGATCATTGAAATACCTTTCCAACCCAAGCATCCTTTAGATATGAACATAAAAACCTGTTTTAATTTAATTAGTTGGATGATTTTTTAAATTAAATAGTGTCACTATTTAGATTTATATATACGTATTTTTTTTAGCAGTTTATCTTGATGATCAATGCCTATCGGTGATGGATTAACTTCTATCAGTGCCGTTACATATTTATCAAAAACAACAAGAAAAATCCCTTCAACAAACCGCATTTCTAATGTGTGTTGAATGTTTTTAAACAGTAATTATGCTCTTTGGCTCAGTTAATGAAGTGAAATCAGCACTGAACTTAACACGGCAAATGTTTAGCTGGTTTTGTAAGTAAGTCCTGTTTGAGGCGTCATGCATTCACATCTGTGCATTATAGAGTAAAAGCTTCTCAGTGTTGCTGCACATATTCCTGCAGCTGTATTACACGCGTTGTTGCCATGGGTGTTTGCGATTCCGAGGTAATGGATGCTGGCGGCTGTCTTGGGAGTAATGGCGCTCTGGCAGCAGGTGCAACACCAACCACAGATGGCTTTGTATTTGCTGTGGTTGGGGCAGTTGGTGCTTCGCTTGATATTGCAGTCTTCATTGTTCAAGCAGGAATTTGAAGATCCTCTTTGACTAAGAGATTTAAGCGCTAATCTTTTTTGGGCACATTGCGGTTTTGTTCTGGGATTTCAGCACTTTTTCCCTTCTTGTGATGCAATTAGCCTCTCTTCCAAGCATTAATAGTATGTGACTGCATCCCTGATGTTAGGGGGGTTCTCCAACAAGTTTTCCAAGCCTGTTTGAAGTTCCCATTGGCGGAACACTGAACTACCGTCCCCAGGTCTGCAGACCACTCTGACTTTAATTTCCCTCTTGTAAAACACACCTTCTGTCAGAACAGGTCATTACATAAACCTGTGTGTAGGATTGGTCTGCAACACCTTGCCTGCATTGAACAATAATTTTAACAACAAAATGTTCATTTAGAAATGCATGTAATACAAATGTTATTTTTTTAAGAATTAGTTTTCCGTCTAAATTAACAGCAAAGTTACAGATTGGAGTATATGTAATACATTTCTTGGCTAAATGCTTCAATTTTTTTCAGTTTTGTTTTATAGCCTGGAGTCCGTTTCTGCTTCTAATGTGCTGATTAACCAGCATGGTTCGGATCGGTTGATGTGAGTCGAACTAACCTTTAAGAAGAAAACACAAGGTTTGACATCATAACTCTTTTTTTTCAGACTTTGTAAAGCCCCTAGGGTACTAACCAGGTTTCCCGTGGGCTAAAATGCTACTAAGGAGCGCAGGATCCATCACAACTTTCTCTTAACCTATATACAGTAGGATTAGAGATGTTCACCTACGTCAACAGGAGGTCTGATGAAGACCCAACCAAAGTGGATAAATCCCTTTTAGAAAGTAATTCAATTCAATTCAATTTTATTTGTATAGCCCAAAATCACAAGAACAGTCGTCTCGATGGGCTTCGAAGTAAAACATGAACTCAAAAGGATCATGAATACATAGAGTTCAATAGGAAAATACTAAAATGAACTAACAAACTGACTAAGCTATGCTGGCATCCCTGCCCTTTGACCCCCCCTTCGCGGTAAGGAAAAACTCCTAAAAAAACGGATTCCGGAAAAAATGAAGAAACCTCAGGGGTGCCCACATGAAGGAGGGATCCTCCCCCAGGACGGACAGGCGATTACCAGAACTCTTAGAGAAGAATTATCTTATCTAACTCTACAACTAAATATATAAAGTCCAGCAGACGAGCTTCATCCAGTCGTGGTTAAGTTCAGAATGTGCATAACATCATAAAATGCAATAAAAAAAATCACGTTTGAAGTTAAAAATCTACTGAAAACAACAGCCTGATTATCAGCACGTCTGATGTTTTTTTTTTGTTTTTTTTCTTGAGATCACGACTTATTAACTCGTCATCTCAAGACGTTTTCTGGAGATCATTCTAAAAGAATTACAGCTCATCTTGAATCCCAGCTTATTAATTGCTACTTTAATAAAACATAGAAAAATAGATTTTCATTGCTAATCGTATTATCAAACCATATTGGCTGATTGGATTCACATCGAACAATCTGTTGTGTTTTTCTAACGATCTGAAAATAATTTTGTCATCTGGAGATCTTGACTTAATTACTCACTTTTTGAGAAATGAACAATTATTTTATTGCGTCATCTGGAGAAAACAAGTGTTATCTAGGTAGCTCTAGAAAAAGAGCTAAATTAGCAGTCATTCTCATCTTCCATAAAAAATAATAAAACATAAAAAACACATTTCAAAAGAATTTCGAAAGACACAGTAAGTTATGCTGAGCTTATTTACATGTTTCTTTCTACAAAGATACTGATTTAAAATAATAAAAGTTAGTTATGAAGTAAACAGGCACCAAAGACTGTGATGCATTGATGTAATTTTATTTCCTAACATCACAGGTTCAAATAAATAACTTCAGCGGCTTAAATGTGCGACAAATATGTGGAACTGGTGCGACACAGACACACAGGTGCATTTTGTGGCAGCGTGTGCGTCAGAAACTATTTGTTCACGTTAGGGACAGATTTGTTTTCTCTGAGCACGAGCTTTGGGAGAAAATCTGTATTGGTAAGTTTGTTGTGAAAAATAGGTGTTTTATTGAGAATGAAAGATATGGAGCTATTAGAAAATGTGTGTTTTCAAACAGTAAATGTACAGACAGCTAAACACATGCCCACATGTGTAATACACAGAAAAGGAAAGTCCCTGTTGTTGCTTTTATTGTGTGGTGAATTCGTCTCATGCTGTTGGAATGTGACTGTGTCTGCGTAAACAAGCGTGACGGAAAATAAAAACCATGTGTTGAGCCAGAGAATGACAGCGTGGCACTTCACACCGATCAGAGCGATGACATAAGGGGCGCACAATGTGTGACAGGTGTGCATTTTACCACACAACACCAGTACTGGTTCTGGACGTGGGCCTGTCCTCACCAGTTGGGGGGAAGTTTGGCTTTCTGTTGAGCTTTTGTAGTTCATGTTCAATGTACAAAAAGCGTTCTATGGGACGATTGATTTTAACTTGTCATTTCTGTTAAATCCGTCAGGATTCCAAAGGTATAAGTTTTTTTTTTTGGTAAAATGTTTGTAACTTTTCTTTGTTGGCAAAATACTAGAAGCTTTATGCAAACCAATATAAGATAATGTGTTTGCGCTCTATTTGCTGTGTTCCTCCATTCACAGGCTAATGCTAAAGACATCTAAATGAGCAAACCTTAATCGATGTTCTAAACAGCAGAACCATTGAAATGGATATTTGAAATCACTGATTTAGCTGCAAATGTCTGAAAATTGTGTTTTCAAGATGTCATAGGAATGTGAACATGAAAACATGGAAGAACAGGCACTAGTCCAGTTAACTTCCTTTGCTGCAGTCAAAAAGTCAACCCGTCCTCCTATAAGGGACAATCAGACCACCTGTCTCTGCTTTTGACTCTGGTCTGCAAACCCTTCCTCTGCAGATCTAAGCCACAAACCATCACTATTTTGCATTAACATCAAAAACTGTGGTTTAACACCAACGTGAGCGCTCTCCTCCTCCAGAGAAGCCAACAGAAAGTTCAAAGCTGCTAGTTCAAGATCTTCAGCGGCTCACCACTCCCACAAGGTGAGATCTATTTGGGCCACCTTCTTTGATGGACCAAAGAGATTAAAAAACACACGCACAAGGTAGCGTCCAGGATCCTCACTGTTCTAAAGCCTTCCCTCTCCCAGACGTGGACTCTTTAAATCCCAACCAGCTCAACAAAGAGGCTTCCTCAAGGAAACTGTATAGTCCAACTATCTACCAACATCACTCATAAGTGATATTATTACATTAAGAAATCATTTGTAGTATTTATCCTACATACATCTATATTTATTATTTTGTTATGTTCGTCTATTTTGTTATGTTCGTCTTTACAAGGAAAACAAATGATGAATAATAATAATCTGTTTACTTTGAAAGGATTTAGGAGTGTTTTCAATAAATGCCATTAATTTTAATGATGCTAATGTTGTGCATTTGCAGTTTTAATGTCATCACATGATGTACTATGGGAATATTAGCTTTAAAAAGGTAGTGCAAAAATAAAGAATTTTGTACAAAGTAGAATTTGTGTAGAGGGATTAATTCTGCTTGTTACATGCCAAACACTGAAACATCTTAAATCTGACGGCCCAACGGCGGAAAAGGTGGTCAAAGTTTGGACAGAAATCTGGCGTTCATAACACTAATGGAGGTTTTGTTTGGAGGAACTTGCAGATTCAGTATCATTCCCCCCCTTCCCTCCGTCATGAGGTTTGACCAAGAATGAGAAAAAAGGATGATTTCCCTTCAGGAAAAAAAACACAGTTCCCAACACCTCAGCCAGTTTTTTCCTGCAGTCTGCAGAGAGTTCTCATCCGCTCTTCATCAAATAATTGTTTTAGTTTGTCAAAGAAAGCCAAGAAAGTGCCCCCAATCAGAGGTTTTAATTTTAGCCGTGGGGGGCTACCTGGACATCAGGGTTTATTTATGGACGTCCTTATAGGTAGATTTTCTTTTTCATTTTTCACTCTGAAGTCTTTTTGTTTGCTGACATTCATCTGTCTGAACTTTCCTTCGCTTAAAAAACTCCTTTAACTGCTGATGCTCTCTTTGTCTCTTCCTTTTGATTCAGTCTGGTCCTATTGATTAGTTCATTGATTAAATTACTTTTATATGGCGCTTACTTCAATGTTCTCTAATCTTCTCCAGATTGAGCGTCTGCTTTTTTGAGCAGACAGATCTGGTGTTTTTCACGTCCACATTTCTGCGTTGGAAATGAATAGTTGAGTATTCAAATGAATGTCCACAGTTAGTCACACATGAAGTGGCTGTTGAAAAGGCTTAATGCAGGATTAGCGAGTCCATTAATGAACAAGTGCGATAACTGGACCCCATCAACACGCAGCAGCTGGTGGACACAGGTCCTTCCAGGCCAATCTGCTTGCAAAGATGCTTTGATACCAGTTTAACTTTTTGATGAGGTGATGTCCTGGACTAATCTTGTTTGGGAGTTTCTTAAACAACTGTCGACAAACTGTTAAGCATCCATCAGACGGACTTTAAGACAAGTCAATATTGACACAATCTGGTGTCTAAGTGGCCGACGTTAACGCCTTCCACACAGCTCTGTCAGTTCAGATGAATTATTCTTCTAAATCATAATTTTCTAAGAAGATTGCAGCAGGATTATTGTTCTCTGTTAGCATGCAATGCATGGTGACGACAGCAGGAACATACAATGAAAATGTTGAATTTTTTTCTACTGATGTTGACTGAAAATGTAAAATCTAACCAAAGAAAATTGTAAAAATACTTTCCAGCTGAAATTTTTAAAGATTTTAAAACTTTCAGCTCTGAAAAATGGAAAATTATGGAAAAGCACTGGTTGAAAATGAATACAAAAATCATCATTGGATCATTTCTGCTGCAAGAGGGACATGCAGACACAAAGAGTGAGGATCTTACCATTTTGTTCTCATGAACATGCATGAAGCTTAAATCCGCACTGCTGTCCAGTTCTGGATCATACAAACTATATTCCGGATGTCATCTCCTCTCTGAAGAAACACCAGCTTTTTTCTGTTTTTATACAACTTTCATGTCATCTTTCCCTACCCCGCACACGCAACCACATCTTCCTGTTGGCGTCGCCGGACTGCAGTGGCCTGGCCGCCAGCTTTTATTCCCACCCTGATCAATCATTTCAGGACTCGGGGGTTCATCGCTGGCCATGAACAAATTTGGGATGTGTGGGATCTCCTCTACCCAGGGGCCGTTGATTAATGCAGTACTTTGTGCCAGATGTCCCCGGCTACTCGGAGTTACCTGAGGAGGCCACATGAGCTGACCCCGTCCCCTCATCATTCAGGGTAAGCTCTGGGAAAAACAGACGTAAGGCTCCCGAGCGGAAAGTTGAAGTTTGAGAGGATTATCTGGCACTTCACGATGCAGGACATGAATGTTTTCTGCAGTTCTGCTGCTGCTGCTGTCAGAGCAACCTCAGTTGGCCTTCATGATGACAGAACTGCATGAACACCACCTAAACACCACCTCAGGCTTTCGAAATCTTCTGATTAACCCCGCGTTTTGAAGTCAGGCCCTTTTACTTAAACTCAGTTTTTAAAATTATTCAAAAATGAAGCGAAAGTTTATGATACATTAAAAAAACACATCCCAGCCAATCATCATAAGACAGGAGTCTGTGACCCTGTAGATAAGAGTTTCACTAGAGATGCTGTTGTGATCACCAGCTCAAAAAACTGCTACACCACCATACCATAGATAGCAATTTAAAACAGTGCAGAAAAAAAAACATTAAAATTCAAAACTGCAGCTGCTAAAACTGAGTGTAAAAACTTTGTGCATTATAGTCATGAAAATCTTTTAAGTATTATTATAAGAGTTTGAACACTCTTTTCTTAGTAAAAATTCTTTTTTAAATGAATACGTTGTTAATTATTGCTTTTGATGACAAAATGATCCACTTTTTATTCATTAGTCCCAAATTAACCATCTGTACATTATTCTATTATTTTGGAATGGTACACTGACCTAAGACCTATTCAAATGTCATTGTACATGTGACAATAACATGTAAAAGTATCTATTTATATATCCTGAAAATGTCATTGCATTTTTTGAAATGAACTACAAATGTTTATGCTCATTTATTTTCTTTACTGAATCCATCAGACCATGGGTGGACTGATAAATGTGTGAGTGGATGATCATCCAACGATGGCATGGAAGAAGGACCACAAAAAGTGTGACACAAAATATAAAGATCGCCTGCAGAGACTGTGGAGCGGTGGAGCTGTTATACCATGATTCAAAACTAATTTTACATTGCATGGATGACAGGTATACTGCTGGACGTATTGTTAGGTAAAGATGTGTAGTAAAATGGTAAATGGTGGCTCCACTGCCACACATCATGCCAACCTATAACCACCAGGAGCAATACAGGGTTAAGTATGTTTCCCCATGGACATTTTAATTCATGGTCAGCCAAGGTGGGTACCAAATCCTTCAATCAGAGGTCGACCACTCTATCTCAGCACCACAGTTGCGCATTTATGATAGGACGTCACATACTATATTTTCTAAATCACATCAGCTGCTAGTGGTCACAGTGCTTTACATAGTAGAGCTGAGAGATGCACAACATTTTTTTTATCAAATTTAATTTAATGCAGTTCAGTTTATTTTTAAAGCACCAATGAATTCAGTACCGAGGTTGTTTGAAAATGAAAAACTGCCAGGGCCTTGGGTCTGACACCTCAAAAGCACAGATAAAAGCCCTAAACACAGACTGCTTTCAGTCATGTGACTGCAGGGCAAAGCAAAGGATCTTCACTTTTCGCTGTGAGCTAGTTATGCCTAAAAAATATCATGTTTCCTAAAATTAGATGAAACTACAGTTAAATGAGACATTACTAACAGCCAGTTTATGTCTTATTTTAGTTTAATTTATAGTTTATGTTTGAGTTTATTTAGTTTTACTAAGTCACAATAGTCGAATCTAAAAAATCCTAGATTTTTTTTATATAAGGGACAGATCATTTAAATATTATTGCAGTGTGTTTTACTTGTTTTTAATATTATTTAAAAGCCCATTAAACATGAAAATCATATATATTACAAACAGAATCTTCAACAGTTATAGAGAAACCACTGGTCATGTGACCATATGATTCTATGTAGAGTCTCAGTCTTTATCAGAATGTTCCCATATTCATAACAATACATTGTATGATTTTCCTGTTAAAAGCCACGGCTAAAACTCCCTTAAATCCAGCATTTTTGAGTTTTGTGTCTGTTACAATTACACCAAGAACATGTCTGGAATATCCTTTCATAGACGGGAAACTCTACAACATACAATTCTAAGAGAAGTCAATTTATCTTCAAAAACTTTCACAACATTTTGACACAATAGGAAAATTACGGTTTAAACTTTCCTTCTAGCTCAGTCCTTACCACAAATGTTTATTGCGTTTGTCTAAATCACCACATTTATGCCCTTAACTGCTGTTGTAAGTGATTCATCTAAAAAGGGCAGCAATCAAGCTTACTGTTACAAAAAGTAGTGGCGCACTTTGAACATCAGGGGGCCTCTTTTTCCTGATCGTGTTTCTATCAAGGAGGAAGCTTCAACACACGCTGGGAAGATTATGTCTCTGCACCGACATCAAGACTTGTTTGTTCTCTTTTGGAGGAATTATAGAAAGAGGCAGGGGGGAGGAAGAAGTGAGCTTGTCCTCTTGGACTAGCACATCCCTTCCTGGAGCTATGAGATGTTGATGAAGTCTTTCATATTCCAGCATGAAGTTCATGAAGTCAGCAGCTAGTAATCTTATTACAACAAGTACTCACTGCTTTAACTAAGTCTGCCTGCTCTTACTAAGTTTAGACGAGAGGTGGAACCTGACCTGCTTGTTATATCAGGAAGGTTTTCTGACAAGCAGGACTCCTACCTGACTGGAATTTCCATCAAGCCTACTACCACTTCTACATGAAAGCAGATTTGGTCTTTTTTTTACTAGTCATGACCGACATCCTGATGTTTCAGAGCTGAAGCAGTCAGGAGTCAGACTCCTTCGGGATAACTCAGTTTGTGCCTCCATAAAAAAACAAAAACAAAGTGGGCTGGGCAGATTAATGATATTCTGGATCCACTCTATTGCTTTGGCAATAACTTCCAATTCCATGTGCTCATTTGTATAAACAGTTTGGATGTGTTCAAACCACAGAAAAATTCTCCAATTTACAGCAGGGAAAAAAAGTATTTAGTCAGCCACCAACTGTGCAAGTTCTCTCACTTAAAAAGATGAAAGAGGCTTGTAATTTTCCTGAAAGGTAAACCTCAACTATGAGAGACAAAATGAGGAAAAAAATCCAGAAAATCACATTTTCTAATTTTTTAAAGAATCTTTTTGTAAATTATGGTGGAAAATACGTATTTGGTCAATAACAAAAGTTCAGCTCAATACTTTGTTGTTTACCCTTTGTTGGCAATGACAGCAGTCAAATGTTTTATGCAAGTTTTTACAAAGTTTTCACAAACTGTTGTTTGTATTTTGGCCCATTCCTCCATGCAGATCTTCTCTAGAGCAGCAATGTTTTGGGCTGTTGCTGGGCAAAACATTTTTTCTGGATTTGTTTCTCATTTTATCTCTCATTGTTGAGATATACCTATGATGGCAAAGATAAGTCTGTCTCCCATCTAACGGGACACAGAAAAGCCTGTAAGAAGAGTTTTCAGTGGTCTTTAAATAAACACTGTAACAAGTAAGGAGTTGAACACTTTTTTTCCTCTTTGATAACACGACAATCTATTTGTCTGTGGCTTCTTTCCTACTTTGTTTACGTCATGTGACCACCAGCTACGATGCCGGTTCAGACTGAGGAATCTTAGAGCGAAATGAATCTTAGTCCGATTGGAAACTAACCGAGATCGACTCAAAAGATAGGTCAGAGGGCGGTTCCTGGTCCCCGACCAAGGTCCACCTGGGTGTATTCAGACTGAAAATTTGTTCCAGATTATCAGGGAAAACAAACTCTGGTTCACTTTAAGTGTCCAGTCTGAATACACCCTAAAACTAAAATCATCTGCTTTGGGAAACCAAATGCCCCCCTTGCTTTATCCAGTCACTCAGGGACCTGGTTTTTAGTTTTTAGCACTTTAAAATTGAACAGTCCTGTGCAGAAGTCAGGTTTCTTCCAACTGAGATGTACTGCATCAGTCTCTCCACTGACTCTGCTCTCTCCTCGTTTTATAGCTGATTGATTTTCAAGGTTTTACAGCTTATGTTTTAAGTTTTAAACAGCTTGGCCCAATATATGAAATCGTCACAATGTCCACCTTTCAGAAAGAGCACTCTGCCTGACAAACCAACTCCTCTTACATGTTCCAAGATCAAGGTTAAAACATCAGACTTTTGCAGTGATTTTAACATTTGAATGATCAATAGAGTCATTTCTTTCAATTTTAGTGGAAAAATGTTAACTGAAGACTTTAACTGAAGCAAAAGTTTGAGTCAAAATAACAGCTGAGACGTGCCATCGTCTTAAATATATTTCAGACATTTTGTTGCTCAACAAAACCTAAAATATATGGTATAAATACTTCAAATACAAAAATAAAAAGCAGAGTGCACAGTGTAAAAACACCTTTCCTTACAATTGATTGTAAAAACCTTCAAAATATTGCAGAAGTGCAGCAGCAACATTTGTGTAGTATATTGTAAAAAAGCAGTGTTAAAGCTAAGAGTACTGTGGGACAGAAACAGTTTTCTGTGCCTGCTTGAGGTTAAAAGTTCAAAGGATGATAGACTTTTAGTCTGAAGCAGGAAAAGCGAACACTGGACTAGGATGTCAGGGAGCGGTAGGGGGACACTTGTGCTAGTTTGTTCTTCCCAAGTATTGTGTGTGAATATAGAAATGATAATATGATGTGTATATTTTTTGTGAATTTAATCCCATTCACACCGTGAAGATGTGCCCCTGCAGCATACTCTACTGGAGATGCCGAGGGTCGTCTGAAGGCGTTCATGAGGGTGTGGGCAGGTCCACCATGTCGGTCTTACCTGACATACTGGTGGGGTCTAAGGCCAGGATGTCATCCTCAGAGCCTCTTCAGACATCTGGGTAGCTGAGGAGACAACGGGGGACCATCAGTCAGTATCTATGGATCCATCAGCATCAGGACTCAAAAGAAGGACACTTTCCCCCATTTCATCCCTGCTGCTTCATCTCAGCTTAAACAGCACAAAAAGCTTCTATGTTACCTGATTTTTTAGACAAATCAGAGAACTTAACTACCGTACTTTAGTTTTCTGGAATCTCTCACAGATCTGCTGTTTGTTCCTCTGTATAGGGTGACATCTAGTGGTTACAGATCACAGAGCCTAAGGAGGGGCAGCAGCAGTTTCATTCCAAGTCTCCTGCTGGGAAAAACACAGTGAGCTGCTATAACACGATGCTGGACAGCCAGAAAGATAATTCCCCCAAACATTTTGAGGTTTTGGGAAACCCCTTTTGTCTGGTTTGGTTTGGCTGCAGGCACCTGCCAATCAAAGACACAACCCTGCTACACCCAAGTCCTGGATAAACTTCCACGTTCCTGGAATGACCGGATGTTTGTCTGCCGACTCCTAACAACCCAAGGAGTCTGTGCAGTGTGGCACTGGGACACCAGTCTGTGTCCCAATTAGGTGTTATTGGGGGCTTTAACACATCATCAAGCAGCCATCTTATTTTTGAAGGGTCACAATAGTGGTATCAAGCGAAGGAAACATTTGATGGGAGGTTAAAGACCTAAGATTTGAAGAATCTTTGTTCCAGGAAGAAATCCAATTGGAAAAAATTAGGGAACATGTAAAGTTTGATGAAATCCAAAGGCAAAAACTTAAAAATATCCATGTCTAACAGTGGAAGTCAGAGCATTGTAGATGTAATGCGAAGAACACCAAAGACTGTTGGACTTAACAGCTGTGTTGCTGAAGAAAACCAGTGAAGAAAAAAAACCTCCTCAGTAATTTGAAAATCTGGTTTGAAGGGAAAAAAATGGGTCATGTGGTTAAATGAGTCCAAATATATCCCCACACTCCCATCATGCTTAGTGCCTCAAGCCTGTGGGTTTAGGGTGATCCAGGGGTGCTTCAATGATCAGGACCATCCTAAATCCACCATGGGTGGAACCTGACATGACAGACATTTTCCAAAATTAACTTCCAGGATCCATTTGATCAAACTGCGACAAAATGGCTACATATTTTTTTGATCACCAGAGTCCAGACCTGCACCCTACTTTATCTTTGGAGTGTGCTTGAGAAGTACAGGAAAAGCAGTCTGACTCTTCCATCATCAGAGAAAGATCTTGGCAAAAAACGATTTTTTTTTTTTGGACAGGCAGTGAGCAACCACATTCTGCAGTCACTAAGCTGCTCCTTAAGCTGCAGAAATGTGGCTGCAGTTTGCAGACCTGTCTGTGCTGCACCGAGCTTGCCTGCACTCCTGCAGGGAGTTTACTGGGTCACTTTGTTGTGAAGAGAAACCAAAGACTCAGTCACAACAGAACTTCTTCAGCCTCTGGGTTCCTCTTGCACAGAAAAAAACAAGCTGCACAGCAGAATGCAGCAGATAATACAAGAATGTAATTCAGCTTTAGATGAAACAAAACAGCGTTTAGGTCTTTTGGTGGATGATCCAGCAGCTTTTATGTTTCTGTGCATTTGGTTCACTTTTTGGGTAGAATCTGCAGCTGCAGACAAATGACCTTTAGCACTTTTCCTTTATGTCTTACGCAATCATCTGTGGATGCAACATAATTATGGATCCAACAAAACAATGAGACAAAACACAAACAGCTTAAAAACTACAAGAATGACTGTGAGAAAAACAGCAACATCTTCTCTTTTCAAGTGTCCTTCTATTATGGCTTAGTCATGACTGCTCTTATGGTTAGATACAGGCTGTCTACAGGGGAAAAATGGGCAAACCTTGAATCTGCAAACCTTCCTTGAACCAATGCAGGTACCCCACACTAAATATCCAGGTTGGTGAACAAAAAGGTTTTCTGCACATTTTTTGGTACGGGCATGCTGCAAAGTGTCGTAGTGTACGCTTACCGGTATATAAATGCAAGAATAAAGTAGGCGGGAAGTAAGTGAGACACAGGTGCGTCATTCATTTTTTCAACCCTTTCCAGATCCTGCAGACTGGGTAAGGGGCGCGTAAGTGCTCTTCATTTGATAAGAGATAAAACAGGTTTCCCTGTTTTTTACCCGCAGGTAGCCCGTATAGCAGTAAGGGTAGTTGTGAACAATGCTTTACTAATGACTAATATGTGGGGTAAGTGGGTACGACAACATAAATGCTATTAATGTATTGCATGCGCGAAAATTGTGTGTTCCATTTTTAAGGAGCCTCAAGGGAAGACACGCCTGCAATTCCCTTAAAAAGTGCCTTGAACCATCCGCTTTTCTCTATGACCCTCCATGGGCCCAGACAACCCAAAATCCTGCTACACCCATACAGGTCGACCCCATATAGGTGCTTGTGACTATAACTTTATCTGAATAGTGGGCCCTGCGCAGCCCTGCCCATCCATTGCTCCTGGTGGTTAAGGCTTGGTGCCACTGTTCGGCAGCAGAGCAGTGTGTAAACGTGTGTGCATGGGTGAAAGAGACTGTGACTGTACAGTGCTATGGGCCTTCTAAGAAGGTAGTACAGCGCTCCATAAGTATATGTCATTTACCATTTACATCCTGTTAAACCTCTTTGGAATGAGTTGGAACATGCCATCTGGAGAGGGTACCTCCTTACCCAAGACAGTTTGTTCACGAGGACCGCACCACAATACCTGCTGACAGGTGTGAAAGTCTGCCTGACAGTTACGGACACGTTCGAATGACTCAAAAAGTTGAGCAACAAAATATCGGTCAAGTCGTGGCATGAAAAAAAAAACATTAGGCACAGGGAACTGCATGTTCCATTGATCACTAGACTAAGAATAGATCTGATTGTTGTGATTTCATAGAAAAGTTACGTGAAACTTTTATCTAAAGTTATTCAAATATATGAGGAGAACTGTGGCTTTTGTCACTTTGCAACCTTTTAATCATTATGTTTAGCTTGGGTTGACATGTACAGTATAATCAGGATGTGGCTGTAGTATGGACATCTTGCAGTTACACTCCTTTTTTCCATTGCAGGTGTCATGATTTATCAGTTGGTCTGATCTTTTTCCTGGCTTACAGAGGACACAGATCCCAGTTTCCATGGAAACGGTTCCGTAAAACTAAAGCCCATGCAGTTTAATGCAGACTCCGCAGCTCCTTCTGACAGGTAAAACGAGGTACATTTCAGGACAACCCCACAGCTTTTTGTGACAGTTACCATATTTACAAATTTGACAAAAACAACCAAAACAGACGTAAGCTATTGTCATTTCTACTGGAGGTTCAATGTGTTTGCTCCATCCGTATTTTATTTTAAGTGTAAATTTAAGCCAATACCCTGCTATTTTTCAATTGTTGATCTCTGACGCTCTGAGAAACTTTTAAAAAAGTTGCATACAACCTCTTTTTTTTTTTTAAAGAGTTCATGTTGTCTTGAATATACTCTAAACCAAAAATAGATTCCTGAAAAAAACCTGTTTTATTAATCATGCAAAAATGGGGCTGCAGCTCCTGCCTGATAGGACACACATGAGGCAGGTGACCAGCAGCACATAGAGCCAGGTTATCTGGAGATCATGCAGGACAGTGAACCTCGAGGGCCAATGTGGCCCAGTTCTGATTTCTCCATCCCCTAACAAGCAAACAAACACAACTGGTGCCAACAGACTTTGGTCCTCTCAACTAAACAGCAACATAGGAACTGCAGGCTTTTATCCACACTCTATCAGCACTGCACTTAGTAGGAGGCATCTGTGTGTGTGTGTGTGTGTGTGTGTGTGGGGGGTTGTTGGTCACTTTGTCTTTTTGGTCCCTGAACCTGAAACTGCTTAAAAAAAAAACTCCTGAGACAAGACGCCATCACCGATCTGACATATGCAGAAAAGTTATTAACTAAGTCTGTTAATGAGCAAAATATAATGAAGATTCTTTTCTTTATATTTGCGACTAACAAACAAGCAATGTTGGTTATTTTCTGGTGAAATGTGCAGAAACATAAATGGAGAGGTTGATTAAAATAGTTCAATTATGTTATGTATACATCCCAAATGTGATTTATAAAACATAGGGAAGGAGTACAGCTGCTGTCTCAAGTTTAAAAAAAATCGCCTGCCATAAATAAAAGATAAAAATGGCAAAGTGCCTCCAACTGTGGATCTGGAGTCAGTCCTTCAAATACAACAAACTTTTCATCACAGAAAAAAAAACGCATCATTAAGATGAATATTCCATAAACCTTTAACCACATTTGGTAAAATATTTGACCTGTTTTGTATGAAGTTCTGATCTGTTGTTTAACCTCCCAATTAGTTTTAGCTTTAAAGAGTCATCATCTGCATCTACAGTGGCCCCCCAACACACCACGCCGCTGGAAAACACAAAAACAACACACATAGCATCAGTAATTTGGGAGCTATGATGAATGTCTGTGTGCATCAAGGGTTATCGCACGGCGAGCATGACAAAACACTAAAGGCCTTACCAGGGAGGGGTGAGGGCTGGCTCCAGCAGCTGAACTCCCCAAGAGAAACACCTATGAAAACAGACAAATGCAGAAGACCAGGTCAGACCAGGACCAGCATGGAGAACAAGGACATCCTCAAGGAGGAGATAAACATTCCAGATGTATTAGTAATAACTGTGTGACTTTTGAAACACCCCCACTCTTTAAAATTCTAAACCTGGAGATTAATTTTAATCATAAAGAGAGATACAAAAATCTCTCACATTTGAAATCCATATTTATTTGTGAGAATGTTTTAAATGCAATCAGCATGACCTGGAGGAGAAAAGGGAAACACAGCAGAAAATAGCAGGAGAACTTTCAAGTGATTCCTTGGATAACAGAGGAAACCTTGATCATGGATGCCTCCTTTTAACATTAACAAACACTTTGGAGAAACAGAACAGTGTTTAACATAAGAAAATTTAAAAATAAATAAAAAAATGGGACAAAAAGACAAACTGAAACAAGGAAAGACGACAACGAATCCTTCAACTATCAAAGTCAAATCATTGCAATGTGAACCACTACATCATGGACTGGCACATGATGATACTACAGAATATTTGGAGCAGAAAACCTTCAAAACTCCATTAAAACAGACAACAAAAGTTGGTTGAGGCTTAACATTATCACTGTCAAAAATACCTACTTACACAGAAGTAGCTCACTCACACACACATGTATACCAGCACACACGATGATGTTACTGACTGTGGAGATGAAGACAGAAACTCCGCCCCTTCCACTCAGAGCCCACGGCGGATGGCACGGCAACATGACCAGAATGTAAAACCTTTTTTACCTTCTAAAATACCTAAAAGGTTTAAATTGTGTATTTTGTTAATTTATAGAACAACATACCAATAAAAAAGGAGTTTATTACAATGAATTTGTTTTTAATATTTTATAATTATATATTATTGTATTTATTTTATTTAATCTAAATATTAATGTTTTTTAATTGGGTATATATTTTATATTATTATAGAAAAACTGTCATGTTAGAGAAAAAAAACAAACAAAAAAAACCCCAACAACCTAGCCTGCTTTGGTGGCTCAGATCCAGAAAAGGCTCAAACTGTGATGAAGATGAGCTCAGTGATAAAGGTGGGGTGTAAAAAATATATTTGAGTGAAGGCAGCAGCAGACAAAAGCCCCACATTAAGAATCCCAACCCCTAGCCTTTTTCATGCCATCAGAAATGCACACCCCTTCTGAGCTGACAGAGCCGAGATCGCTGCAGTGCATGATGGGAAAGACGGATCAACTCAGGACAAATGGAGAGGGCTTTGAGGACGCGGCAGAGTACCACTCACACAGATGAGGAGGAAAAACCAAGAGAACTCTTCTCTGTCTGTTCACATTTTCATCTTCAGGCTAGCATCAGTGCAGCAGCACTTTCAGGAGTTGGAGGCCAAAAGATGAAAAACAGAACCAGCAAACCACAGCACTTCATTTTCTTGTAAAGGAAGTCATTAGCCAACTGCATTTTGGATTTACATGGATTATCTGTGAGGATGAAGCGTAAAAGGGTGAGAGGTCGAATAAACACTCACGAATCAGGCAACACGGTAGCAGCGCTGCAGGCGGCATAAGAGGCTCACATGACAAACAGAGCAAGGATGTCAGCCTTCGTTTGCAAGAGAAGCTGCTGCTGCTGCAGCTGCACGAGCCGCAAAAGCCTCATTGTTTTTTGTACAGGTGAGTTTAACCCATCCATCCATCTTCTTCCGCTCATCTGGGACCGGATTGCAGGGACAGCAGTCTAAGCCCAAAGTTCCCTCTCCACGGCAACTTCCTCCACCCCCTCGGCGAATGTCACCATAACGGGTGGGGGTAGGGGTATGAGAGCTCGAGGAGCTAAGCTGTCGGGCCTTTTGCCCCTGGTAGGGTCTCCCACGCCAGACAGGTCTTAGGTGACGAGCTGGACAAAGAGCGGTTCAGAAGCCCTTTTATGAGCCCCAAATTCCATACTTCGTTATGTCGCCCGGATTGGCATCACTGGGGGCCCTGCCCTAGCCCTCGCAGGCCAGCGCCTGGTGGCTGGGGCTCTTCCCCCGAACCTCAGTTGGGTCCAGCCTGAAGGAACAATGTGGGAACAATGTCACTTCCCCACCACCTGTGGGAGCAAGGGTGCAAGGGTGCAATCCCAAATGCAAATTCTGAAGCAGCAACTGATTCCTGGCCTGTGGATCTGTAAGGATCGGATGTTGCTCTTCTGGGCGTCTTTCCACTGGCAGCTGAGCCTTTACGGCTGGGCTGTTGTTGTTTCCTGACAGCTGAATGGGCAGCAGACCAGCTCTGCATGGATGTAAAGGTTTGTGTAACAAAAGAAAACAGGGTTTCTGCTCTAAGAGCGTTTCATGTCATTGCAAAATGAACTACGGTATGTTTTCATTCTTCAAGATGGAAAAAAAAAACCTGTCTGAGACACAAAGCAGAGCAGAAAAACACAAGCAGCCAACCCACTGTCCTTATTATATTCCATGAATACCACATAAATTCATAAGGAGGATGATCCAACTCTGCCTCAAAGGGAAACCAGGTCCAACCTTCTGTCTTTTTCCTGAAAACATTCCTAAACAAAGTACTTATTCTAAAGGTTCTCCACAGCTCCATCATCTGTCAGTGGTTTAATGCTTCCACCTGATGCATGTTTGAATGCTGACCTTTGTTCCAGCTTAGTAATGCAAACATGATGCAGCTAATCTATTCTGAAACATGGCAAAACGAGAAGGAAACTAGTGATCAGACCACGGACCTCAACATGAAATGAGGGACCTGTTTCAAGAAGCGGGGTAGGTGGAAATCCTGACTACGTTCAGGCTGAAATGACAGAAAAATCAGAATTGACTGTTTCACAAAACTGCTAGGCACCCTAGTTTAAGTTTGTTGTTACAGTAACTTAGTTCATAAAATCTAACCAAGCGGGTTTTATATTAGTTTAGGCTCCTCCCAACTCAGAGTCATTTATTGTTTTTTTCTACATTCACACAGTTCATCTCAAAGCGATGATCGGAAGAAACTAGCATAAATGTGGGTCTTTTAATTTTTTAAAATTATTTTTTTTTACAACATATGTTATAATGATGCAGAAGGACAGTCATTTTTGCAGATTTGTTAGAAAAAAAAACACTCTAGATTTCTTCAGTGACAAACTTCACACATTTCTCCTTTACATATTTTTTTCCAATTCAATATAAATTCAGTTATTAGTCAATTCATCCTTTTTTAATGCAAGCAAGATAAGTAAAAAGCAAAGAAATTTCAATTGAAAGATTAACCGATCAGATAATTCTTTTAGCAGGATTGAGACAAATATATTTGTGTTAGTGTTTTGACCATTCACAACTAAATTTAAATGATCCTTATGAAACCCTTTTTAGTTGAAGACACATCCAGTGAAATGTATTTGCATAGGATGCAATTTTGAGCTCCCTATAAGAGTCTCAGTGAACAGCACCATGCAATGTCAGACCATCATTAAGACTGCATTAGGTTCCAGAAGCCCCTTGGTTCTTGCACTCATTCTTTACTCACCACTGTTAATTTAAAATCCTCAATCAAATGCTACAATTTCCGTTTTTTATTAATTTGGCAATCAATCTTACTAAATCACCTACAAATTCAAATTTAATAGTAAGTGCATTTCATTTGTGTGCACACGGCATTAGTGGAATTTGATCAGTGGTTGGTCCAAAAGTTGTTTTTTATCTTTATATGTACAACATTTGTAAAGTTAAACATTCTGTTAATTTTTCAATTTGACATTTTTACAAATGACACCAGCCTGGTTTTTTTGCAAATCCCAGAGAAGTTTGGAATCTTTTTGGTACTTATAATCCAAAAAAGAAAAAAAGGAAGCATTTAAAATAAGCTAAACGAATTTCCGTGGCAACATTTATTTACATGAAGACGCTTAAGTTAGCCTGGATCCTTTTTATTGTTATTTACAAAACCACTATGCCCAGATATGTTTATATCTCCCTTCACATTGTTAAAACTACTAGTTGTTCTCATGTTTGGAAAGAATAGGGGCTTCAAACCCCCCTATGGTCTTCAGCACTGATGAGACATCTCTGGACCCTTTTCAAGGCTGGAAAACAGATGGATAGAGAAACTGAAGCTGCCCAATTTTAGAAATATGGACACATCAGCACCCCACACTACATCAGTAGTTATCGTAATGTCAAATATTATGGAATGTATAAATGTATTTGTTTTATTTAAAAGAAAGAAAAATACCAAACTGAGAAGTTCTTTTTGTGGTGGCTGCATTTACTTAGATAAGCGGTTGTTAAAGAGGAAGCCGCCCTGACCGTCATTACAGTATCTGTCAGCACCTGCATTTCCCCAATGCAGCACGTTTACCCACTGAATTCTGGATTCCTGCTAAAAGAGGGTTTTTAGAACTAAATGTGTGGTTCTTATCTCGGTTACTCTCTTTTTTGCCATTAAGAGTTCAAATCAAACATTAAATCCGGGTGACCAAAGTTCAGATGAGCTTCCACCTAACCAAAAGATAGTAGAACATCAAAGGACATAGGGCTGCACGATATGAGCAAAACTTGCGATATGCGATATTAGTGATCAATATTGCGATAACGATATAATTTGCGGTATATAAACAAATAGCGAAACAACCAAAAACATCATTACCATTTCATTGCAACAGGTTAAAAATTATACTCCAAATGACCCTCGTTGACGTAGGAGGAGAACATCTGACATGAAAGGCTCATCTGATTGGTCAACAACATGAAAGGGTCCGTCCAATTGGTTCAAATGCATAAATGGATTTATTTGATTTGTTAAATGCTTCAAGCTGCATAGGATTGTTTTAGCACATTTAAGGTAACCATTTATTGCGATTTTTGCTGACTTTTGCGATATGGATATTGCACTGCTTGATATTGCGATAACGATAAATTTGCGGTATATTATTCAGGCCTTAAAGGACACAAACTGAAACGACTCAGTGTAAGAAACCCAGAAGTTAAACGGCTCAACAGGCTGACTTTCAATAAGAGATGGAGGAAGGGGTGACAGAAAAAGAAAAAGAAATACAAGGTTTAAGACACCGCCTCTCAGGATCTCTGCTTTAGGAAAATAGTTTCTTAGTACGACTAGTCCAGTTTTTTGTATGTCCGTCATTTCTTTGGCATCCACTTGCTTCCCTTCTCTCATTGGATGGATTTCAGGGAGCATAAAAACTTTGGCAGGCAGTGAGATCTTTCAGTTTCTCCAACAGAAAAGAAAAAGAAAAAAAAGTTTTTATGTGTTTAACAGCTCTCCAGGCTGCTTTTTCTCAAAAGCTCACATGGAAAAGAGCAGAAGACCAAATTGCACCCATCCCATCTTGTTTCTTTGTTTTTTTTTCTTAACTGAATTTGAGACTGCAACAAAAACTCTTGATGTACCTGGACGACATACTAAAGGACACAGATGTCAGATCAAAAAACTGTACTGCGTCTATGTGACTTTATGTGCAGTCATTTGCCGTCTTGGAGCATTTTTTGAGGTTGAAACATGTTTACTTGAATGCATTTGAAGACGGAATGAAGTTGGCCACCGTAACATCTGGACTCAGTGAAGCTCCAGTCAGCGATGACAGAGATCTAACGCTCTGATGGGCAGCTAAACTCACAATGACTTAAGGACAGAAGAGCAGAAGATACAGAGCAGGTTGTTTTGAGCACCAGAATTTTCTGAGTTTTGCGACCAGAATTTTCATCCCTGGAGCTTACAAAGGCCACCAGTATGTCGCTTCTCCACCTCAAAAAAATTAAGGCTTGGGAAAAGACTTGGGGGTCCAAGGCTCTAAGTTTTCTGAACATTCTGAACAAATCAATCCAATCAAATCAATTAAAAAAATGGGAGTCATTGCCTGTTTCTGTGGGGCACTAAAAAATGAATGGATGGATGATTTTACTCATGTTATGTTATGGCGCTATGTTAACGTGTTATGATGTAATTATTAGTGGTTTCTGTGAGATGTTGACTTTAGACGATAGCTCCTAATAAATATGCAGAGAATCTAAAGGTGTTTTTGGAGTTTATGGCTGACAAAGCTGCAAAGTTCAAAGACAAAAACCCAAAATTATGACGGAATCAGAGCTAAAACACAACAGAAATGTGACAAAAAAAACTCAAAAGAAAAATACTGAAAACATCCCATAAAGATAACAGCATGACAACAAAATCACAACACAAACAGGCCAGAAAAAGGACAAAAACACAACAAATAAATGTGGAGGACAGAAAAACACTTGAAAGACAAAAAAAAACACAACAGAATTTGAACACGACTGCAACACTACACTAAAAAGGTGACAAAACCATCACATGACAAAAAAAATCCCAAAACAACGGCAGCACAGCAAAACTGTCCCATAACTTCACAGAAAAAAGACATAAATCCACTAAAAAATTAAATAAATAAAAGAACAACAAAACCATGGCAACGGTTCCCCAAAAAGATGACAAAAACACAAAAAATTGACCACAGAAAAACACAGGCGACACAAATAAACACAACAGAAAAAAATGCACACCATAACACACACAACAGAAAGGTGACAAAACTTTGACGTGACAAAGAAATTATTAAAAAACACAGCGAAATCATGACAAAATAGTGTCATAGACGTAAATGCATTTGAAAAAATTACAGTTCAATTACAGCAGAAACAAAATAAAAACAACAAAAATGACAGAGAGAGGCTACAAATGCAACAATAGAAAAACGAAAATATATGCCACAGAGATGACAAACCCCAAAGCTGTCAGAATCCTTCCAGAAACACGACACAATCAAGAAAAAAAACATCTTTTGTATGAACACTTCTTGTTTATAAAAATTAATATTTCTTCCAATAAGTGTGCAGCTTGAAATTCTACCAAATCGTTTGGAGCAAACAGCCAGAGCATGTGCCGCTGAAGCTTCTGCTGCAGATGGTACCCTTAAAACTAAAATAAAAATATACCACAGCAAAAGTACTTCCTCTGAAATGACGCAATCAAGGCCTGTAAATCTGGAGTCAAAAGTCTCCCTATTTTAAAAAAATCATTGATGTGTTTTCTCATTCTTTACTTGATTCACTTCATAACAACACTGACGTTGAGTAAAGTGTTTCATAAACAGTTTGCAATTTTTGATCATCCGCCTACTGAGAAGGACTTCATAGGCATAAAAAACCAAAACACTTTGGTCCTAATCCCTGCAGCTTCATCAGTGAACCAAGTTTTGTGTTTTTCAATTAAATGCACGCAAAAACTGCACTCAATTAAACTGATGTTACAGAAAAACTGCACTCCACTGTCACTCTTTTGTTTTGTAAGGGTTTCAGGGGCTCCGACAATAAAAAGCAGCCAGCCCGCTCAGCAGGAAACACGAGCGGAGGCAGTCGAGTAGAACCCTTAGATGTGGTCTGCAGGATGTTATCAGGAAAGGTGTGTCTGAAGACGTAGGCGCCACAACCATCACAAACAACAAATGTGATGACGGCTGAAAGATGCTGCAAGCTGTGGTATAAGTCGCTCACAGCACAGTTTCAGACTTCCTGGTGTAAAAATAAACATTTTTACAAGTGTTTATGGGTCAGAAACTTAAAAATCATGACAATATTGATATAAAATTATGATTTCATCATTTTTTCTACGACAAACTAGACAAAGTATGTCCAACACGACTGGATAATCCTATCAGTACAGGTAAAAAAAAAAATCTTTTTGGGAGGAAATGCTAAAAACACTCCTAGTTCTTGATAAAACATTTGTCCTGTAGTGGCAAAGTCAGGAAAAGTGATTCAGACAGGCCAGACAAGCCTCTCTAAATATGAGATGGAAAAGCGGGAGTATGAGATGTTTTGTTTTTCACAACAGGTAGGAGTACGCAACTCTCTAAACACACTCTGACAGCTTCATTATAATCGCTCATTGACAGAATTTATGGTGCTACAGTCTGTATTTTTGAGCCTTTATCCAAACTTTCCTGGAAGGTAAGCACCATTATGCTCATGGCTGCAAGAGGGACTAAGAAACCAGAGTACAAATATAATGCACAATACTCTCAGAACAACTTCTGCTGCGTTCATCCAGACCGGATCAGTGTTAATCCCAAATAACTTTATTGATAAGGCTGAAAGGTGACATGAAATTAAAGAGACATTTTTGAATACTGAAATATTTTCATAAACTTGTAGATGAATAGTTTGCTGTTGATGAAACACAGACTAACACATCATAGAGTACAGCTAGTAGTAGCTTTTTGGTACGCAATTCTAGAGCGACAATCATGCATTCATGTATTCATTCATCTTCTCAACCCTTGGGACTATTTAGAGTACCGGTAACCATTTTTTTGGACGGTGGGAAAAGGCCGGAGTCCCTGGAGAAAACCCACCCTCTAAAGCAACAGAAAACTTGTCAGAGACGATCCCTCAATTTTCTTAAGCAGTGGTTCCTTTAAAACCCAAACCACTTTCCTTTCATCCGCTCCTCATAATCAGAGAAAGATCCCTTCCTACCAGGTTGAAAGAGATTCCTAATCCCTGTGATCCAGGGATTCTTACATGACTAAAGATCAGGCAATTCCACTACTGTTTCCATTAAACAGAAACCTGAAGATGCGGAGGCCTTAACAGATCCTGAAGAATGAACACAGTTGTGCAGCTTTCCACATGAACCTTTGATAGATAAAGTTTCAGTGTGGAGAAAAGCCGCAGACACAAGTTGGTACAAAAAAGTCTTGCAAATCTTATCTTGCAAAGACAACAGATCTTGGAGGTTACACCTGATGTTTAAAACTAGAAACACTCTACTGCATAAAATCTATGTTTTGTGACACACAGTTCCGACTATGTGACGACACGAAGAGAAACAATGGAAACGTTGAAAGGATGAGTTGCAGTTAAGCCAAAGTATAATCCACTTATGTTACATTTCTATTAGAGCTGAGCAATATGGCCAAAACATAAAAATCTCCAATTCTTTTATTTCACATGTGATTTTTTTCTTCCTGCTTTTACTTTCTTTAACAAAAATGACAAATGATGGCATAGATTTAACAAAAACGATTTTATTTTAACATCTGCTTAAGAAATTGACTCTAAGACAACTTTAAACTAAACACAAGCTGTAAAACTGTTTGCAGAACACTGCAGCAGATGTTTTGGGAGCTACCACTAGCTTGAGCATCTCCTAAAGAGAAACACTAGAACGCACTCAGCAGAGCATTTTTGGTAGCAGCAGCCTTGAAACGGATTTTGCTGCATGTGGTTTGATGCTCCAAGTTTGAAGTCACAACCACAGTGAGTTGGCTGGTAGAAACAAACATCTACCAACCAAATTATGTCATTGTTTTACAATATTTAGACAAACTGTCTATGTCACATAAAAAAACAATGATATTACGTTGAATGCAAACAGAGAGAAAGTCACAATATAATGAAAACATCAAATAAAACTGCTACATTGAAGGCGATTCTCTGTTCAGCTCAGCATTTGGTGATTACAACGGTGTTTGCCTCTTTGGTCAGCTGACCTGCCGCTGCAGCATTAGCATCTCAGTGCTATCATGTGTTTGGGCGATTGGATAATGGTAAATGGTAATTGGTATACCATCATGGCGCTTCACAGTCACACTTACACACACATTCACACACTGATGCGACACAACCTTTAAACAACAGGAGCTGTTGGGGTTCAGTGTCTTGCCCAAGAATACTTCGACAAATGGGCACAAAACCGGCAAACAATGGTTGGGTGTATTAGAATATGAGAGGGTAGAGCACAGCATCTGCCATTACCATCTGTTTTTGGCCTTGATAATTTGTATAATGTATGCAGTTTGTACACACACACAGGAACATACACAGATATTCAAGAGGATTCTTACTGGTCTCTTAGTTGTTCCTAAGACTGTATGCTTTGTGTTTTTCCTAGGGGTCAAAGCCAAGTGTTCTAAAAAGTACTGGGACCACTGTTGCCTTCCCCCCAAGTTTAGGGCTTCTACCAGAGTACAGAGCACAGTATCTTTGCTGTACCTAGATCTCTGATGTTGTTCTTGCATTCTGCTGGAGGCATTCGTCCAGTTTGGGGGCCAGAGTGTTCACAATTATCACAGGGACCCCTGCTGCCTACATATTTTTTCCAGCTCTCAGTAAACCCTACCTGCTAGCATCATCCACTCCACTATAATGTAAATAATAAAGTGGTTTGTCTAAGGGGTATCTTTGCACAGCCCGCACTGGGAGTCCTGCCTGGTTTGCCCTCTATTGATCGTGTACTCAGAGCCTGCTCCTGTGCTGCCATGATTAGTGCCTCAGGGCTGTCTTACAGTCCAGTTTTGTGGTGAGCAGACCTTGACTTTAGAAAAAAACTTTTCAAGCTTTACTTTTTATAACCAGAGACATAAATATGTCACTTACTGAGCAGAGAAAATGAAACCTTTGATGACATTGACTAGAATTGGCTCCGTCCAACTCAACAATGTGTGGATAACAGCTGGTTGGCCAAAGCAAAGTAAACACAGAGACAATCAGATCTACCCATGACTCCAGTCACCAGCAAATAAAAAAATACCCCACAAAATATTTCAAGTTAAAAAACATCAAGACCAAAAAAGAAAATTCCTCAAAGGAGTTCATCAATAGGAACTAAAGCGATGAACGAAAAATGTTTTGACATTTAGACATCACACCTCTGTGGTCATTTGAGAAACTGTAACATTAAAATCTACCAGAAAAAAGGAGTCAATAACTGTCAGTAACATTCAAACATTTTAGAGCAGAATCTTTTGTCTCTGCAGTGTCATTCCATTTGCCCTTTTTAGGCCGCACCCATTCCTCCTCTGATCCTCCTCTAAAACGCTATCTTAAAGGTCTGAAACGAAAAGATTATGCTGCTGCGGAACAGCAGGCATCAAAGAAACAAAAAGAGCCTAAAATATCTGGAAGAACAATACAGTGAGTTCAAGTGTTCCTGAAAACTGCTTGGTCAACAGTTTATTTATGCTCAATGTTTTTATGTTTTACTTCTGTCATAAAGTTGTAGAGCCGTGTCGTTTATTCCAATCACAGTAAAATTAATAACTACTTCCTGTCCGTTATAGCTAACTTGGGAAAAGAGTTTAAAATGATTCCTCTTAATGCGAAAACTATGAAAAAGGCGTGCACAAAGATCACTCAACTCAACTCATCACTATTTATATAGCACTTTTAATCAACAGTGCTGAACACGAGAAATGAAGAAACACTAAAACCTCTTAAAACACTAGATTAAATATAGAGAGATAAAAACAATAAAACCAGTACAGCAACACAGCAATAACAGAAGCCTCATGCTGTATTAAAAGCCAGAGCATAAAAAATGGGTTTTCAGGCAGGTTTTAAAAATGGGCAGTGATGGAGCTTCTTTTATGGACCTCGGTACCTCAGCTGATCAGCTGATCTGAGGCACCGGGCTGGCGAGTAAGGAGAGAGAAGTTCGGAGATGTACAGCGGGGCAAGACCATATAAAGAATTAAAAACAAGTAAAAGAATCTTAAAGTGAACTCTAAAATGCACAGGCAGCCAGTGGTGCCATGCTAAAATTGGCGTGATGTGGTCTCTCTTACGACCCCCAACCAGAAGACAGGCAGCTGCATTTTGAACACGTTGGAGACGTGAGAGAGACGACTGGCTGAGTTCAATATACCGACAATTACAGTAATCCAGCCGGGATGTGATGAATGCGTGGATTACGGTTTCAAAATGTGCAGCTTGTTACGGCTGTGGGCGTATTTGGTTTTGTTTGTTCTTTTTTGTGTATTTTTGTATCAGAGTGGGACCTCTGTGTTCTTGTGCATCTTTGTTTGTTTGTGATTATTTTCAGGTGTGGTGGAAAGGGTGTGGCCTCCTATTGGACAAGCTGGTGGAGGCAGCCTTTAAAGCCACCACTTGGACCTCCAGCCGGTGAGAAGGGACCCTTGCTGTCCCAGTCTCCACTGTAGCGTGGCCCTCTTCTCCATTTTGTTTTGTATTTCACCACCTGTTTGGTTTGAGTTGTACTTTAGTGTTGTGTTTTAGTATTTTGTATTAGTTCTTTGTAGTTTTGTGCCCACTCTGATTAGTCTTTTGGCTTATAGTTATGTTAAGTGAAGCTGTAGGGGTGAAATGCCATTTTCTTTAGTACATGTTTTCTCCTGTTTTTGTTAGTCTAGGGAGGTTACTGTTTTGTCATTTATTTCCATTTTCTTTCATTTGCTGGTAAGAATACATGTTTCAGTTAGTTGGGGTTTTGTTTGTTATTTTGACCTTGGTTCACCCTGAAGCCTTTTAGCTTCACTTTTAGTTCTTATCGGTGGTTTTATGTACTTTTGTTTGGAGACATTGGTTTTGTGTGTTAATTTAAATTTGTTAGCCAAAACCTTTACTTCTTTTATGTTATGCCGCCTCGGTGCCCCTAGACACAGAAGGGGGCGTAACACAGCTGCTAAAACGGTTTTACCTTAGCAAGTTGGCTAAGATGAAACTTCACTTCACCACTGAGATTATCTGCTGATCCAGTTTAAAATGACTGTCCAGTTTAAAACCTAGATTAGAGACATTTGTTTTTAAAAAGTTAGAATAGGGACCCAAATTAACTTGGGAAAGTTCACTAAAATCATTCGGTCCAAAAACTAAAACTTCTGTTTTATTTTGATTAAAACTCAAAAAGCTTTGGGCCAACCAGTCCTTAATGTCCTGAAGACACGACAGCAGCTGCTTCATGGAGAGATCATCTTTTTATAACGACACAAAGATCACCTTTTTTTTCTTTTTTCTGCTCAAATTGGATTTTTGTAATAAAACCATAAAAGAGCAGGGCTTATTTTTGGACGGAAATCATTTTTAAAATAAAGTTCTTGTGAGTGTTTTGAAAACGTTTTAAGGAAGAAACAGATAAATTCAAGAACTACAGATCAAGCTCTATTTTTGTTTCCCATTTTTATTCTTTATTTTCTCTAATATTTGGATTATCCTCTCTTCATGCAGCACATTTCTTTTCAATTTTAGATCTCCAATCCATGTAGATCTTCCTGCTGGTTCCTGATCATTTCAGCTCTCCACTGTATTTTTTTTATTTTATTGGCTTTAATTGATGCTCCTCACATTTTCATCCTGCGGGAATCAGGATCCTTGTGCATGTGTCTGTGCAGTTCAGTCTGCATCACAGGCTGTTGAAGGCATCTGGACATGAGCATCTGCTGCTGTGACTGCAGCTGGAGGAAGCTTTACGTTTTCCTGTGAACGCACTGAAGACACAGAGTGGAAGTCAGAACATAGCATGGTGCTATCTAAGGGGATATTTAAGATACTTTCAAGTCAAGAGTCTCCAAATGTCTCCAGAAAGGTCTCTAAACTCTGACCTCTGGATGATTGATCCCTTTGTCTCTGCTTGTATTTTTGTGTAAAACGGAAAAAACATAGCATCAGCTCAGAGTGTAAAACTATTGCAAAGGACATTTTCAAAATAAACAGAACTTTTGAAAAGGCTACAAAAATGTTTGTTTTAATGATACACAAATTCTTTACAATTAATAAAAATACGTTTTCAAGGGTCTACGGTCGGATTAATCTGATTTAAGACTATCCCCCATTTCTATTCAAATTAATGTCCCAGTTTCAGGCATTTCCACCCGAAAGTCAGATTTCTGTCTAGTCTAAATTTTCGGTTTCTTTTAGCAACAAAGCAGATTTCCAATGACACAAATCTACTGGGTGCTTATGACTAAATTCAAAGTTTAAAGGACTAAACTAAGATCAGATTAACTCTCAATCCTGCACAAGTAGCAGCGACAGAAGCACCAAAGCCTCTGCTTCTCAGCCATTTCCTCTAAATCAGCTTTAATCATTTGATTACTTAGATGTCTGTAAATCTCTTTAGCCGTTTGTCCGCTGTGCAGGCATGGATGTGCTGCTGCACGGTGATTGTTTCCTGTCACTGCAGGTCTGCCCTGGTCCCTGTAGATCTCAGAACAAGGGACACTTCCAGTGAAGGTCCGCAGCAATGCCCACAACTGTGGGGCAATAATTTGGCAACAGGAAGAACAAAAAGTAGCAGACAAATAGAGTGCTCTTTGTCAATAGCAGAGAAATCATTCAACCACATTGTGCAAACGTTCATTGCTTTCTGTAGATCTCAAAGTGAAGACAACGAAAAACACGAACCTGCTTTTTTCTGTCAATTTTCCATAATTGTAAACATATTTACAGTCTCATCTCATTTCAAGGACATTTGTTCATAGTAGTGCTCTATGTCCTATTATTATTATCAGCATCACAGATTTCTACTTCAGTTTCTATTTGGAGTTTAATACAAACGCCATTTCATGTGACGTTATCTTGGTTGCATGAGTTTTTCCTTATATTTCTAGTTGTTTTAAGTCTGTAAAGCACTTTGCATTACTGATTAGATGTTTTTAATCAGCTGTTTTAACTTTATTAAAGCTCTCTTGGGGGGTGGTGGCTTCTTGCTTGGCAGGTACGCTAATGGTCAAAACTGAGACTCAAACTTTACTTTATCCCATCCAATTGCTGTTTACAATATGTTGCCGAGGACGAAGGAGCAAATTTCTGTTTCATCCACATCAGCAAACCTTCAACATGGTGATTTTTTTTTAGATATGCCACAGATTTCAAAGTTTTCAAGTTTTTTTAGCATCTGAATCCTGATAAACATTCAGAAATTTCTGATTCTTCAGCTCTTTTAACCTCTACCCGTCTGGTATCAAACATTCAAGATTTCTGCTTGTATTTTACCTTTTTATATTATTTAGAATGAGTAAATATTTTATTATCATTAAAACTCAATGAGAAAATTTTCAAAACTTTAGCAAACCTAAACTAAAGTATAATTTATCCTTTCAAAACATAAAAGGTCCTTTAATTGAAAAAAACAATTTGCACATTTACCCAAACTATTTCAAATGAATTAGTCTTCTTAACAACTTCATCATGGCTTTTTTTTAAATATGTTTAGCATATATATATTTTTAAACTTCTCTTACAGATGTTGCTAATTTTCTTAGCCTTTTAGCTTAACTTTTAGTATTTAAACTAATTTAGAAATTCAATTACTTTAGCATTTATGCAAGTATTTTGCATAAATGCCTTTTGCAGCTTTTGCAGTAAAAATCAGGTAGGAGTATCCCATTTCCCATCTAAATAAGGCGTTGCAGGTAAAAGTAACCCCAGCGCAGACGGAAGGCCCACATTTGTGCAAAAAAACAAAAAAGCCTGGAAGTTGTTAGCCTCCTGGAAGTTGTTAGCCTCCTGCTAAGCAAAACACATGTGTTTATCAGGTGTGGTAAACAAAAAAGAAATTTGCCGGGAAAAAGAACATCCATCACCAGATCCCAGAAGACGAAAAAGAACGAGATCATCTATTTTCCGTCAGTCCATTTTTTTCGAATGCAGACATTTACTGCATTAGACTGTTAAGAGTTTTTATGCAATTTGGGTCTGAACTAGGGCTGCATGATCTGAGGAAAACTCGCAATTTACGATATTAGTGATCAATATTGTGATGACAATAAAACTTGTCATGAATGAATAACTAGGAAAACAACCAAAAAAAATCATTTCCATTTCACTGCAACAGTTTAATTTAAATAAGAGTCAAAACAACTTAAATTATACTCTAAATGACCCCTCCAATTAGTCAACAACATGAAGGGCTCCATCCGATTGGCCAAAAGCATAACGGGATTCATTTGATTCGTTAAATATTTCAAGCTGCCATTTTATTGCAATTTTCGCCGACTTTTGTGATATGCATACTGAACAGCTTGATATCGCGATAACGATAAATTTGTGATTTAACTAGTCTGAAATTTAGGGTCATCAACCCTACAATACACCTTATTGACACATCCTGTCATCTCAGAACCTCTGCTTCATGTTTTTAGCCTCTGGATACTTTTCTGAACAAGACAAACAAATACTAATCCTTAGCAAATAATGAATGAAAGCCCCCTTTCTCATCTGAGTGAGATTCCAGAAAGAGTTGGATTAAAGTGTTTTAGTACTTCAGACAGTTCAGCACAAGTTAACTAATTACAGTATAAGCTCAAGTCCACAACAACAGTACTGACTCATCACAAACATTATTGTGAATCAGAGTAGCTCCTTTCTTAGGTATGATCTTTTCTGAAGGGAAATTCTTGATAGAAGCTCTTAACATAATTCCAAAAACAAACCAATCCCAGGAGCAAACCCTGCTGCTGAGATGACGTGCAGCAGTTCTCAAAGTACCGAGTGCCTTCAAATCTCTGTGCCCTGGCTCAAGTTGGTACTTTAAACTGTGCCAAAACAAAACACGCTGCACTGAGACCCAGAAGCTGCCGAGATGCAGAAATCTCCTTAGAACAACAACAAGAACATACTCCAAAAATGAAAATCTACTCAGGTCTGTGCATGCTGCATTTTTTTACTGGTAGAATGGATCGACGAGGCTGATTTTGAGCATGCTCTCTGCAGTGCATTAACTGGTGACACATAACAATTGTTTGTCACACAACTGACATGAAAAATTGAAAATTCTAAAGTTATGAAATATATTTTGCATTCAAGTTAAAGTTTAATTTTTGCAAGGGGTATCATCTTATTAGTATTTCACTTGTAAGTAAATATCTTTCAGTATCTATTTTAGATAATGAAACTTAAATCAACATGTAATTTTGGGGACTCTTTGTTGACTTGTCACAGAAGTTTGGCGACCTTTTCCCCCCTTTTTTCCTTTACTTTTAACTTTATCTTTTTACTTTTACATGTCAACCAAATGCAAGATTTTCCTTTTGAAAAATGCCAAAGGGATATGCAGCATCACTGTGTGTCTGCGACCCAGAAACATTTTGGTCAGGGAATAAGACTCTGGCATGAGGACTGAAACCAGTTTTTCCATCAGCCTGAACGTCCAGTTTGTTTTGGTGATTTCTGCTTATTCAGCACAGTTACATGAAAGAGCTGGGGGGAGCACATGTTTTGCCAATTTCAAACTAAAACTGGAAATAGCAGAGCAATAGTGCACCTCCATAATTAGCAGTAAATAACAGTATTTTGTTATGGCTACCTTGTGACATTTTGAACATTAAATTATATTTCCTATGTTCATTTAAATGACCTGGAAACCTCTTTTTAATAAACACATTTGTGTTTTATTAGAAGAGCTTTTTGAAAACACAAACAAACTGTAGAAGACTGGATTTACTTTATATTTTTAAGGCCTCTATTTTTTCCACTTTTGCAAGATATCAAAGCTCACCTGAGCTCAGGAGGGGATTTAACATGCAAACCCTGGTTCCCTATAAAGTAAGTTTCTGTTATATTTTGATCTGTTGTAGAAGTGTTCCCAGTGGTCTTTTAATTACGATTATACATTTTTTTTAGCCAAAATCAAAAAGTTTTCATTCATTTTTTAAGACATAGTTTCTGCAGAGCGGCACAAGTTCATCAGAAATTGGTCTCCGAGTTGTGGGTAGGACTATTGGTGGGGAAGTATCTGCTCTTGTTGAGAGTTGTGAACAGAGTACATGAATGTTCACTTCAAAAAAGAAACTGTTACAACCAAGCCTGAAATAATTTAAACCCTTGGTAAGATCCATGTTTTTGTTTCAATATAAATGGAAAAGTTAAAAAAATTGTAAGTTTTGGACATCCTGTTATTACTCTCTGGAAGACACCTAAGTGATTTCCAACCAAGACGAGACTTCAAAGTTGAATAAAAGTAACCAAGTCAAACTCTACTTCAGCGTTTACTTTTATTTCAAAGTAAATCTGATGTGTGCACACGCTGCAGAGTTTCTGGTGTTTTAAATAGGACTGGAAAAATCATGTTTGCACCGTGCACAAAATTTAAAGGCACTGCTAATCCAAAACACCACTGACCCATCTGACCCATAGATATGATCTTCTACTCTAAATAACTCTAACCTGCTTTGTTCAAAACCAAAACCCCACAGGTAAAGGCAACCTAACTCTTTTATGGTAATCAATTTTGCTTTGTTTCCCTTGTTAATGAGATTTTCTTGCCAAAGAGCCATCATTCCTGAGAGATTTAGAGGAGAAAGAAAACACTTAACAAGCTTTGTTCCATTTACGGGGCTCAGGAGCATTAATCTACTCTGGATAAGGGTTTGGCTCACTGTCTGTGCAGAGCTGCCTGACTGTTGCCATAAATGAAAAGTTTGAGTTGTTAGTTGTTTGTGTTACAGCAGATGCATTGATTTCTGCAACACAAGGGCGACTTTGTTGGGATCCACTAGGGCACGCTGCCATATTAAAGTCCTAGTGCCATGTGAGCAGATGTCTTAGACAGCTGCACAATACCATACATACAACACGACAAGCCGAACAACACATGCCACACGCCACAGCTCAGATGGACCGCAGCAGCGGGACAAGCTTTCAACGTGGTTTAACGACACTTTCATAACCAGTCACTCTTAAAAACAAATGTAAACCAAAGACTGTGAATCAATTGGAATTTTCCTTATTGGTTGAAGTTTCCTTTTAACAGGTGGACCTTTGTTCTGAGCCGGTGTTGGTCTGCAACAAACTTCAGCTCCTGTATTAATCTATTACCTCAAGATCTTGTTACATAACTGCTGTACAATTACCAACTCTCCCTAGTAGATATTTTAAAGTTCTACATTGAAAAACTGTGACTTAGAGACTAAAACCTGGACTTGAAATTAAAGGGGTTTCAGACTGGACACATTTTGTCCGCTTAAAGTGAACCAGAGTTGGTTTCCCCCAATAATCCAGAACAAATTTTCATTCTGAATGGACCGAATCGGACACTGGTCCGAGACCAGGAACCGCTCTCTGACCCATCTTTAGAGGTAATTTTGATTGGTTTCCAATTGGGCTGTCCTTCGGTTCGCTCCGAGATTCCTCAGTCTGAATACAATCTGTCCTCGGAGCGGAACAACTGAACCAAAACGTCCACCGTAGCCAGTGGTCACATGATGTAAACAGAGTAAGACTGTAGCAACAAACGAGCCGCGGACAAATGTAAAGCAATAATTGTCGTGTTATCAAACTTAAAAAAAGGGTCCAACTGTTTATTTGTTAGAACGCTGTGTCTGGGTCAGGTTAAGCGGCACACACCCATGCTGCTGTGGCGTCACCCTAAAAGCTACCTTGTAGTTTCCTTCGCAGAATTCTCTTAAAATAATGCCATAACACCAAAATGATGAGACATAGCAACTCATTAAAATATGGTCAGATGAATTCAGGCTCATTAAAACATTTTTTTATATACATTGTTTCTTACTGTTTCCCCGACCATATATATGTCATAAACACTTATCAGCCAACCTTCATACCCGACGTCTCCTCAGCACTGCAGTTGCTAGCATTTCTCTAAGATAGGAATGAGACTGAATGAGACATTGTCCCAAACGACAATGTACTGCATCTAGTCCACTTGGTTTAATGCTGTGACATTCTTGTGCAATCGGTCAAGAAACACAAGTATTAAATTTGTATTGTAGGGTCCCAGATTTGCATGGTGGTAGAGGACCCCATTTTGTGTAATAACAGCGCAGAGGGAGATGTTACCCCATCGTTGAGCTGTCACATTGGTGATTGTGTTTTCAAATTAGCACATGTGTGCTTCCCCACTTTGTGGATGTGAGTATCAAATTTGTTCATTTGAGTGGTCATTGGCAATCCGGGGGCTTTGTAATGACAAGAAAGTAACCTCACAATCCTTATCTGTGTCTAGGGTGTTGAAATATTTGTTTAGTTTCACAAATCACTGCGTGTAATGTTTCGCAAAAAGAGTGACGCAGACATTGTGTGTAATGTGTGTAATGACATTGTGTGTAAAATCTGTGGCGGTGTTTTGCTCCTTGGAGTGGAATTCTGCAAATTGTGTGGAGATTTTTATTTTAGAGTGTAATCAATTGTAAAAAACTGTAAGAGCTGCAGGACAGTGCAGGGACCGAAGATATGTAGTCACTGTATCAGTCTAAGAAGGGGGTGAGAAAAAAGGCAAAGCTTTTGAATTATCAATCTGTGTTTCTAACCTCACCAATGCTCATGATTAAAAAATGAGATCCTGGATACAGGTGGCTGAAATGAAATATGTCCATCTCCCGTATGCCTTAGACACAACCACCCTTACGGGTAGAAATAGGCTTTCTTTGGGGAAAAATGGGCAGACCTGTACACCACATGTTTTCTATTGTTTTCTCAACCCTGAACCAAAGCAGTTGATGTAACAAAAATAATCAGTTTCGTGATTTTTTTTTTGTTGTTCTCATGGATCCACTTCACCTTGTGAAGTCTTTCTCTACCCATTCCTGCCTAATGAACAGTAGTTCCTACATTTTAGAAGGTTGCTTGCAGATTTTTTTGTGTGTGGGTGCACTCATGCAGGAAAGACCTATTTTTTGTCTGCTAACACTTACAGATCCCTTCAACTTCTTGCTGATTGGTCCAACCATATTAACTTTCAAAACTGTATTTATTAGGTTCTGACCAAAAAATACACAAAAACAGACATTTTAACCAGATGACAGCATAGAAAGAAGTTTACCAAAAGCTGTGTGGTAACCTCTTTCAAGTAGCCTAATTTCTTTTTTTTTTGCTGTAGGCTTTATGAAAAAATGCTTTTAAGAAAACTTTCAAGAATGGGAAAGGATAGTTGATGACTACCATATCTTTCTAAGTAAAAGTCGTACTTCTTGCATAGGTTATGGAGGAAAAATAGACTGACTGGATTCTGTGCATGAATGCATGATTGAATTAATAAATTAATCTTTATTTAAGTGGCACTTTACAACTGCTTTAGGGTGCCAAAGTGTTGTACAATAAAAGAAAGACAAAAGAAATTTTAAAATTAGGCAGATTAAGAACAAAAATATAAATAAAAACAGCAAAAAGCAATACATGAAATACAGATTAGAAGTTTTTAGTTGACATCTAAAACTGTTAAGGACTGATATCGTGTGCTTTTCTCCAGGAATGTTACTCCATAACTGAGTGCCGGCAATGAAAAAAGCACAATGTCCCGAGTGTTTCTGTCAGGACCTAGGCACAAGAAGCAAATATTGGTTGGCAGACCTTAAAACTCTATAATGGCTACAAACAGTTAAAAGCTCAGTTAACTAAACTGAGGCAAGACCAGGAAGAGCTTTAAAAACAAACAGTGAAAGTTTAAACGGAATTCTAAAATAACAGTGAGCCAGCGGAATGAACGAAGTACCAGAGTGACGAGTTCTTGTCTGGATGTTCCAGTTAACAGTTGCGTTGCTGTATTATGAACCAACTGGATGTGGTTTAGTGATCGTTGAGTGATCGTTGAGTGAAACCAAAGTACAATAAGTTGCAATAATCTGTACGAGAGGTGATCAGGACATGGATGGCTGTTTCAAGGTTACTTGAGGCATCTCTGTTTAGAAAGTGGAAAAATGTCCCGTTTTTACTTGATTTTATTAAGAATCTAAGCTCAAAGCAGCTGATTAGAAAAATTCTGATTACCCAGCATTTAAATGAATCATCTTCGCACAAATCTGAAGACGTGAAAGGAGTGTCACAACTACCCGTGCGCACTTAACTGATTTAAATGTGGTTTTGTGTGTGTGTATCAGGTGATTGGTGCGTACTATTTAAAGATTTGTATGTGTAGGAGCCGTTTGGAATTCGTAATTAGTTTTAAGCAGCTGTAATTTCAAGCTGTGCTTGTGTTAATTGTATTTCGTACTTTTTTTACGTTTTGATATTTGACTGTACATGTGAATACACAATCGCAAGTACACACAGTTATGCACAAAGTGTATTGTATGACTTAAAGATCAAGAATTACACACACAGAAATCCAAAGTTACACACAAACAAGCAGACACAAGTTACAAATCAGGAATTACACACAAACAAAATCCAGAGTCTATTTTCTCTACATAGGGGTGCGACTTATACTCAGGTGCGATTCAAGTTGAGTGCTGTGATTTTTTTAAATAAAATTAAAACAATCAAGGTGGAAAAGGGCATCCAGTGTGCTGCATTCATTGAGTCAACACGTGGGGAATTTCTGCATTAAATTTTAGGAAATGTTTCTGCATTTTTCTTTTCTCTTTTGTTCCCTATTTACCAAAAAAGGGCCCCTCAGTATCAGTTGTAAGGGGTGGAAAAAAGAGGAACTCTGTACGGCAAACATGAATCAGCAATTTTACCAGAGAATCTAAATTTTTGGGAGCCAGACAGTAGCTAAAATAAAGCACATATCCAGGGAAAATCCTTTGCTGAGAATCTTAAATACTAATTGTCATATATCTTTCAACAATACACAGGTTCAGGTATTTTTCATAGTAAACCCCTGACAATTTTTTTGGTATTTTATTGAACATGACCATCTGAAAAACAAAAATAGTAAAAAAAAAAAAACACCTTTAATCTTTAACCATTCAGTAAAAAAATAAACATAGGTCTGAAACATGTTTGAGTTTTAATAAGCTGTTAACAAAAATAAACAGTTATTTTTTCCTTTTTTAAGAAGACTTCTTAAATACCCAGAGATGTCTTTTTGCAGAGACACAAGAAGAGTATGTACAATGGCAATGAACCTAGAGTGAATGTCAAGAATTTCCTATTCAGATAAAAAGAAGTCTCCATGCTGAATCTTTTTAATAGCTAAACCAGAGCATACTTACTGTATGTTGGCCCATAACTAGCTTGCATTTTTGAAGCAAACAGACAAACAGCTAAAACAGACAGGACTAATATGGAATCTGTCCAGTACTAAACAGGTGGAAACTATAGAGTATGTTCATAGGTGTTGATGCCTTCATGCCAAATGACGTCATTAGGAAGATGACAACCAAGCTCAGTAGGGAACGTGTAGGGCAGGTTCTGTTTTTTTATACCCGGCAAATCCATGCACAACTGTTAAAATAAAAAGACGATGCAGCAGGTACACAGGTCCTTTTGAAGAATCATACAAAGATGTATTAAGCAAAGAATGGTTGTCTAATGATTAAAATCATTAATTGTGTCCATTTTGTCTCATGTTCAATTTAGAGAGCAGGCCAGAAATCCAGGAGCTCTTTTCTCTGCTGGACGAGACATCACTAGATATTATCTACTGATGAAGAGACATAAGTGGGTGGTGAAACATTTCAAGAAAGAAGATTTTAAGTTCAGCTGCCATGACTCAACTTTAAGATGCCACTTAAAAATTGGGAACCTTCACCACCATTACTACAGTCTATTGGCACAAAGAAACTCTAAATTGACTATTTAGAGTACTGGTTCTTTGGAATATTTGATTGTAAAAGGAATAAGTGGTATAAGACATAACTAAAATTAGAGTACCTGTTCTATATCAGTTATCCTCAGTAAGTCTGTTAGTTGTATATAAGCTGTATATTGAATAAACATAGACAAACAATCCAAACTGTACCAAGTTATACATTTTCCCATCTAGAATTTTCCCTAATGCTGCTTTTTGTAACGATCTATCGGTCAACGATTAACACTGCAACTAAAACCATCAAGCAAAATGAATGGGGCAAGCCTACTCTGCTACCAACCAAACTTCACATTTGTCTCAATCAAGAAAATACAGACTAAAGCACCAAATATTTAAAAGAACCACCAAAGTTTTTTTGAGTTAATGTAACATATTTTTCATACCATCAGGCCCTCTTGAAATCCTTTAATTTTATATTAAAGAAAAAATCAACAGTGCATTTTATATGTCATCTTTAAATTCTACTGACATCAAATTGATTATTCTGTGCGACACGTCTGTCAAAATGTGTTCGTAAAACTTTGGTAAACTATGAAGCCACACCACTGAATGGGTTGTTGAAGCATTACAGCTATTGTAATCAGGAGCCTGGCAGAGTGATACGTACAAGGGGGTGTAACGATACACGTAGTTGAACTGAACCATCTCCATACGCTCTCCTGTGTGGGAACACTTCGACGCTTTGGTTTTGTCAGCATCCATTAAGGAAAAAGACAATTGGACAAGTCGAATGCAGTGTCGTATTGTCGACATTGTTACACATAGATAGCGTATGCCACAGGTAACACATCTAATCTGTTAACAAACTTAAAACGGCATCACCCGACTGTAACAATCGGGTCTACAAGAAAAGAAAATGCCAGTTAAAATATTTTTTCTCAGGCCAGAGTTAATTATGCAAAATGTTTGGTTTGGCAGCTAATAGTTTTTCATATTTTATTAAGCAGATAACCTACATAGGTCAATTTTATTTATTGTTATGTAAAACCAATAAATGCATTTTGCAAGTAATTTTTTTCTGCCTGTTTGTACTGAAAAAATACAGAAATTAGATAGATAGATAAAAACTTTATTAATCTCACAAGGGAGAAATTCAGGTGTGCAGCACCAAAACACACACAATAAAAATGTAATAAAATAGCAGTTAATATTGGGCAGATTTGTTAAACAGTAGTACCGAACCGAAATGTACCGAACCGAGCCCTATGAAATTCTGAACCGAACCGAATTGAGCTGTTAGCGTATCGTTACACCCCTAATACCTACTGTTCTTCAACATGGGCGACCATGGTGCGGCGGTATGACGTTGACATCTGGTTTGATTCCTTCCATGCCTGCCCATGTGTCGAAGTGTTCTTGAGCAAGACACTAACCCCGACATTGCCTCTGGTGGCTACAGGTTGGCGCCAGTGATCAGTGGAGCCACCATCAGGGTGTGAATGGGACTGGGACTATAAAGCAATTAAGGCATGCGAAGAAGGTAGAAAAGCGCTATATAAGTATACACCATTTACCATTTTACCACCGTGAACTAAAAAAGTGAGGGTATTGCTTCACATTTTATTCATGACAATGCTAAAAAAAGAAAAAGAAAAGAAAGAATGAATTATTTTTAAAATGATTAAAAATGAATTGTTCTTCAGTGAAAGAGACAAAATCGAAGGTAAAAAGAGCTGGTTCGGTTTCTTAGCCTCGGTAACAGACACCCTGTTAGATAAATGTGGTGATTTGATTGGTTAGAATCTAGACCAATCACCAGGCTGTTTGATGGCTGATTTGTCAGGCTAAAAGGAAACTTATGAATGTAAAATCAAAGACAGGGAGAATGGGAGATGAGACACAACGCATGTGAAAACATTTGTGTTGTTAACGCAAATATATTTTATGAAAGCAAAACAAACGTTTTTGAAATTTTATATTTAATATTTTAATTTGCTACTTAAAAAGGTTTGTTTGCAAAATGTTGACATAAATATCACTTTATACTGGTGGTGTGCCATTAAGTCTTACTATGGGAGAAGTGGGTGGGTTAACAATGGGATAAGCCATTATGATTGGCCATGGCCAGTGTCACGTTTCATGGAAGCCAATCAGAGCCAATGTTGTTTAACACAGACGCACACACACAAGCCCACCTACGTCCCACACACAAACACCAAACAGGTGGAGGAAGCTGCAGACACTGTGAGGCTGCAGCAGCTTGATATGAAGTTGGCCAATAAGAAGTCCTTCCAGACTACTGTATAAGGCTGTGAGTGTTTCATGTGCTTAATGAACCGCAGTTACCACAAAAACAGAATAGTTTTTACCTTTTAAAAAATGAATAACATTTAGACAACAGATTTATAACTTAATGTTATTTAAATGTTTACTTTTGTAGTGAACAAAATACTTCAAAGTACAGATTTTTTACGTTTCCATTTGTCTCTGGTTGTTGGAGTTTGATTTATTTAGTAAATACAATAAACACTCGTAATAATTTTCTACTATTTCCTTTTTTAAGAAAATAAGTAAAGTGCTACTTGCTGATATGCAAAAAAATATAAAAAGTTATATACAAGTACATGTCTATTTTATTCATTTTTATTCAAGTGTGTTAAAAAAAATCCAAATTTTGATAATCAGCAAGATTTTTTTAACAGCAATGCAAATAGTTACTTTACCTGGTAACAAGCTATTCTTATCAAAGCATTTATAGTTATTAACCTAGTTGTTTTGTGTTTTAAATAGACAAAAACTATTACTGTGACCAATATGTGAGAGCTGATCTGTATTTCTTACAGAGTTATGCCTACATTTTTTCAATGATTTTTCTGTATAACTGGTTAATTTAATAAGCTGTTGTGCTGTCACATGTTTTTGTTATAGTGTTTTCATGATCTAACACAAGTATAATGAAAAAGCATTTAAATATTAAAAAAATGTATTTTTTTAAATAAATATTTAAAAACTATACTTAAAAACAAGAAAATTAACCAAATATAAAAATATTGAAAACATGTTTAATACAAATACAGTTTTAAAACCAGGTTACACCAACGAAAAATGATTTTAAAAATCGACCTCGTTAAGAATTGCAGCAGAAGAATTCTCTTGTTTTTTTGTTTTTTTTTTTAAGCCAGATGTTAGCTGCAGCTGGTAAAGTGAAAGCAAACGGTACAGCGGAAGCTCCGGGAGAAAAGTAAAAGTTAAAGTGACAATCCTCCTAAAACTGTCGGCTCTGCTGTAACCAACTTAACAAGTCTGGGCCCACAAACCTAGCAAAACCCCTCTGGTCCTGACAAGCTAACCCGGGTCCGTGCTGAACTGCCTGCTCAAGTGCAGAACTCCAACCACACAAGCGCACATTCAAGACGCTCTCTCTTTGAAATAACTTCAAGGAGCCACACTGAAGAGCTAACACGACACTGGGGAAGCTTTGGTGAACCTGTGAATAATTCGGCATAAATAAAAGTAATCAAAACCGGGTTTACCCGCACGGTTGGGACTAATTTCCCCACGTATCCGTGCCATCGAACCCACATTTGACGCACATTCGTTCAAGTAAAATATCAGTGTTTATCCTTTTTTAAAGCTCGAATGAAGAACCAGTGAGGCTAAAATACAACCCGATTTGTCCACAACCTTGTCTTAGTTCAACTGATGCCAAGGTAATGTTCACCGATAGCAGGAGCGCCGGTAAATGAGCCAAACAGCCTCAATCTACAGACATTTTGAATGGAGTTCGTAGTGTGACACGCAGCTGGTAGTTAAACCATGAACATATCAGGTTAAGCGCAGAATCTGCGTCCGAATGCTTCGGGGCTGAGCAGAAGGTTTGACTTCAAGAACACTGTCAGCGTCCAAACAGCTGCCACCCCCCCGAAAGAAGGAGAATCCAACATACCGCTCATCCGAAGATCACACCGTGTTCTCCCGGAGCCGGATCACTCCTCCTCGGCGGGGCTTGGCGTTCATCTCCGTCCGCTAAACAGAACGAGACCCAGACTTTAACCTGAAATGACCCGCGACGAGCGCGCGTACGAAGTCAAGGTTTGGAGCGCAGTGAGTTCACGCGGCTGCTTGGGCTCGTGCTCTGTAAATACACAAACTTGCACATGCATAAAAGCTGAAAACACACACACACACAGAAGGGGGGAAAAAAGACAAGCGACCGAAGCCTCCCAGAGCCAGAGATACGAGACCAGAGCTCCCCTGCACTGGAAGAGAAGCAGTGCTCCGAGGCGGGGAGAGAATCTTGCCTCGCCCTTATTGCAGATTCCAACGTTTTTAATGAAGACAGGCCTCCATGCTGCTGCACATGTGTTTCCTGCATGTTGGGTTAGTGCAAGTTTTCAAGTGAGTGATATCTATCTATCTATCTATCTATCTATCTATCTATCTATCTATCTATCTATCTATCTATCTATCTATCTATCTATCTATCTATCTATCTATCTATCTATCTATCTATCTATCTATCTATCTAAATACAGATCTAAAGTACAGTAAACATATTGTTAAAGACCCACGGAAAATATTTAACAGGAAAAGAAACGTAGCATTTTGGGATGTGTGATTGTGTGTACGTGCGTGCGTTCTCGCGCGCACGCGTGTGTGCGTGCTGAAACCGGTGCTCACGCGATGCAGGAAGAGAGGGGGGAGAGCGCGTGTGAGGAGCGCATACACGCGCGGTCAGTCGCCGTTTTGGACTTAAGGAAAAAGTAATAAAGAAAGTTCATCTTTAGTGACTGAGACTGGTTCTTTTGTCTGACCGGCCCGGAGGATCTGAGGGTTCGAACGCNAGATGTGTATAAGAGACAGTATATATATATATATATATATATATACATATGCATATACATATATATATATATATGTGTGTGTATGTGTAACCATTAATTGATTTATACCCCTAGAATCCAACCAGATCGATCTGTCTTAAGCAAGTTATTCGTCAAATCAACCTGTGCCATTACAAAAATGAATTGAAATGAAATGAAGTGATTTATAATCAATCTTTCAAAATACTGTTTGTATTGATCCTGGATTGATTTTAGGTCAATGAATCTGATCGTTCAAAAAAATCATAATTTTGGCTATGACTCCTATCGTTGTTAAAATGAGTTGTTACACCTTTTTACATATATATAAACATCCGTGAGGGGTCTTTGGTCCCCAATCGGATCTTTTACGAAGAGTTGTGTCAGTTCAGTTGTCATACCAGGACGTGCTGGTGAGACCTATTGCAGGGCTGCCCAACCCTTGTCCTCCAAATCTACCTTCCTGCCTGCTGTCCCGCTCTCCCGGTACTTCTTTGTTATTGGTTACCTTGATCAGGTGATTTTCAGGAAGGAGAGTGGAGAAGACTGAGTGGGGTTACTGGATGGGGATATATATGGACAAGAAACAAGAATTGAGGCCGGGGGTTGCAGTGATTATTTCACCGATTCATGGTCCTTGATGTATATCTTCCTCTTTGGATTTCTGCTGCAGGTTTCTGCTGTCCCAATGGTTGTGAAGAAGATGAAGTAAACAAGGGTAGAGTGGAAAAAAACAAGCAATGGGAGCAGAAAAGGAAGAGGAATTGAAACAGGCTTTGCGGACAGGTTTTCCTAGATGACTGGACGACTACATATCAGTGATCAGGGAGACTGAGAGGAAGCAGATAATGAGACTTGGTGGTGAAATGAAGACATTCAGGAGTTTGTTAAGAGGAAAAGATGGGACACTGACAGTAGATAGGAAAGGACGGGAGATAGTAGTACATGGAGATGCAGCCAGAGATGAAAGCATGTGCAGCAGGTTAGGATGATGCAGGACAGTGATGGAAATGTCTTAAAGTGTGATGCAAAGATGGAGGAATTTATCAGAAAAGATCTGATAAATGAGAAGAATATTAAAAAGCACATAATAAGAAAGGTGTCGGATGTGGGGAAGGAGAGATCAATATTAAAGATCAATAGGGATGAAATGAAGAAGGTTTCCAAGTGTTAGGAGAAGTGACAGTTCAGTTCTTCATTCATTTTTACTGTATGTTAACTAAAGTAACCTTGTTGATCTTCTTTCAGTAGATTTAACAACATTATATACTAATGGGAAAGAGCACCAATCAATCATAAAGGAAGCCAAGAGAGTATCCATGACCAAAACATTGTACTTGTATTTATAGTATTATTTGTAATTAACATCCACATTTCTATAACAGTTGATTAACAACCCGAATTCAATTGGAGCACTGCAAAATGAATTTTTCTGAAGAGTATCAAGTTATTCACCTTTCAGCTCATTCCATCAGGGGTAGCCACAGCGAATGAGCTTTCGCTAATTTGCACCTTAGGTTTCCTGCCCGTCCTGACACAACCATTGGAAGCAATGGATTCAGTTTGGGATTATAAGACTTCTAAGCCTTCTTAGAATAAAACAGCATAGAATAGAACTTTATTGATCCCACAAAGGGGAAATTGCCTACCCCCCCCCCCAACAAAAAAAACTATGACACTTTGAAAAAATAAAAACAGTGTAAATACTCTTCTACTTTCTAAAAGTAGAAAGACTCTTTAAAGAAAATAGATTTTGTTAACAATAAGATAGAGCAGTCAGAAGGTGCAACACAGATGAAGGTGGAGGTTGACACCACCGGGTCTTCTTCAGACAAGCCCCACAAATAAAACAAAGTTGTTGAATTTCTGAGGCACCTCAGTGGCCAGAGGGGAAAAGAAGAAGAGCTGCTGATGAACTTTCTTCTCCCCTTTTGTTTCAAAAGGCCTCGCAAGAATGGTACTCACTAGATGTCATCCTGTTGCTATATTTACAATTATTTTTAATATATTCTATCTTTATAATCGTCCTGTAATATGTTTTCAACTACTTTGGGTTTTTATTATGTCATCTCAATGATTTGAATGTTTTATTTGTTTTTAAACTCCAAATTAAATCCAGATTAAGGAGAACATTTTAATCTTACAACCTTAATCTTACAAGTGGGGTGTTATGGTTGAACCTACCATTAAGGTTCAATCATTTTTCAACCATTTATCATTAAAAAATGCTCATCTAAACAAGACCAGTGAACACCTCTGTGACCCCTGGGAGAAGTTTCTGATTTGACCTTTTCGGCACCATAACTCCCAGGAGGAGGTGCTATCGAGCTGGGAGTGATCTCCTTGAACTTGACTTGCACATTGACAAGAACGAACGCTAACAAATTTGTCCACTTAGTAGTTTTTTTTTCCTTTTAAAAGCAAGCTTTTTTATGGAAAACCATGTCCCTTAAGTTTGAAATAATTCAAACTTTATAATACATTACTGGAACTTATTTAGCAATTTAGTCTCAGAATTTTGTTGTGAACAAGTTCTTGATGTTTTTGCCAAAGCACTTTATTTAAACTCAGCTAGAACTCAGGATTTCTGATGTAAATAGGTTAGTCACAGAGAAACTACCTTGTAAATAACTGCAGAGGATTAATAAAAGTGTGAAAATGGTACAAACCAACCAAAACAAACTGAAAAGAGCAGAGGTAGAAGGCAAGGCAGACCAATGTCGTGCTGTTTTGAACCAGCAGAGGGCGCATAACAGCTAATTATTGTTCTGTAGTACATCTGCAGTTTTTAAAGACCCACTCTGATGAAAACTGTGTTTTTGGAAGATATGTGTAAATAAAATTAAACAGAATATGGTATTTCTGAGTTTTTCTATGTTTAAATCATTGTGGAGCAGACAATAAATACAGTTGGAAAAAGCCTGTAGGTTTGACATACGTGCTTCAATTGACAGGTCAGAAGCTCCCTGCTATGCTCCATTTTGTTCATCCACTTACAGACAAATAGATCCATGTATGTCTGTATTTTCCTTGTCAGAGCTGGTAGGTGGATCCAAACTGTATAGCTCCAATATTCTTCTTTCTCTTTCCATCAGGGGTCGCCACAGCGAAACAACCTCTCTTTTTAGGAGGAGTCGCATGGTTAACTTGGCAATGTTTTACGCTGGATGCCCTTCCTGACACAACCCTCTTAATTCACCAGCACAGAAGCAGAGAAAGGAAAAGGGAGCAGCCCGGATTCCAACCCTGGTTTCACGGATGGAAGGTGCCACAATCCAGCACGAGCTAAACCAGCTCCCAGGATAGCTCCAATATTGCTTGTCATTTTTGTTGCACTGCTAATGTTAGGTTGGGGTGGTGAAGGGCTGTAAGCTAGTGAGACAGAGTGTAAACAGATGAATGATTGAAAGTGAGGGCGGGGCAGGCTTACTCTACACCAATGCTCCTGCCTACAACTCAAAGTTGAATTTTTAATGAACTAGTAGTCTGCAGAATGTGTGTCCTAAACGACGCAGGTTTTTTGATTTAGGCTTAAAACGACATACTAATATAATATTATAATAATATAAAGACCACTGGAAACGCTTTTACAATAGATTAGAAGATGATTGGACTGGGACTTCAACAGTTTTAACAAGAGAGAGACTGCTGAGCGGCCATGTTGGCCAGTAAAACTGCCAAACGAAACAGTCTGTGGGCGTGTGGCCCAAGCCACCTTGACTACAAGACAGTAAACTCCCTGTAGAAAGCTTTTGGAGCAAAAGTCAACTCATTAAATCATGTGGACAACTAATTGAAGCACAACTAAGGGGAAAACACCCTTCATCTCTAATAAATCCAAAGTTGACTTAATCAAACTCTTTAGAATGTGCAGTGGCCTCAACCAAAGTACTCTTACACCCTAAATGAGCTATTTTATGAACCATAAGATTGAACTTCTCATCTAATTTTTTTACGACATATTTTTTTAGAATATTTTAAAGGTCATAATGTGTTGATATGTGGTTCTTGTTTTCGACTGTTTAGAGGCTGTGGCATTTTTCTTTTGAAGACAAACATCTATGTCCTATGTACTGAAGGAACAAGACATGGTGTTTTTGAAACAACTGGGTGTCAAAGGCACGCCATATGTCCTAAGTGATGAAATGAGCTTCCAGGACAAAAGAGGCATCACTTTCTCACACATAAGGTACAACCTTGGGCAATGCACAGGTATTGTAAGCTTTCTTCTCATGGGAACAGTGAGAAATGGCATGTCTGCCGTGACCATAATGCCGCAACCCATAGCACAGCCTTCCCTTTCCACCCTTGTCTAGATTGCAATAAATCATGCAAAGATCTCAAGTTTCCAGATTTTGAGGCAAAAAAAAAAATTAAGAAATTATTCGTCGGATCACATAACAAAGAGGGTCTTCTTTTATGACACATTTATTTGCACACAAACACTGGCTTTTGGGGTAACTCTTGATGAAATTTACAACATAAAAAACAACATTATCTGCATGTAACAATAAGACTTGAGCAGTTGTGGAATGGGGTTTATTTTCAGTGGTATCAAAGGGGGAAGCCAGCAGGCCAGTAGAGAGAGAGCCCTGGGAAAGGCTTGTAAATAGACACCGCGGGTCTGGGGAGGCAAGGTTTCGGCAGGATGAAAGTGGTTGGCAGGCTTTGTGTTGCAGCCGTAGGATCTGTGTCGTGGATAAAACACTATACATCATGACAGTGAGCTCATCCACAGAGCTGGTATAGGAGGGGTCCCGACAGGAAGCAGCAAGATGACAGATGTCACAACCAGAATAATAAATATGTGTTGAGCTAGATATTTATGTATTTATCTTTGGAGAAAGATTTGAAACCAACATGCAAATCTTTGGACTGTGGGAGGAAGCTGAAGTCCCCAGAGGAAACCCACGCGTGCACAGGCAAAACATGCAAACTCCACACAGAAAGGACCCAGCGAGGCTTCCAACCAGTGCCTTGTTGTTGCGAGATGACAGTGCTAACCATGCCTCAGGGCAGACTGACTGTTATTAGCAAATATGATTTCGTTTTAATGGGGTTTTATTTAAGTTAAAGTCTAACTCCAGTCCTCCTTTAATTCGTTTTAAAAGCGTTCCCAGTGGTCTTTTACTTGTGATTTTGCCGTTTTAAGCTCAAATAAAAAAAATCTAACTGTGCTCATTATAGATGATTCCTTTGTTTACATGCTCTCCCACTGACTTAGAGTCCCTCGCAACCCCAAACCAACATTTTTGAGACAGATAGCAGCTCAGACGAGGAAAACAAAGATGTACATGGATCTATTTGTCTGCATGTGGATGCATCAGAATGGAGCAGAGCAGAGAGCTTGTAGCCCACCAATGTTTGTACATAACAAATACAAACTTTTATTGAGAAAAATGTTAAAAACACCCAAAACCTATCTTTATTGATGTGGGTCTGTCAGCAATTCAAAGCAAGACCTCTGAAAATATCCAAATCAAACATTGTATTGGCGCCGCCATCTCTATGATTGGCATAACTGATTTGGTTAATATTTCCTGTTGAATGCTCCTCCTGACACAACCCTTACATGAGATTTTATCCTGTATTTTACATCTCAATTTTTTTCTTCTGTTTTTACCTTCAAGTTTTCTTTTATTATGCTTTATGTTTTTATTCATCTATTAATTGAATTGGTTTTTAACCTTTTTTTATTATGTTTAATGTACAGCACTTTACCTTAAACACAGTGCTTTATAAATGAAGATGATGATGGTGGTGGAACCCTCGGCATTTAGCTGAACTTAGAACCAGCACACCAAAGCACTCGATTGTTCAGTGGTGGTGGAATCCTTTTTTGTCGCTGTCTGTAAAGTAAAGATCTGCTGTCAGCAAGAGACAGACGGAAAACTTCTTTTAAAATGATTTTAGACAGAACAGGAAGAGAATGACAGAATGCAACTTGCTTTTAACATAATATTGGTTCCGAATCTTAAGATAATTGCTAATAAACTTTAACGAACTTCAGCAACACTAGCCGCGTTTACATGGGCAAAAGTAATCGGAATGAACGCCTGATCGGAAAGAAAATGCGTCATGTAAACGCGCCGTTCGGAATACAGTGATCCCTTGCTATATCACGGTTTACTTTTCACGGTTTCGCTACTTCACGGATTTGGATTGTGCATTGTGTTCTGCATTCTGATTGGCTAAAAAGTCACTCAGCGAGTAGCTCAAGAATGGGACCCTTTGATGAGCCGTTCATTACAGTTCTCCAACATAATCGATGGGGGCATGTCGGTGTATAAGGATCTTTAGCAAAGAAGAAAAAAGAGCGACAACAACTGCCTATCACTATGTTCCTATCCCGAACAAACACACCTGCAGCTGCACCGCGGGCTTCAGAAGGAAAAAACGCTGCAGAGGATGCAGCGGCTCAGTATGAAGAGCAGTGAAAAAGAAGACCGGAGTCACTATCTGTCCCACTGTACTTTCTTATTTTTTTCATTATCATTTTAAATTTTCCTCCGTTTAATCCACTCGGGTCGCGGTGGGCGGGGCTAATCTCCGCAATTTAAAGCCTTCTGTTCTTATCGATGATTGAAATTATTATTTGACAGCACACTACAGAAGTTATTTGTTGAAAAAACGTTTCTAAAGTACTTTTATTTGTTAAAAAAAATTGATTTAGCCTGTTAAATGGTTTGTTCTTTCTTTTCAATGTATAATAGTGTATTTCATTGTATAATAATTGTAAAAAAAAAAATAAAGGTTTCTACTTCACGGGTTTTGCTTATCACGGGGTCTATTTGGAACGTAACCCCCGCGATAATCAAGGGATCACTGTACTCTGCCCCGATCAGACTCATTCGGATCAGAATTTCTTTACGATCAAGATAGGTGGGTTATACCGATCGTTTATCCGATCGTAGAGCGTGTAAAGGTCATTCCGATCGTGTGTCACTGCTGCTCTGGGTTACGTCATGCATAGACGGTGTTTCGCTGATAGAAAGCTTTGGAGCGCATACGGGACCGACCAGCTGCTCTGCGGACGCCCCGCGAAAAGCGCCGCTCCGCTCTCGCCCCGCTGGCCCTCCCCTGTCTTTCACCCCTCATGGGGGAGATTCGGAGGAGGAGCGCTTCGTGCCCCCCGACGCTCACTCGGTCCACTGGCACCCGAGTGAGCAGAGCAGCTGGATTAATAATTTTGTGTCTGGGGGGGAATGCTTTTTCACGTGTGCGTTTTGTTGTTTTGTTATGTGTGGGTGAATTCAGACTGCGAGCCGTCCCGCCGCTCTGGGTTAGCGGCTGCAGGACTCGGGAGGAACCGTGTTCGAACAGAGCTCGGGCCGCTAGCTCACAGAGTGGCTTTGGGGCGGTCTGTGTGAACTTTTCAGAGCAGAAATAAATGTCGCTCAGTCCTTAGAAACTGTTCAAACAACGTGGATTTGTGTTTCCAGTTGTGTGTGTTTCCAGTTGTGTCCCGACAAAATAAAGGCTGCTGTCTTTGTATTCGTGATCCTTTTGAGTTCATGTTTTACTTCGAAGCCCATCGAGACGACTGTTGTTGTGATTTTGGGCTATACATATAAAATTGAATTGAATTGAATTGTTTATTCTCACACATTTACGTGCGGCCAAGCTGCAGATTGCTGCGTTTCTCGCACGGTCCTGGATTTTGTGTCCATCCATCAGGCTAATCAAGTTGTTAGCCTGTGTTAGCCTGTCCTAAACTTTCTTCCAGCTTAATTCTTCCACAAAAAAGCACTGACCACACAGATTAAATATAACGATGAGCGAACAGGCACTTCATAATATTCATAACATTAATAAAAGCACGTGGAAGATCATCTCGTTTGTTACAGAGCTGCTGCATAAATGTCTGTGGCAGCGGTTTGTTTACAACGGGACCTATTTCCGCATCCGGGTGATTTTACACTACTGTGCATGCCCAAATTATTCATTCCGAACGAAAGTGTGAGCCATGGGAACGTTTGTTCTAATCGGAAAAAGGTTTTCTGTGCCCATGTGCACGGGTGAATTTTAACCCGACCATTGATCCGATCAAGATATTCTGCCCATGTAACCGCGGCTACTGTCAAGAAGAATAGTCATAGAGTCTGACATGACAGCCCCTCCATTCCTTGTGTTCACCGTCCACACAAAGCACATCAGTATAATGGCAATTGGCCATAAGGGGTTTCAGGAAACAGACAATGGTAAGGACAATGACTGCAGCATTGTGATTGGATAGAGTGGAGCAAAGTCACATAATCCCTGTGTGGGTCTTTGTGAGACGTGGGTTTTCGGGGCTTTGAAAGCATCGTGCTCACATCCTGCCTGAATGAGAGGCAGGTGTGTCGACGGCAAAAAGATTAAACCTCTTTCACAGTTTGGACCACTGACATGTAGACTTGTAGTGGAAGTTACCATTCACAGATTCATGCCTCAGGACAGACAACAAATGGACCTTTGTATGACTCAGTCTTTTCACAGAGCGTGTTTGCAAAAGAATTTCTGCAGCTTTTTTGTGTGACTCCCACCCTTTTCTTTTTTTTTTTTTTTGATGTACCGAGTTTATTATCCATGTCATCAGAGAGGAAAAAGACTGTCTGTGACAGTGGACTGTCTTTGAGCTGCAAGCTGAGGCTTAGAGTCAGCTCCTCCAAAGCATTGTCCTGTGATTGATGGCTGTTGTGTTAGCACCACCCAGCTTCCTAACACCTTCCTCTCACGGCCAACTTTTGAGCCTGAGATCCTTCTCTTCCACCCTGTGAGCCCTCAAGGTTAAAGTCCCGTAGGGTGCAGTCATCAGTGGATTTAAGGTGAAACATCATCAGATGGGTTACAGCTCAAAGCTCACTTTGTCTCCAGACACAATGAGTTACATTTGCAGCAGAAACCACACCTTAAGAGGGGAACTGGGTTTGTAATTAAAATGTACCCACTCAATAAAAAGCTAAATTGTCATATACCATTGGTTTTGGTGGAAAGTGGATGATTCCAAAATCCCTTTTCCTCAAAAGATTTCTTTTAAAGAGCACCGTGAGGTCAGTGGAACAGTCAAGTACGGTCATTTTCGGTTACAGCTCCAGGAATCAGGAAACATTTGTCAAAAAAAAACATGTAAAATGTAAACATTTTCTATGTGAAAGAACTTATGAGCCAAAAACAAGACCTCATTGTTTGGGAAAAATTAAAATTTTACATCCACTGAAGATACAAATGTTTGTTAATGATCATTTTTCCTGATATTGTCAATGTGACGTTCTTTGTAGGATCGGCGAATTTAAATAAAATGTTTTTAAATTAGATTACAGAAATACGCCAGGTTTGATGTCTGTTTGGAGTCTAAAGTGGGATAGATAAGGTAGCATGGCTCTCAGTTTAGTCCTGGATTTACCATATAGGCCTTAAAAATCCAATTTTTTAAGGCTTCTCAATAGTTGACTGATAGAACTGCAAATTCTCTTTTTATAATATATAATAGGCCAAACAAAGGGCTTGTAAATGTTTGATTACTTGTTTGATTTCTGCTGGTTTCTTAACTGAGAAACATGGATTTTTTTTACATAATAATTTTCCCATGATGCACCCTGTCACTTATACACAGAAAGTCTTTTTCTGATGCAGTAGTAAATTGTTTCCCTTCTTAATCTGAATGTCTTTTAATTCTTCCTTCACATTCAAAAAGGATAATTTGGTGATGTAAAGTCTGAGGTCAGAATCAAAAGAATTATTTATGTATGAAAGTTTTAGAGCATCTTACACTTGGTGTGTCATGTGCGGGGGGCTTGAGAGCGTGAAGGACCCAAATGCAGAGGCGGAGGCACACGGTTCAAGGGCAAGGGGTTTAATACAAAAAAAAAGCGCTGCAGAGCAGGATAACAAAACTAGAACTAAACTTACTGTGGCAAAGCATGAGACATGGCATGAAGGGAGTCAGGGACAAAGAGACCTTAAAGACAATAGTGACGTTACATGAGACGTTAATGGACCAGCACAAGAGGAAGGCAGAGACAAGACTTATATACAAGCAGGGCAGACAAGACACAGGTGAACACGATCAGGACAGATAGGGACAAGGAAGTAAAACTCAAGAACATGACAAGACAGGAAACATTTCAAAATAAAACAGGAAACAGAACTTAACCATGACAGAACAAGACAGAAAGCAAAAACCAATACAAAAGAAACTCCATGACATTGTGTGTAGTTAGACACAAAACACGTAGTCCACGTGTTTTTATATACATTAGATTATTTACCTGCAGTATATCCCTGGATCAACAGATCACCCCTTTTTGACATCTCTGTGAAGAGGTCCATTCATTCAGGATGGTTCCACACCAGAATATTTTTAAAAAAAGGTTTTAGTTTTTCAAGTTAAAGATTATTCACCTCTTATCCATTCAAACTTCAGCTGTTAAAAACAGAATAAAAGAATCCAGGAAAACATATTGTATGATTTTTAAAGAATGTATTTGTATAATGGTGCAGAAAAAAACAAAAGTTCACTTCAATACTTTTAAATGTAACCCTGGTTAACAATGACAGATGTTAAATGTTTCCAATTAGTCTTCATTAGGTTTGTAAACACTGTAGCTCCCATTTTGGCCCATTCTTCCATGCAGATCTTCTCAAGAGCTGTGATGTTCTCAGGCTGTTGTTGGACAATGCAGACTTGTAACCCCCTTCACAGATTCCCTGTTGGATTCAGGTCCAAAAACTGACTGGGCCACTCCAGAACATTAAAATGCTTTTAGCCACTTCTTGGTTGCCTGGGTGATATGTTTGGCATCATTGTCGTGTTGGAAGATTAAGCCATGGTTCAACCTCAGTGCTCTCAATGATGGAAGGACGTTTTTACCCAAAATCTAATCATACATGGATTCCTTCATCCTCTACTACAGATCATTCCGTTTTGGAGAAAAGCAGCTTCAAAGCATAATGTTTCCACCTCCATGCTTCACAGTGGGAATGGTGTTTTTGAAGATGCATCAGAGCATTCTCTTCCCTCCAAACATGGCGAGTGTTATACCTACAGACATGACATTCTCCCAGTCCTCCTCCTCCTTTTGATGTTGCAACTGGGGTCAAAAAAATGACTGCTATTTTGCTCCGTCTCCTATATCCACTTCCAGAGGTGGTGTCAGAGGAGAATTGGAGGCGGTGCTGCTTGAGCACAGTAACACCCATGCAACCTTGCAGTGACCCTGTTCAAAAAAACAAAGTTTTTTCAGCCCCATATAGTTTTCAAAAGGAACTCAGCACATAAACAACTTCGTCAAAATAGTATTTGTAGCAGCAAACAGGAGACACACATCTACATATCTCACCTCACGACCTTTAACCACGAGGGGTTATGGACTTATCACTGCTTACGCTTTTTCCCCCTTAATGTTTGCACTGATGCTGTTTATAAAAGTACACAAGGGTGGGATTTTTTTCTTACCATTGGGGTATCTGGTTAACTAAAATGTGAAAAGGCAAAACAAATACGCACCTTGGTTGCTCCTTTGGTTGAAGCTTTGAAGTGATGTGTTATCTGTAGATGTTGTTATTATTTTAACACCAAAAAATCCCTTTCATGCTGAATTTGAAAATCTTTATTATTGTGGACATTTGGTACATGCATAAGTTACACATCATCAACAGATATTACCATGCCAGTAGCGAATAAAAAAAACCAAGTGGCATTCCATAACAAACTGGACAACATGTAATGTCTCAAATCTATCTGACACTCAAACGTCTGTTAAGGAAAATAAACTTATACAACTATTGATACGTTTTTGTGATGTTCTTCTATGTTTTTTTCTCTAAATGATGTATTCACCTCCAATCAGGTTAATAATGTTACCCCCCCCTTCCATCTTATATGTTTCATGCAAAACATCTTCAAATTGGTTCAAACCTTCAGAGGTTCTTGATCAAGTTTAAAGTGTCAGTAAGATCGTGTTCAATCCGAAAGTCCTGTGAGCATTGATCTGCTAGAGGGCTGGTATGAAAGCTGTGGTAATGTTCCAGAGTTCTGTGGGTTCTGGTATCTCATCTGGTCTCTCTGCTGGTACTTCACGGCCTTTTACCACTCCGAGCAGCGGGTTCCTTTCGTCCCGATTCATTCTGCTGTCTGCTGTAGCGCTTGCACTTGCAGGAGGTGACCACAGCTATTTTGTAGGTCCTGGAGCTGCCGTCCTGGCACTCCAACCGGACCCTCTGGGTTCTGGTCCGGTCGGTGACGCAGCGCCACTCCTGCACGTCTTGGTGGCTCCAGGATCTCCCGTTGTGGCTGCTGCCAGCGATCCAGTTTGGGAGCAGGTGGGTTGGCAGACACTCCCCGGCGCACACCAGCTCTTTGATGGGGTTGGCGCTGGTGCACTGTCCGTCAGAAATGTACTTTGTGGACCTCAGCTCCCTACAGCCCACTTGATGTTGGTCCGGACCTGATAGAAGAGAATTCTGTTACAAAGGGCACACTTTGAAGACACTTAAGACGCAACAGTTATTTGAAGCAATATAAAACAAACAGGGTTAGTTTGCTTCAGATCCATGCCAAGAGCTCTTTAACGCTGATTCAACATCTGCAGGTAGTAGATCAGCTGCTGTGCAGGTACAGCTTTTATCTATGGTTAGTTGTCAATAAAATAAAACAAAGTAAAGTAATAAAAATGGAAGTTGAAACATTCTCCATCTAGATTGTGAGTTGCGCCATCTGATCCACAGAAGACCTGTGCGCGCGCGCGCGCGCCTTTGCGCTCACTGACCTTTTGGCACAGTCTGCACGAGGCGCCTTCCGCCGCTCCTCGGCCGGTTCATGTCTTCAGCATCCGTCTGCTCCTGCGAGTCACGGACGGTCAGAGGGTGCGCGGAGTCGGTCGCGTTGTTGGGAAATGCCGAGTCGCTCCCGCGCAAGCGCACGAGCAGCACGAGCAGCTGGAGAGCCGTGGCAACGCGAACCATAGCAACGTGCGGCGGATGGAGTCCCACCTGGTTCCAGTCATTTATAGAGGAATCTTAAGTACTGTAGGTGCTCAGGGGGCGGGGCCATCGTGACTCAACCTGGGACAGGTGAAGATGTTTGAGTTGCTGAAGGGTGTTTTTCTTTGAAGGGTGTTTTTTCCTTTCAATAAACTTCTTTCTGGAATCTGTCTGCGTAAAAGTTTAAATTGGATTTTATCTGTTAAGTATTGTCATTCATTCTTTTCCAATCATTTAAAGCTAGATTTTCTTCAGTGCGTCATTATAATGGCTTTTACCGGTGGATTATGTTGACAATTCTTTTGTTATAATTCTCCTTCTAAACAAGCAATGAGCTCAAAACATATACTTAAGCAAAAAAAGTCCTTCTTTTTGTAGATTTGATAGTAGATTACGTCAAGACCAGACTGGGACACAACGCCAGGCTGGTAGTCCATCACCCTCATGCTCCCTGCAGGAATACACTTTAGCACACACTCATACTCATCCACACTGAGAAATCAGGACCAGTTTATGATTCTGTGTCAAATTCAAATTCAGCCACAACAGGTCTCCAGCGTTAACACTGTCCGTATGTTTAATTAAAAACACTTAGCAAGTACATTATTTGTATTCAAGATGAGCATCCAAACCACTTTACTTATATTAGTTACCATAAGTAGCTTTTTTGTCAGATTTTGGCTGTTGTATAGTTAAAATGTTCATAGAAATCTATAAATTAATGTATTATAAGATTTTTAACTAAAAAGGAAAATAATTTGCTTTTTAGTATCTCAATAATTTTAAAGAAGTGAGCTTTAATTAAAAACAAATATTCATATATATATTTATTAAAAAAATTGCTATGTGTCATGAAATATTATTTACGCTTGCTTTAGTCTGCAAGTGAGCTGAGGTTTTATAGAGGATAGATTCGATGAGTCCATCATTTGTTTGCCTGCAGAACCTTAAAGTAGCACCAAATGTTCCTTAAACAGCAAAAATCTACTGGAGACCATCGCGACTTTTTCCCGGGTCCACAGTTTAGTTCCTGTTAATGCACAGTCTGACATATGAAAACACTACAAAGTTGTAAGATTATTAACAGGTAAGTGTATACATGTACATTCAAAGTAAATGAATTACACAAAGTAAAAAGGTAATAGGACATAGGTGGCTCCATCTACTGGCGTAACAATGTAATAGAAGGCAGAGTATTTCTGATTCTTTTATTTATTGTAATTTTTTTCCCAGACATTCCGCCTCATCAGCAACAGTTTTTGTTTTTAGATTCCATGTTGTCTGCCAAAGAAAAAATCAAACTACAGAATTATGTTTTTTTGGGAAGCTACTCCTGTCAGAAAATGTTGGACCCAAGGAAGGAAGGAGGAGATCCGGTTTAATATTAACAAAGTACCAAACTAAACCATCAGACCGAAATCTTTACACCATTTGGGAATTTGCTTCTGCTAACCTTCCTCCTTCTTTCAATATGTCATTTAATTTAGTGACCTTTACCCTCTTCTTTCTCTTCAATGCCACCTATGCTGTTGACCAAACCATCTCCATTAGAATTTGGCCGATCAGAGTGGTGTCATCTGCAAACTTCACGAGTGTAACAGACTGATGGTCAGACGTGCAGCTGTTAGTGGACAAACAGAAGAGAAGAAGAAGAAGGATGCTTTCCTGTGGGGATTCAGTGCTAACACTCTGGGGATATAAAACACACTTCCTGGTATTAATTCTGCATACAAAATAAGGCCTGACATTCTGAAAGTCAAAATTTTGATCTGACAGGTGAAAAGTTTAGCTAAAAAAGATGTGAAACTACAAAGATATTTTAAATCCTAAGTACTAAATATTTAATTTGAATATGTTAACTTTAAAACAGAAAAAAATATGAAAAATTGATAAAATTGATAAAAAGATGTATACATGGACATAAAAAATAGTACATTCTCTTTAGAATAGAATAGAATATTCATTTTTTTTATATAGCCGAACATTACAACAATAGTTATCTCAATGGGTTTAGAAAAGAATAGAACTTTATTGAACCCACAAAGGGGAAATTACCTTGTTAACGTTGCTTTAATAGTTTTTTTAGCGGTATTATTGAATATTTTAAAATTTACTACAGAAACATGGATTTTTTGTTTGTATGATTCAGGTCCACTTCTTCATCTTTTGTGTCCTCATATCGCCTTTTTTGGCCTTAACCACCTTCAGCTTAAATGTCTCACTTTTTTTAGCAAGACTTTTTCACTTAAAACACTCCTAAAAGTCTTAATCCCACCATGTTTCTTTCGTTAAAAAAAAACAGGGTGAGACTTCAATTTTTGTCTAATGTAAAAGCAGTTCTTGAAAAAAAGTTAATGGAATCCTTAGTCATTCCCTTCCTAGACAGCAGAGGGCGCTGTAGGCGTAGGTCGTTTTCCGCTCTGAGGTACACGTCATGTACGTTTCGTCTTTAGGACACTGAGCATGCGCAGATCTGACCCTTCTCTGTCTTTGCTTCGAGGATGCAGTCAACGGTGAGTTCCCGTGACTTTTTTGTGCTTGTAGTCTGTTCTAGTTGTTTCTATTAACTTTAATTTCGCTGCCACCGAATTCAGGGCAAGTTTTCATTTCATACTTTGAGTTAAGGTCAGGATTTTTTCTCCTATTTCTGAAGGTAGACTGGACTTGGCTGGTCCACGTCAGCGGTTCATGTAGCTTAGAGAGCGTGAAATGTATAATCCATATCTGAACCCACACTTGCAGACTGCTCATTACTTTATAAACGTGGTCATGGTGATTTCACCGTAATGTTCTACCGTGGAAAAAGGTTTAGACCACGATGTAAACATGTTCTGGAAATAACAGAACCAGGCCGTTTGGACCACAAGAACAAAAAATCATTTTCATTATGAAAATAGAATTCGGACGAAGGAATCTAAATTTGACTTGAAGTTACAAGCCTGCAGATTTTTCGTGTGTGATCTTTGTGGCCTTTTCAAAACAAAAGACGTTCACTTCAGATTAAAGACCCTATTGGGTTTAAAAGATGAATAAAACCTAAAGGGATCTGGAGATGATTGGCATCCTCACTTTGGTTTTTGTGTTATAAACCTCATTTTTATTTTAACAACAGCAAGTTAAACTACATGTTTTTAACTCAATTAGATTTTCAGAACAACTGGACATATTTCTGCCTCTTACTTTAAAAACCTCTTTTAGAAAGCATGTCTAGCTGAGATGCAAAGTCAATGGGAACTTTAAAAAAAGATGTCAATGGTAAAAATAAATAAATAAATACTAAAGAGCTAAATTTTAGCTGAATTGTTCAAAAATTGAAATCCTTGCTCACATTTGGCATAGGATCTGACTTTGGGAATTGTTGAGGTTTAAGAGTTTCGTGTCGTTTTTACACTTTGAAGCCAAAAGTTAGTTGAATAGTATAAAAAGTTTATCAGTTACCAAGTTGAAAAGTACAACCCCAAAGAGCTGAATGTTTGGAAAGTTGAAAGAGTTTATTAGTTACAGGAGTTTTAAAGATACAGAAGGATAAGTAAAAATCAGTTTGGCTTTACAGCGTTCCTACTACAAAAGTGTGAGACCAACGCAAGCGATGAAAGTCCACTGAATGAACCTAAGTTGGCTAAAACAAGAATCTGTTTTGAAGCATGTAAAACACAAACCTTTAATGCAACGGCACAAATATTTTGTCTGCAAATCATAGACTGATGGTAGGACCTGGATGTTGTGGAGAATCTGCTGTGCATGATTTTGAATGTAATGCAATGTAACACATGTCTCCAGATGGCCATGATGCTGCGCTCCTGCATGTTTCTCTCTCTGTTCCTGCTGGGCCTTGGAGAGGAAGGGGCCCGCCTGCTGGCCTCCAAGTCCCTGTTGAACCGCTACGCTGTGGAGGGCAGGGACCTCACCCTGCAGTATAACCTCTACAACGTTGGCTCCAGGTCAGGATTAACACTTGGATTCCTTTCTGCCACACTACTACTACTTTAGGAAAAAAAAACAATATTGTCCTTGAAACTTTAAGATTTGAACGTCTCTTGGTTTAAGTGTTTGAGCCCCGACTGGCACAGTTTTTCTATGTGAAGATCAAAAATAGTTCATCAATTAGACATGTAAAGGTAACGTATATTAAAATGTTATACTAATTTAAAGAGTTCAAGCATCTCTGATTTGTAAAGTGATGGTCAGATTAGATCAGTCTAAGGCTAGCAGAGCCTGTTCCGCTTTGCTGTGCTGAGCTTGTGTAAAAATAACATAAATTTTATGATTGACTAAAAGGTGTTGAGTTTTCACATTCGATTTTTTGCTTGAACTCTGTAAGAAGATGAACCTGCGTGACATTTCGCAGTCGTGCCGCTCACACCGCCCTCTGCTCCCCCGTCGGTGTTCGTCTTTTTCATCTCGCAGTGCTGCTCTGGAGGTGGAGCTGTCGGATGATTCTTTTCCCCCTGAAGATTTTGGGATCGTCTCGGGAATGCTGAATGTCAAATGGGACAGGATTGCTCCGTATCCTTGATGCAAATCGTAGCAACCCTAAAGCTGTACAGCTTTAGTGTGCTGCCTCATCCTTAGAAACAACTGCAGCAGATGAAATATCTGCAGAAAACATGTTCTCTGCCCACGTTGTTGGATTAACTGTGTATCTCAGAGCCAGTAATGTGTCTCACACCGTGGTGCTGCGACCCCTGAAAGCCGGGTACTTTAACTTCACGTCAGCCTCAGTCAGCTACCTGGCACAGGAAGGAGGACAGGTTGTGGTAAGAGCAGTCCAGATCATGGATTTGTGTGTACTTTAGTGTTTTAAGGCGGCACTCACATGTTTTCCTGCTTAAGGTGGGCTACACCAGTGCGCCCGGACAGGGGGGCATCCTAGCCCAGAGGGAGTTTGATCGGCGCTTCTCTCCACACTACGTGAGTACAGGAGCATCACTGATGAATGAATTAGAACTGCTCATAATTTTGCCTATGAACTAATAAATATCTTTGCATCATTGATCTGTTTATTTAAACTCAGAATCAATGGAAAGATTCAGTTTAGGTCCTGATTTTTTACAGCCTTTTTTTATTTTATAAAGCATCTTTTACAGTCCTTGACTTCTTAGTCTTTGCCAAAGAAACCTACATTTCTCCTTTTTAGCACTTGCGTCTTTTACTGAACAGTGTCCTGACACCAGTCAACTATTAGCATCTGTAATAGGTTGTCACAAATCTTAGCTGCCCAGCAGCAACAGGGAGTTTCTCCAGTGAGACAACATCTGCATGTGTAAATCCTAGACTGACGCTGCTGCCTGATGTTAGCCGCTGGATTATTTGTGGCATAAATGAGCCTTGAAAGGGGGGTTGTGGGGGGGTGGGGGTTGACTGGAAAGTACCCATTGGTCAGCCCATAAGCCAATTAAAAAGCACGTCCCTAAATATACACAGTGGTTAGAAACATAGCCACCCTGCACTGCAGTTGTTATGATTAATAAAGAAGTAAAGGTTTTAAAAGCTGTGGAGATTAGATCATATGTGAGTTTCAAGGATAAGTTGGACTTTCTCCCTTTTGAAACCAGCCTCCAGTGGTCCTCCTGAAGTTCTTCTTGGTTTGTGTCAAATTTGGAAACATTTAGTGAAGCTTTGCTGTAAATGAGCCTACAGAACAAAAATCCATGTTGCCTGTTTTGCTTTGAAGACCAACTAAAACAGAGCCGTGTGTCTTTAGCCTTAGCTTATCTCTGAACATGTAGATGTTTTGCTTCTCAGTTTAGCTTAAAGGAAGAATCAAATGTGTTTTCATTTGCATCTTTTATTCTGACTCTTTTGTGCTCAAAACAAGAGAATGTACTAAACAGACAAAAATAAATTCCCATTTGCCTGCTTCTATTCATAAGGATTCAGTGAGTTTTATTTTGTCCCCTCCTCCCCCCTCTCTCCAGTTGGATTGGGCCGCCTTTGGTGTCATGACTCTGCCCTCCATCGGCATCCCTCTGCTCCTCTGGTACTCCAGCAAAAGGAAATACGACAGTTCAAAGAGCAAGAAGGTCTGACCTGTCCACTCTGAGGTTAAGGTTTGGTAAAGGGCCTATGAGGGGGAGGAGCCTCTTCAGCACCTTGATCCACACTGAAACTGAGTGTGGAGGAGGGGGCTTCAGGAAAGCAGCAGGAGGTTTTGGCTCCACGCTTGCAGACTAATAAATGTGATTCCAACTATTTTGTTTTTGTAACAGCTGTCTGGACACGCGTTTGTCTGCACAATGATCTGAGTTCAGGGTTCTAACCAGCTGTTTCTAAAATGTAATGAATAAAACATCACACTTTCTTTCTAAATATGAGCCTCTGTGGTTTTTCTGATGGGTCTCCGTGAAGCTGCTTGTTCGGGTTGTGTGCAGGCCAGTGAAAGTGTTTCTCACAATGGTTGTGACACGACAAATTCTGAATAAAGTAAATTTAGGAAACCAATGAGAAACGATCCCTGAAAACCTTAAAAAGAAATCTCTGATGAGGTCATTGACTTTTACTGTTATGCTATCGGATAATCTTTTTCAAATCAAAATCATAGATTGATAAGGAGTGAGAGAAAATCTTGAAAAACCTGAAAAATGAGCCGATCCTAGAATTCTTATCAGATGCATTAAATAATATTTCTGATTAATTTAGAAATGACGCAGGTCCTTTTATCCATCCAGCGCTGCCACAGCACCTCCTTCTTTTATGAAAACCAAAGGTATGTTCACAGGCAGACTGGATCTTTTAATAAGGTGCAGATAAATGTATTGATTAGAAAAACACAGTCAAGTCTCCTGTGTCTGGTTGCCTTGGTTACAGCTCAGCCTCACCAGGGGAAGCTGGATGCTCAAACTCAAGGAAAAAAGATTTTATAAATCCAAAATCACTTTAGAAGAGATTTAATGAAAAAGCAGAGACTATCTGATAAAGTCAAGAACATTCTGCTGAATAAATATTATCATTGACAGACGAGTCTTATTTACTTTGCAGAGAAATTTGACTTTTGTTTTTCAATAATTAATTTTTGCAACTATTTCACATAGTCTAATGAATTCACTTAATCTCTGATCATTTTAGGAGGATTTAAAGCACACACATAATTCTAGGAAACATTTGTTTCTGTGTCAGAACTATAAAATCATGCATAAAGCATATAGGCTCAGATTCCGAGTAAGAATTTGTTTTTCCAGACATGATTACCTTTTTCCCCATGCATGTGGAAAGATCAGCCTTCCTAAAAAGAAGACATTCAAAAGTTTGGGTGTTTTGCCTCCAGATGAAAAGACCAGTAAATCAGCTACTGGTGTGTGTGTGTGTGTGTGTGTGTATATTTGGAATCTGCTTGGATGAAAAGGTGAAGGGAAAAAAAGTATTTTTCTTTATAAATTCAGAAGAAAAAATACATTTGCAGCTTGCAACCTGCCTTTCAAGACATCACAGTTCATCAAAATACCAAACATTTTTTAATGGAATATAAACTTCAAGTTCATCTTCCATTGTGCTCCTATTCTTTGTCATGGGTTAGGTGAGATGCTATGCTTTAGGCAGTCATTTGGAGCGAGACTGTAAACCTTTTGAAATACTCTGTAATCCTTGTGCTATCTTAGACACTTTAACATTGGGAGTTGGGTCATCTAGACCCACTAGACAGTGCTCTGAACTTTTTTTCTTCAATGATTTGTGATCTTCACTGGTGTCCATGGATTACATGAAATCTTTCCACCTTTATCCACCTTTGTCATGGTAGGAAGAACACGTCAATGTAAGGGTGGGGTCGTCTACGATAGCACAAGAGATAAAGTTCCTTTCTCAGTTGTGTATGCAGATCCAGACTGACCAGAGCCGACTTGTTAAACCAGACTAGGTCCTAGCATCTGACTCAATAAAGCCAGTTTTGCTGCTGGAGCTCAGAGCCCCCTGGGAGGAGCAGATGGAGGAGACCTGTGATAGGGAACATGCAGGCCGAGAAAGTAGTTAGCTAACCGAAGGGATCTGTAGAGGCTACAGATTCAATCGGTGCATCTGGCATTCAGACTCATAGGGTCACAGGGTTGTTTTAAAGAAAAAACATAAGCGAGGCCTCTGAGAGATGGATGGAGTAGCACGCTGCTTGGATGCAAACTGGGGTATGATAACCCCCAGTGTGGTTGTCCAAGTGAGGATGTCTGAAGATCAAAGACCCAAGACAACCCATGTTCCTTCCTGTGTTCCACATTGAATATGTTCTTTGAAAAGGAAGAATAAAATACCACAAGATGTCTCCAAAAGAACTTTATAGTGACATTTCTAGTATGGAAAAACTTAAAATAAATGCCTTTGTAATAATTAAAGACATAAAGAAGTCACTTTATTGCTGAAACTAAAAAGTCTGGATCCAGTTTTGTTGCAGAGAGGGAGAGATTCATTCTGGTTGATTTATTGATGTGTTTTTCTTTTTGGAAGCCATTATAAAATACGTGATTAATCTGAACTGTCAAATACTCCCTTTTCTCACAACTTTGTTCTTTTGGGGGGGGCGGGGGGGTCCAGACAAAACCTATTCTTTGTGTCTTTTTGCTTTTTAAAAAAGTCTCATGACTGAGACAGTGAAGTCTCTCTACTGCATTGTGGTTGTTACTTTTGTTTTCATGCGGTTGGTGTTTTAACTGGGGACTGTTTGTCGTTAACTGTTCGTTTTAGTTGTTTTGGTTGGGCGTTTCCGTCATTCCTGCAGAGTTCCGGGAGTCCCGAGCTCCCGCAGGGACCTCGAACGCCTCCGCGGCCCCTTCAAGCCCTGCTGTCGCTGATCGGACATGACATCAAACCGCGGATACGCCAGTTTTCCGCATTCCTGCACCGCCTTCCGCACCCGCAGGTGAACGCAGCTGTCCACGCGTTCGTGGAGCGAACGTGAACTCAAAGAAGAAGAAGAAGAGGGAGGAGAGATAAGACGGATTCCATTAGAAACGCAGTGTCGGACTAGTGAAAGGAGGATGCGCTGACGGATCCGCGGTGAGTCTTCTCCGCTGGCATTCTCGCTCTTGTTTACGGCTTTTTCGGTGAGGAACCCCGGGCTTGGGTGGTGGCGTCCTCCGTTAACTTGCCCGGAGGGAAGGACAGCGTGCTTGTCACACTTGTAGCATGTTTGTGGTCAGAGAACACCTTTGTTTTTGTGTATTCCTACACGGAGAAATAGTCCGGGTCAGGTCAGGCTCTCCTGCGCAGATGCTGTAGGAGGGTCTTCAGATGATCCCTGCACCTCACAGCATTGGTTCTTTGAATAAACTAGTTATGCTACAAACTCACGACATTCAACGCTGCAATTTCAACTCACCTGATGATTCAAATGTAAATTTCTGCCAGGTTCATTTGTTTATTTATTTTTATTTTTATTTTTTTTGCTGATGAGCTTAACTAGGTGTGTTGGAGCAGGAAGTAAACATGTAAATCATTTCAAATATGCACAAAGTGCTCTAAAGATTCATACAGATGTTGCAGGCCTTCTGTAAAGCCGGGGGTCTGCAGGAAACTCCTCATGTCGGTTCACATCTGCCTTTCGACATGGAACAGGAAACAACTTCCAGACTGAAAGTCGTGCAATCAGGGGCCACTCTGAGATGACCTCTGAAGGTCTGAAACTCAAAGCATCAGTTTAATTTCACTTTGTCCCTTTTAACAAACAATTAAAGCAGAGGAACTGCAGAAATTCAAAAGGAAACTGAAAAAGGAGATCTGTGTATTTGCAGAGTTCCACCTAAACTATCCCACAGTTGCATAGACGATGCAGAAGCTGGTAGATGTGTCATTACTCCAAATTTAGTCACACTTTAGATTTGGGCTCTAGTACAGTTTGCATTGAGGCATTATGCAAATTTTAAATTCAGAAATCCATTAAAATCTATTTGACCTTGAAGTGCAGATCACCTGGTTAACGTGCAGTTCTCAGGCACTCATCACATGCTGTCGCTCCTCCACCCTCAGAACTGGCTTTTTGGGCTGGAAGTTCCAAATGTGGCGTCAATGGCGACCGTTTTACAGGCTAAACAGATCACCTGAGGCCATTTAGATTCCAAAAAGCCAAAACCCCATAGACTTCATTCTGTTAGAATAACCATCCTTTGTTTTAATAAGCTCTTGCTAATCCTAATCTTTAAAATATTTTGTTCTGCAGTGAAAGTTATTCAAGTTATAAATTGAACAATCAGATGCCTTAATAAAAGCATGTGATCTCACGTCAAATGTTCAAAAACGTTATCTTTGCCCGCTTTTAATTGTTAGGGGTGGGGACTTTCAACAAGCTCACTTCTGATTGGTGAGAATGGTTGCTATAGAAATGCTAATTTGAATCATGGCTTACTGACATGGCGATGTCCATATTGTGAAAAAATGGCGACTGATCTCATTTTGTTGGAGTTGGAAGTAGTAAGTCATTTCTATGGGTAACGCCACACTCACTCGGTCCAGTTCTCATTTATAGGCAATGATTACGACATGACAACAAATGTGTCTGTCCAGCCTGGAGTTCAGTGTCTTGGTGAACATTTGTGCCGATGAGACAATCCAGGCTCTGCATATATGTGCAGATGTACTGTGAAATCTGCAATGTTATTAATACATGCCATTTTTTGTTTTGATGAGCAAAGCAAGTTGAGCAAGATGGAAAAAAAATAGAAACTGCATCTTGGTGATGTTGCCATGGCGATCATTTTCATAACTTAATAAAAAACTAATTTACAGCGACTAAAACATAAAATAGATCAATTGCTTTACGAACACACTCCAGGTGATCTGTGGAAAAAAATAAATTAAGAAAAAAAACTAAAGTGCAATTTTATAATCAAATTGTAGCTGTTTTCAAACCCATCATCAGTCAGTCTACCTGTTTAAAGGAGACAAATAGTCACGTTGGTGTTTGGTGAAAAGGTGTGTACCACACTGAACATGGACAACAGAAAGCAAAGGAGAGACTTATCCCAGGACATTAGAAACAAAATTATAGACAAACATCATAAAGGTAAAGGCTATAAAACTATCTCTAAGCAGCTTGAAGTTCCTGTGACGACAGTGGTACATATTATAATGATATTAGCCAACCTCCCTGGACGTGGCCGGAAGAGGAAAATTGATGACAAATTGAGGAGACGGATAGTTGGAACTGTAACCAAAGAGCCCAGAACAACCTCCAAAGACATTAGAGGTGAACTTCTAGATCAAGGTACATCAGTGTCAGATCCCATCATTCGTCGTTGTTTGAGCCAGAGTGGACTTCATGGGAGACGACCAAGGAGGACACCACTGTTGAAAGGAAATCCTAAAAAAGCCAGACTGGAATTTGCAAAAATGCATGTTGACAAGCAACAAAGCTTCTGGGAAAATGTCCTTTGGACAGATGAGACAAAACTGGAGATTTTTGGTAAGGCACATCTCTTGCTCTATGTTCGTAGACCCAAAAATGAAGCATACAACGAAAATAACACTGTATAATACTAATAACACTACTCTGAAACAATGAGGAGGCTCAGTTCTGTTTTGGGGCTGCTTTGCTGCATCTGGCATAGGGTGTCTTGAAGTTGTGCAAGGTCAAATGAAATCTCAAGATTATCAAGGCATTCTGGGTAGAAATGTGCTGCCTAGTGTCAGAAAGCTTGGTCTCAGTCGCAGGTCATGGGTCTTCCAACAGGACAACGATCCAAAATACACAGTCAAAAACCCCCAAGAATGGCTCAGAGAAAAGCGTTGGACTATTCTGAAGTAGCCTTCTATGAGCCCAGATCTGAATCCCATTGAACATCTGTGGAAGGAGCTGAAACATGCCATTTGGAGAAGACACCCATCAAACCTGAGACAACTCGAGCAGTTTGTTCATGAGGAGTGGGCCAAAATACCTGTGGACGGGTGGAGAAGGCTCATTGACAAATACAGAAACCGTTTCATTGCAGTGATTGCCTCAAAAGATTAAGTGATGGGTGCCATCATTTTTTGTCCAGCCCTATTTCATTAGTTTTTTTTTAAATAATTCTGTTAATCAATAACTCAAAAGTAATGGCTGATTTTGATCATTTAATTTTCAATACTTTTTTTACTACTTTTTTATTTATTGTTACTTTTGAGTTGTTTAGTTGTTCTTTATTCTGGTTACTGTAGGCCGTAACCAACGCCGTGCAACTTATTCAGCAACTCCTCAATCTCTCCCGCTGAGAGCGCTTCTCCCACCTTTTTATTCATAGCTGAACCCCATTGGTCGAAACTACCCAACGACAGGCTGAGCGACAGAACTGAGGGCCAATCAGCATCTCTGCTTGATGCGTTCAATGAACTCTAGAACTTAGAACGCGACTCAACAACAGCCACCCAGCCCAACTGGCTACAATATGTTTAAAACTAAAAATACAAATGAATGTGTGCATTTTATGTAATTTCAACACTAACAAAAAGTCTGTGGATTCTTTTCAATAACATTGTTATGCAATTGCTAATAAACGATGAGTATTTCTTAACATTAATACAATTTCTGGTGCTGCATGGTTTTGCTGATGGTCTTATCTGGTTGATACGTGGTGAGTTTAAGCTTCATGCAGGCGTTGAGACTTCCATCCGTTAAACGTGATCGTAGGTTGGTCTGAATGTTCTTTATGTGAGAAAGATTGCTCACATGCAGACGTAGAGCCAAACACACAGTCAAACGCTGCAGTTGTGGTATGTGACGGGCAGTGTGTTCGAATTTCTGACAATCCTTGCGCAGTTTCACCTCGTTGCTAGAGCCCACTACCCCTCCCTTCTCCAAGATTCCCTCTCTGCTGCTGCGCTTGCGCTCTTTCTCAGAGATGGGAGAGCGCAGCTGCAGGGACGGCAATCCGCAGGTTTCAGGCTGTTACAAACTCTGTGATATAACAGATAATAGTAAACCGATGGTGTTGCAGATTTTTTTCTCTCCAAGCACCGCTACTACTGCGCGCCCCCTATGGCATCGCATTGCGCCTGAGAAGGACTGGTGTAATGAAAACAATTTTTTATAATCAAAGATTTGTCTGCGAGCCACATGTGGCCATCAAAAGAGCCAGATATGGCTCGTGAGCCATAGGTTCCCGACCCCTGCTATAAAGGCTCTTTGGGAAGAGGTGAAACTCTCTTTGACAACGTATGGTCTCAGATTCTGATGAGAGTACACAAATCTTCAATATGCGCGACACACGGTCTTATGCAGTGCAAAGTGGTCCATTGTGTTTATTTTACAAAACTACGTTTATCTAAAATGTTCCCTAATATTTTTCCAGCATGCCATAGATGCCACCAATGTCCAGGAAACCTTATTCATGCATTCTGGCTTCGCCCCAAACTCCTGGGTTATTGGACTGAAGTTTTTTCTGTCATATCACATGTTATTGACAGGAACTTGAGCCAAAACCCTCTGAGTGCCTTATTTGGAATTTTTACACTTTTGATATCAAAATCTCAAAGGGACTCCGTCGCCTTTATGACTGCTTGCAAGGAGAGTAATTCTGTTAAAGTGGAAATCACCACACTCCCCATCATCTTCGCAGTGGTTCAGCGATGTTCTGTACTTCCTCAAGTTGGAAAAGATAAGAATGACATTGAATGGTTCCTCTGAATTTCAACAAAGGTGGCGTCCATTATTCTAAAAGACAGCAATTTTATTCTTTTCCAGACTAAATCACTTCTTTTGGGGGCTCCCTTTTGTCTGAGTTTATCTCATGGATATGGTTACTTTTTGCTTATTTTAATCTACTCTTCTGAGAAATCTGGGCATGTGTTAAGTTACAATTGTTGAAACCTATTATATTTTCTAAAGCATTAATAAAGAGGGTTGGTACAGTTTTGTGTGTCTGCTTTTTTGTGTGTGTTTTTGTTGTTTTTGTTTTGAGCTCTTTCATTTAATAAAAAAAGAAGATTCTGCAAAAGTACCTTTATTTATACTAGTATCTGTGATTTGATGGAGATTTTGTACAATTTCTGCATAAAACAAAGAAAGTTTGGAAAATAAATAAATAATGGCCTGTATTCTTAAATTAGACAAGTTTAGTAAAAATACAAGAATGCAGCAATAACATCAGTGAATTTTATTTGATTCCATGTGTGAGAGCACAAACCTGACAGACATTGAAATTTTATTTATTCATTTATGGGGGGTTGGCAATAATTTTCGCTTTACAGAGAAGCTGCTTGATGTGAACGCACTTGCAACATGTTTGAGGCCGGGTTAGAAAAAAGATGAGACTCGATGATGTGACGAACACTAGTGAAAACTGAAAATTTTCAGCCCTGAGGGATCTCAGAAAACATCAGGCTTTCTGTCTGCGGTTGGTGCTAGGCACAGGATGTAGCTTTATCTCTTGACGTGTGCTGGCTAAGCTGTGGCCCTGGGCTGTAACGCTTTTTACCTCCCAAGTAAAAAATATCTTAAAGAGAAGAACCGGTTGGTTTATGAACTGAGAGAGAAGGACATGTGGGGAGGAATAGCTGAGAAAACAAAGGTATAATGGTCAAGAAGACGAGCAAGGAAGTGTGTGTGTCTGTGTGTGTGTGTGGCAAAAAGTTTGTTAATAATATATATATCGGGTACATTTGTCATAAGTAAATATTCACAACGGGGATAAACAATCTCTTCAGGTAAACAAAGGTTTTACTGAATTCAGAAAAGAGGGTGGGAACCTGGAGTCCCACCCACAATATGACCGCCCTTAGAAACGGAGCCCAAGGCCGAGCAACAGCTTTTGCGCTGGTTTCTCCCTACGCTTAAAGTTAAAACGGAGAGATCTGGAAAAATAGTGTCCTCAGATTCAGATGTTACTACCACTCGATGACGTCACCAATATCTGCCGGTCATCTTCGTTAGCGTGTAGCTGCCAGCGCTTTGAAAATGCAAAAGATCGGTTTTATAACTTTAAAACGTCACGCTAAAACAAAAACTCATAACCTGCATCTAAACGTACTTTAGGACACATTCAAGTGAAGATATGCCTTTCTCCTCTGCTGCACAGCCCGACACAGATCACTCTCCCGGTGGAGGGATACCCAACCCTAAGTCACTACAGCTACCCCTTTAAAAAACACTTTTGGACACCACTACAGCTTCAAATGCCTTTTCCATTGGATCAATTGGAAGAATCCCGAAAGGTGGGGGACGAATTCAGATTCGGTCCAAGTCACAGTCCAGGTTAAGATCCGGCCCTCCTGTTGGGGAGGAGGTGGATATCCCCTACAGGAAAATAAGAATGGGAAGTGGGGACTGTTGAAGTTTCCAGGATGATTGTGGAGAGAGGTGTGGCACATGGAGATGATGATCCAGGACCAACACAAGCTTCATCTGGGTCAATTGTTGTGTAATCCCTGGTTCCTGGGATGAGGTACCATGACCAGGCTCAAGGGGCTCAAGACCAGTTTTTTAAATTTCAGTGGTATTCATGCTGATGGATCAAAGGCAGTGTCAACTCCATATCCAGAACCCTAATCCAGAACCCTTGCGTATACTAAATGACCTGAACTGGCTCTCAAAGTTCCATATTTTCATGACAGACTCAACCGTCTCACAAGTTTCCAAAAGTAGACTGGGGGACTCTGCATGAGACAATAACCACAACCTTCCCATTACCTGTTTTTTTATTCTGCCTCGCATGTTTCCATGGGAGAAAATGACAACGCGATCTTCCCTTTTCTGCGATAACTTCCTAATATGGAACAAAGTGAGAGGTGTGTTGGGGCAAGAAGCAGAAACTCGTTGGTCTGTCAAAACACATACTTAAAAAGTTGCTTTTTGGCAGCTCTGTATCTTCATAATTTTTGGATAGACTGTGTATTGTTTTTCTTCACCTTGGTTGACTAGAGCCTTGTCAGTTCTGGTTCTGCTATTGGCCCTGTTTAGGGCATTTTCACTACTTTTTTCCATTAACTAGTAAATCGAAACATTTAAAGAGTTAAAAAATATTTTGAAAGTTGATCATTAAAATGGTATTATTGGAAATATCCACAGATCAGGTGTTTTATGTTCATTTTTATTGTGAAAAATCAAAAGGATTTTCTGGTACTGCTATTGTAAAATAGTACTTTATCATAAGGTATTGCTTTGTGTAGGCCTATTAAAACTATATTAACCTTTAGAACTTTGCAAGGCTAGGCTGAGCACCTCTTGTTTTATCTTGCTACAGTTTATAAACAAAAGGCTCAGAATGTTCTTGGTTGTCAGAGTTAAACAGGGCTCAACCCAACAGGACTTTTCAGATTTAGAAAAGAATTGGGTAACCATGATACCAGCAGATTTTGGCCTATGTTTGGAGAAGGTGGAGTTCAGTTGAGGTCTAAAGAAGGAAAATGAAAATTGTGTCCTGTGCTGTTAGGCTCCGCCTCCTTTCCTCCCAGACCTCTGGCTCAGGTGCAGCTCATCAGTAACTGTGCATACAGGCTTAAGGTGATCACGGGGAAGCTAGTGAGAGCTGATGCTTCAGGTGTGGATGAAAGTTTTTAGGAGGAGTTGTGGATGAAGCGTTTTGACTTTTTGGTTTTCTGTGGCGACTCTCTTTACCGGCCTGGAAGAGATGAGGAGTGGGTCTTATTTATAACTCTGTTGGGTTTTTTTCTACCTCGTCTCAGACCTGATCAGCTTAGGCGGCGCCAAACTCCAGGTGGGTTAACTTCCTGTTTTTTTTTTTTTTTGATCGAAGCTCCAGAACTTTACTCCAGGGCGCTCAATATTTTAAACCATTTTAAAAAATGCTGCTAATCTTGCTAATTTCTCATCTTTACATTTGTTTTCATCAAGGCGTTGTTGATCTGCTTCCCCAATAAGCATTTGTCTAAGGGATTTCTTGGAGCGCATCTTCAAGAAGTCTTAACCTGACTTTTACCCGACAACAAAACAAATAATATTCTCTAAATAATTTATATACATGAATGGTAGAAGTTGAAATAAAACAGGCCAAAATAACAAAGCCCACCTAAATCCAATCATACCCCTACCTGAAAATTAAAGAGAAATCAATGACGAACACTCCATAAGTGCTGGACCAATCGGCACCACTGTTCAGCATGCCACACCCAAAAACAATCAAAAATGCTCCAACTCTGACAGGAAAATAAGTCAGGCAACACAATAAAACAAAATAAAAAAAAATAATAATAATGCGACCGCAGCCGTAACATTTCAAGGAATGATATATTACTTTTTTGGAATAATAAAGCCAAGCGCTGGTAAAGCTTCATTTAACTATTTTTTGTTTTTGTTGATGTTTTTTTCTTCCCCCTCCTCTATTGTTCTGCCATCTTGTTCCCTTTGCTTTTCTTTCTCAATAACCTTACATTAAAAGAAGATTTGTCGTTATAGGCCTGCACAACAAATCACAAATGTATCGATGTGTAATACACATATTGCAAATAACGGGGAAAATTGCAATAAAGGGTTTCCTTAAATGTGCTAAAACAATCTTATGGCAGCTTGAAGGATTTAACTAATCAAATACTTCCATTTATGCATTTGATTAATTAGATGGAGCCCTTCATGTTTTATGTTAGATGTTTGCCTATGTACACGAGGGTCATTTGGAGTATAATTTAAGTTCTGTTCACTCTTATTTAGAATAAACTGTTGCAGTGAAATGGAAATTATTTTTGGTTGTTTTGCTATTTGTTCATGTATCGCAAGTTATATCGTTATTGCAATATTGATCATTAATATTGCAACTTTCCCTCATATGGTGCCGCCCTACATCATGACCTTTATCCATTGGAGTGATGACTTTCACTCTACAACTCTGCTTTTCCTACAGACCAAGTCTTCTTGTGAGTCATGCAGCAGGACAGGTTCAAACGCGCAGAAAACAGATGTTCTAAACAGAGAAGTTACTATGTAACTGGAAGTAAGGATTGGCATGTTAACCGTCATCCTGCATGAGTTGCCACTTCCTGTTTTGATGTCATTAAGGGATGCAAGGACATAAAAGAGGTGAATCATGTTTTGAGAATGTTGCTTCACCTTAAACTGGATTTTCCTTCATTTGACATAATCCTCTATTTCAGTTTTCTTTTTGCGTGGAGTTTTGACTCATCCACCTCGTTTTGCTGCAGAGTGATGATGAAGGTAGCGTGGGAACATAAAGAGGCTGCTTTTATTGCTGTGCAGTGCCAGCAGCGTTTCCAAGTATTTTCTAATGGAACCTGAAAATTTAAAGGAAAAGCGAACATCCGTGATTTGGTGAAGAGAGAGAGGTGGAATACTAAGAATAATTTATTGTTTGCTCTAAACATGCATCCTACTGAATGAATGCACAGAAATGCCTTTGTTTCTGTCCCAATGTGACTCTGCTCTGCCTCTGTTGTCAGAGGTTTTTGGAAAGTTGGACCAACAACCAACCCCTGTTTTTGAGATGGTATGGATGGTGGTAGATTTCAGGGCAAATGCGGAATATTTGTCAGGGAAAGATTAAATAACTGTGTGAGGATCCCTGCCAGCTGGTCCTCACTGACCTTAGCACTTTCTTCTCATTTCATGTTCTTTGAGGTAGAGAGGCTGGGTGTTTGGAGTTAGAAAGTGTTAGGAAATGTTTCAATTCAAAATGGGCAAGAGAGGGTCGACAGGATTTCCATATTTTCTATTAGTTAATTTTCCTACTGTGAGCGTCTTTGGCTAGTTTGAAGCCTTTTCTCGGATACACTCTTCAGATTGAGAAGGTTTAGAGGTTAAGGAGCACTGGCTATCCATGTAGGACTGGATTCTCCAGTTGATGTAGGCCTGCATCTGGCCTGCAGCAGAGGGAAAATATTTTCAGGCCAGATGGTCATAAAGTTTAGTTGTTTTTTTACCTCCTAAGTTAGACATTGTTAAAAAATGGAACCACCCTGTAGGCATGCTTGATGTTTGGGTAGACCTGATCAAATGTCTTTTCTTCTCTGGGTAACACTTCCTGATGGAACTTAGAGACCGCTGTCTTCCAGCAGCAGCACTTTGGACATCAACTGGAAAACCCCTTATTATGTGGTAGTGATGGATGTGAGAACGTTAGTCCTGGGTGGGATGTAAACAATGGTGTCAAAGCCGTCTGTAGGCTTTGGGAAGAGCAAGTGAAACCGTCTGCACCGCACTGGCATGGCTCCTAATTCCATCCAACCCTTTTCTTAACGCGCTTTATCTCTTTCGGGGTCACGGGGCTGCCAACCTGGCTACTGTTGGGCGAAGGCGGGACAGGTCGTCAGCCAATCGCAGGGCCACACAATCACACACTCACAGTCACACCAAGGGATAGTTTAGAGGAAATCCAGCGGGTTTTTTAAAAATAAACATTTATTTTATATTTTACTTTGTTTTAACTTTTTAATTATTGTTTTTATTGCCTGTAGATTTTATTGTATAGTTTGACGTCGGCCATGCTAAGGTGCCATATAAGTAAATAAACCATAACTGTAACTTTGAAACCCCTTTGTGATCCGTCAAGGGGAAAACAAAGCTGTAACAAAGACGAGGGAGTTTGCACTTCTAGAAAACTCCCCCGGCGGTGTCCTCGCTCAGATGTGATAGGTGGTTGAGCGGGTCCTGGTTACTGTGTAGACTTATACTCCAAAGTATGCTTCTTTCACTTCAAACAGAGCTTCATGCAATGACGTGCCACTTCTGTTGCTTACTTGCAGGTCCTGTTTTGGTGCTGTTACTGGAAGGATCATGAACCGCACGTTTGACTAGCCAGCTCTGAAGTAACAGTTGCAAGGAAGGCCAACGTGAAGCAAGAGAAGCATGGCCGTCTTCAAGTCTGACATCGTGGAAGACCTCTATGAGATTGGGGAAGTTCTGGGAAGGTGCAGTAATGTCTGTTACATTTCTTGTTGTAGGCATTCATTAAAAGGATTGTATTTTACAAACAATTTTCTAAACAGCTCTAGAATATGCATAAAAGGATCATTTTTAGATTTGGCTCAAAGTGACATTTCAAGTTTTTCTGTAAATATGGGATTCAAGGAAGGCTAAGTGCTGGAGTTTTGAAGCAAATTAATGTATGATATAAGATAAAATTGTCTAATTGAATTGAAAAAACATGAATTTAAGTTGAAAAAAGAAAATATTCATCAGAAAAGTTGAAAATGTCTTTAAATAGTAACCTAAATAGTAAGATGTAAGGCGAGCTTCCTGTTCTGATGAATGCACCTGTGGCCTTTCCAGTGGCCATTTTGGTCAGGTGAAAAAGGTCCGCGAGAGGGCGACTGGAACCAGCTGGGCGGGAAAGTTCCTGAAAATTCGGAGAAAAGGAGGCAGCCTCTTGGGAATGGACAGAACCAGCGTGGAGCGTGAGGTGGAGATCCTGCAGGCGCTGAAGCATCCCAACATTGTGATGCTCAAGGACGTTTTCGAGAGCCGATCAGAGATGGTGCTTGTTCTAGAGCTGTGAGTTTCAAAATGTGTATGTCCAGCTAAAAGCAGTGGTGTTTGCACTGGAAGCCTGTGAGTTAAGGTTATGAAACGGCATGAAAATCTGAGTACTGTTGACTTTTGGCACAGTTTAATCATAATAAGAACTCTTTGGGAATGATGGGCTCACTTTGCAACCAAAACCAGGATTGTCTGCAAAGTGGTGAAGGGACAACTAGAAAGCAAGTAGTACACCGACCCCCAAGGACTAGTTTTGGTCATCCTTGTTTTAAATAGTCAGTCACTGACTTACTTATGGCATTGGCGTTAGCGCACTGAGTGTCTTCCAATCTGTTGCATCTACTCCCTGAGCAGAGGACATGCAGCTTTTTTCTTTCTAAAAAGAGAAAAGATTAATCCACAACACCGAAAGCAAAAAGATATTTAGGCATCTAGGATAAAAGCAGAGAAGCATCCCACTTGGTCTAGATTCGGTTGAAATGTTTTGGATAATGCTGCTGTTATTTCACGTGTTGTAGTCAGTGCAAAGTAAGTTGCTGTAAGATGTCAGAACCTTCAGGGTATGCTGAGTACAGGGTGCCTACTCTGCCTAAAAACTCCTGATTCAGGTTGATCAAAGACCCCGGTTAGGAAAAACTACAATAGCAGTGTTCCCACGTTTATAGAGTCGCATTCTACAAGAAACCCGTACCAGACGAAATCTGCAATGTGGACAGCTGTAAAACCCCTCAGTACACGCTTTGTTCACCTTTCTTAGACAGACAAACATTTCACACTTTTTTTTCTTGATAAAAATCTCAAACGTTCAAACCAAATGAAAACATAGGTCTTATCGCGATTGAAGATTGATGTGAATTTAGCATACTAAACACATTCCTTACTGTACAGGAGATGAAAGAGATTAATTTGTAGTGGCCTGTAATCAATCAAGACATAAGCACAATGTGCTGTAAAAAAAAGGCAAATTTAAAAATATCAGCAAAGCGGCGAGAGATGGACTGCGTTATTGCAAAAGACTCTTGTAGAGTCGATCCGTTTTGTTTTTATTTTTTGAGCCAAGTTCCATCCACTAAACATTACTAATAGATGATGACATTTTCAAATAATTGGCTAGTTTCTTAATTAATTTCCTAAAAATGAATTATTATTGGTTTTGACTGTTTTAGAGTAATATAAAAAATGTTATCTAGTAATACTGTATGGAAAGTTATTACCAGCATTATGTTTATACATTTTGGGCTGAAAAACCTATCCAAAGTGAAACAAATTTGAGAAGGAGATTTTACAGTTCTGCCATTGCTGAACCTGCTGTCATGTTTTCAAACCGGAGCCTTTTAAATGCTATGATAGATATTCTCAAAACTCTGGATGGTTTTAAAATTTGTCTTTATTCAAAGCAAATAATGTTGTTTTTAACTGCGGTTGATGTGGGCTTAGTAGTCTTATTTAAGAACACAACAGCTGCTTACATACAGCCGTCTTTTTTATTTAAACTCTGATTGTTCATGCATCATGAATGAATGAATGAATGAATGAATGAATGAATGAATGAATGAATGAATGAATGAATGAATGAATGGATGGATGGAGCTTTGTTTGTCCTTATTCAATCGCACATGAAATGACCACAAAACGGACTCTTATTTTGAAAGGCAAATGTTGGGAAATGCAAATAAAAAAAGATGTAGAACACAATAAGAGCTGTTGTTCCTCTTCTCTCATTTTATTTATTTTTATTTCTCAGCATTTCTGGAGGTGAGTTGTTTGACTTCATTGCTGAAAAAGACAACCTCCTGGAGACGGAAGCCATTCAGTTCATGAAGCAGATCCTGGAGGGACTGAGGTTCATGCACAGCAACAGCATCGCTCACTTCGACCTGAAGGTACCGTGCACCGACTGACGTGCACCACCCACACAACTCAGCTGGGGGTTCTAGCTTGGGTCGTTGACTGTGCTGTGCTGGTGTGCCTTCAGCCAGAGAACATCATGCTGTCCGAAAAGGTGTCCCCTCAGCTCAACGTCAAACTGATCGACTTTGGCCTGGCCTACCGTTTTCACCAGGGGGAAGAGTACAAGAGCACAAGTGGCACGCCTCAGTACGTTGGTAAGTGTGTAATAAAGTTGTTTGTGTGCAATAGAGGCTGATCAAGTTTGAAGTTTTTCCTCCAGATGTTCCAGCTTTTCTTGATTCCAACCCCTGGCAGGTTTCTCTGTCTCCATTAAAGTAGTGCTGGAACCCACTGTGATACCACACCCTTTAGCTTTAGGTGGGCAGTAAAGTACAGCTGATCGAAGAGCGAGAAGAAGACTACAAAATGTAGGTTCTTCCAGAGAGATTACAAAGAAAGTCAGCGTCAGTAAGATCTGTTTCCTTTAGCATCAAACAAACAGTGACGGGAAGAACAGTGTCCTAAAGTCAGGCCTGGATCAGAAGAGACGATTCTGAGGGTTAACTTGTGCGTAATAGGAGCCTCACTGGACAACAGCTTCACTGTAAATGCTGTAAACCAGACTCGGTCTAAACTGTGAAGCAGCGGCTAAGAGCTGCAGGGTTTACAGAACGAGTCGCAGCAAGAAAGGCATCGCTGAGATGTCAGAGTAAGACAAAGCTGCCTGCCTGGGCCAGGAAACACAGGTCTGCTGCTGAACTGGAAGGTGTTATGAGCCTATAAATAAAAGTGATGACAGTGATATCTCTGGTTCATCACTGCATCTTTATACGCAGTGAAAGAGGCCTTCAGACTGTGTAATGTCAGCAAACATGGAGGAGGAGGAGGTGGGATTTTTAACTGGACCCAGTCTAGGTAGTCAGAAGTTCATCCTTACCGGATAGAAAAATAAATTGCCTGCTATAGCCGAACAGTTGTGGGAAACTTAGAAGAACTTTTTAAAGAACATATATTTATTTTGTAGAAGGAACACCGCCCGAATATAATTATTTTCTATATAATGTGGATCTTTTATGAAATATACATTTAAAGAGGATTTATTAAATGACTCCAGGACTTGTATCTATGATTGTATTTTGAAATATCTTTGCCCCTATGAGCTTGTCACTCAGTCATGCATGATGTTTGGTTTTGGTTTGGGGTTTCTGATTTTAAGATCCACTCCAATCATCTTTTGACCTATTTTAAAAGCGTTCCCAGTGGTCTTTTAATGATGACTATAGTTTTTTTGTATGGACAAAATCAAAAAACCTGTGTCATTTTCAAGGACATAGTTTTTGCAGAGCAACAGGAGTTCATAAGAACTTCTCCTCTGAGTTCCAGGTGGGACACAGAGTAAGCCTTCCCTACTTCCCCTCATCTGTTTACACTCTCTCCCGCTAGCTTACAGCCTCTCACACCCTCAACCTAACATCACTGTTGCAACAAAAATGGCGAGCAATATTGGAGCTATCCAGCCGTACAGTTTTAAGCCAGATACTAGCTCAGATGAGGAAGACTACAAACTAGTTTTCCGGCAGCATTTCTTTTCGTCTGCTCCTGATTCACAACAATTTGAATAAATAAATGCAGAAATGCATTTTTAAGCTTTATTATCTTTATATATGTCCTGAATAATGAGAAAAAAACCATGAAGAACATATTAAAAACACCAAAAACATGATTTTCATTGTACTTGGGCTTTAAAGTGCTCTTCTCTGCTCTCTGGTCTTTTGTGTCTCCGCAGTTGTTCTGGTTCTTGTCCATTTAACCTGATGTATGATTTGCATTCTTGTCTGCATTTCTTCTAATGTCCTCTTATTTTTCTTAAATGTAAACCATTGGGTGACTATGTGGATAGATTTTTTTTGCTCCGTCACTGTGCCTATTCAGCATGCGGTGGCTGTGTTTTCAGTATCATTCAGTCCACCCCCCCCCCCCTGTTTGCTCTTTGTCACTGTGGTTTCTCTTTGTTTTATGGCCCATCCTGTCTTCAGTTTAGCTCAGGCTGTTTAGGTTTTCCTTCCTCTTATTCTTTGTTTGTGATGTAGCTCACCCATGTATGGTGTTGTGTGATTATGAAAGTGTGCAGCGTTCCAATGACCATAACAGGCAGTGATCTGGGCCTCTGAAAGGTTTCTCTGCATTTTTTAAAATCCAGATTTCTTCCATAACCAGTTTAGACCTTTTTTTTTTTACTGTTGTTCTTGTCCTTTCCAATATTAGGTTTTTATAATCGTTAGAAATGAACATAAATGCATGATTTTGATGCAATGCAAAGGTGTCTTTGATGTTTTAAACATGTTCTTGTGGATTTCTTCTGAGTATTTCTTTCAAAAAAGGTGGGGCTGCTCCAGGCTGATGGTACTGATGGTTGCACTGGGAGGCGAATTCTTGATCAACTACCGTACTACCGCTCTGCAGAAACTGTCCTAAAAAAAACAAAACTTAATTATTATTTTTTTGCCTTGAAAATGCTTTTAAAACATATTAAAAAAGATCAGAATGGGACTTTGATATGGCTTTGATGTCCATCCCTGAAAGTCAGCCTAACTGGATTTGACTTGTTTTCACAGCACCGTGTGGCTCCTCAGCTCCAGAGAATCAGTGGAGTTAAAGTGCTCAAACGTCGGACTGAAAGTCCTTATGAAACCTCACTAAAGTTCTCTGTCTGTGTCCTGCAGCTCCAGAAGTGATCAGCTTTGAGCCACTGAGCACCGCAGCAGACATGTGGTGAGCCCGCCGCCACGGCAAAAAAAAAAAAAACCTTTCACAGCAGAAACCAACAGTTCTCATGCTTCACACTATTTGAAACCTTTGAGCCTATTTTTGAACTTTTTTGGTTTCGGCAGAAATGAAGTCTTTGTTTAGAAAGCATTTCAACGTTTGGTCTTCATGCTTTTTCAAAAGATGTTTCTGTTCACCATCAAGTCACTTCAGGCACAGCACACACACACTGGAGGAACCTGGCAAAACAGTGATTGCTGCAGCAGAAGGCTGAAGTGTTTAGTTTGTAACAAAAGCGTTTGTGTCTATTTTCCATCACTTATGTGTTCCGTCTCTGTCCCTTCAGGAGCATTGGAGTCATAACCTACATACTGTAAGTCAAACATCTTCGCTTGTTGGGTGGTTTTGGGGTGTTAAGCTTGAAGTCACTGTTGCACCGTATTTCCTGGATAAAAGAGGCAGTTTCCTTATGCCAAGCCCACCAAGAACATTCTTGAACAAATGGTAAAAAGTCTAAAAGCTAAATGTCCCTTGATTCAGAGTAATAAAGCACTTCTATTTCATTATCCTCCGTCAGTATGGTAATAGAACGGTAAACAAGTTTAAGCAACACACCTGAAATCTGACTCCTTCCAAACATCCAACTGAAAAGACGTGGATCAAATTGTTGGAGCGTCTTGTTTATTAAAAAGGAAAAACAAAGCCAGTCGTCACTGGAAAAACCAGAAACCGACAGAAATAATAGTAGGAAAAACCTAAGAATTACCTTTAAACATCAAACATTGCTTTTAAGCGGCTGTTCAGCAGAATCCTTAAAGAATGGAATGAAATTCGTGCAGGAAGGTGGTGGTACACTATGCTGGCAACTGACAGCTTCAGCCTGCAATGTTACTAAATTGAACCTTGGATAATATAAATGTAGCATGGTGTGATGTCTGATCTATTATAGCTGATTCTGCCACCTTAAGGTGAAAGCAGCTGTGAATTAAAACAGTTTTTTTATGATTATCTCAAAATAACTTAATAATTGTGTCTATATTTCTAATTCAAGGTCACAACAGTTTTTTTCGCCATGAAAACAGAATTATTTATCTGGTTATGCTGAATTAAAAAGAGGTTAAGGTTTTATTATGATTGTGTTCAACAAAAATGACACTAATGTCAGGTAGCAGTTGACAATAATGTGCTTGTGATTTATGAATATTATATATTTTTTCAACAGTAGTTGTTTTATACCAAAGTAACCCCCTAAAAAACATGGATTTACAGCCAAAAGAGTGAAACTGTCATTACGTGTTTGTTTGGGGAGTAGATGTTAAAGTCTATCAGACGTAAGGGTCCACTTTGGTCTGCCGTGTAAGGGAATGCACTGATGAGACCTTTCACTTCTGCTATGTAATCCAGAGATTAGGGAATGTGGATTACAGTTTTAAACCTGGCAACGTCTGCATCAAGAATAAGACCATACATGTGCAAGAACATGCAAATTTATCATAAGAAAGACCCACCTAGAGCTTCAGCCATACATGTCTTGCCTCAAATGTGTCCCAAATCTCTCCATCAGTCATTAAAAAAAAACAGTTTGTCAGCCTCACTTCCACTTAAAAGAACCCCCCCCCCTCCCCCCTTTAGATTTCCTAGAAGCTTTAAGATCCATCAAAACCTCTGACATGTGTTGAAATTTAAGAATAAATCTGGTTGGAAATGTTAGGTCTTCTCACTCTTGCTAAACACTCTGTGTCCGTAGACTGAGTGGTATGTCACCATTTCAAGGTGATACGGATGAAGAGACTCTGAGGAATGTCGTGGCGGTGCATTACGAGTTTGAAGACCTTTACTTCAAGACGACCAGCTCCATGGCCAAAGATTTCATCCAGAAGCTTTTGGTGAAAGATTCCAGGTGAGATCCCAAGGTGCTACCTCTGGACAAGTCAGACACGTCATACACTAGGAAATCTGCTCTGAATCTCTCTTTAAATTTTTTGTTTTTCAAAGTAAAAGCCTCTTACACTAATTTCCATCAAGTTGCGTGTTTTGACATTATTAGTCCTTCAACCGATCTGTTTGGTCTTTTTAGGATTAGTTCTGAGTGGAAGACTAAGACATAACATTTAATTAAAAAGAACTACAATTAAATGATTATTAAAATCCTACACGAATCTAAAAGTTGAAAATAATACTCAAATGTCTATTTGCTTACGCAGTTGGAGACTTGATTCTTACAATGACATAAAAAGACAAAGTTTCGTTTAACTAAATGACAGAAATTATTCTGTTTTTTTTATTGAAGTCCTGCTCACGTGCTTAATGTGTCCTCCTGTTCTCCTGTCAGTTTTCTCTGTAAAATCCTGAACCTCTTTTTTTTAAAAACAGATCAAGCAGAGCCTAACTGCCAACAAGTTACCCCATTGATTATTAAGTCGACCAGTTTTTACTGATATAATTTGAAGGAAAAGTAATAAAATACTGATAATTGCAAAGAAAGTCAAATTCAAATGGGGAGAAAAAAATGGCGTAACCTTTTATTAAACAAACTACTGAAACAGTCCTCAAACCTTTTTTTTTAACTGTCTCATACTTAATGCACCTGTTGTCAGGTGTTTTAGCCCTCTTGTTGTGAGAAAATGACTCCAACATATCAGATTTAAAGGTAGTTTGTTCCAGATGGAACATTCTAGCTCCTCTAACAAAAGGATTTAGATTGAAGTTCTCCTCTAAGTGTTTCTAGTAGTTTGTGTTTAGGGTCATTTTCTTGCTGTAAAGACGACTGACCTGCCATGAGACTGAGCTTTCCGGCACTAGACGGCACATTTTGGCTCTGATAGGCTAATTGTACATGTTTGACAGTACAGACAGGGCTGGTTCATCTGGATTCTCCACTTTTTCATCCAGGAACGTAGATCATGTGGCTTGTCGTAAATCTTTTCTGTCCAAGTGTGTTTCGTTAATTTGCTTCTTAAATAATTCAGTTTAGCAGCAATTCAAAGGCAAAATTTGCATGGCTTTTGTTAATTTCGAGTAAAGTTTTGTCCGTTTTCAGTTGTTTCAGTGAACATTTTATTTACAGTGGTTAAATTATATAATTCTTTGCTTTAACATCTTTAGCAGAAACACAGATTAGTTAAAACTAAGAACAATTCCCTGCTCTATTGTTTTCAGAGAGAGGATGACTGCAGAGGAGTGTCTACTTCATCCATGGATCAAGGTGAACCCCCCCATACTTAATGGGATGATAGTAGCAGTTGTGTGTGTGTGTTTGTGGTGTTATGTTTTTTGGTTGGGACAACTGTTGTCTTTTCCAGCCCATCACACGCAAACAGGTGGCCAACCGCAATCGCTCCTCCATCAACATGAGGAACTTCAAGAGGTTCAACGCCAAAAGGAAGTGGAAGGTGAGTTTCAGGAGGCAGAAAGCCCCAAACGTGTCTGACAACATTGCTGAATTAAAGCACCAGCTTGTGTGGGATTGAGAGTAACTGCGGTCGACCTCTGACCCCACAGATGTCCTACAACATGGTGTCTGTTTGCAACCGGCTGGTCAACATGAGGCTTGTGTGCAAACACAGATCTGATACCGATCTGCTACAGGTGAGCCCCACCAGATGTTTACCCTTTGAGCAGCTGTTTGACAGATGAGGCCACATCAGTGCCAGAGAAAGGAGCTCATGATCTCATGGCTTCATTTTTAAAGGCCCAGGATGCTCATCTGCGGAAGTTTTTCTGTTCCATCAGATTTGAATTTTTTTGAATTTTTTTGCCTTTTGAATACAAAAATCAGAATCTAATGGAACAGAAAAACATCTGTACTCATCAGCCCTCCTTCGTATATTAATGGTTTTGATGCTTTCACAAATTATATCTATATAATCCCTTATTTATATTAAAAGCTTAGAATTAAATGAGATTGATAGAGCTGATGACACAGGTTGACATTTCTGAACGAATGACCTGAAACATGCTATGGATTTAAAGATTTTATTGGGTCTATATCCTTTTAGATTTGGCTCTACACCAACTCCACAGTCGTAGTCAAAAGTTTTTGGGATTACATAAATATTGGAAATTGGAAAAGTTGCTGCTTAAGTTTTTATAATAGCAATTTGCATATACTCCAGATTGTTATGACGAGTGATCAGATGAATTGCATAGTCCTTCTTTGCCATGAAAATGAACTTTATCCCGAAAAGAACTTTCCACTGCATTTCATTGCTGTCATTAGAAGACCCACTGAGATCATTTCAGTAATCGTCCTGTTAACTCAGGTGAGAATGTGGACGAGTACAATGCTGGAGATCATTATGTCAGGCTGACTGGGTTAGAATGGCAGACTTGACGTGTTAAAAGGAAGTGATGATTGAAGTCATTGTTTTGCCATTGGTAACCATGGTGACCTGCAAAGAAACGTGTGCAGCCATCAACACGTTGCATAAAAATGGCTTCACAGGCAAGGATGTTGTGGCTACTAAGATTGGACCTATTTCAACAATTGATAAGATCACCAAGAATTTCAAGGAAAGAGGTTCAAATCTTGTTAAGAAGACAAGAAAAACCCAGCAAGCAGCAGGATGGTCTCCTAAAGAGGGTTCGGAATGACGCCAGTGCAGAGCTTGCTCAGGTAATGGCAGCAGGTGTGAGCGCATCTGCACACACAGTGAGGCGAAAGACTTTTGGAAAATGGCCTGAAGGGCAGCAAAGAAGCCACTTCTCTCCAAAAGAAACATCAGGAACAGATTAATCTTCTACAAAAAGAATGGAGAAGGGACTGCTGAGGACTAGGGCAAAGTCATATTCTCCCATGAAGCCTCTCTCTGATTGGTTGGGGCATCTGGAAAAAGGCTTGTCCGGAGAAGAAAAGGTGAGGGCTGCCATCAGTCCTGTGTCCTTACAGTAGTAAAAGCATCCTGAGACCATTCATGTGTGGGGTTGCTTCTCATCCAAAGGAGTGGGCTCACTAACAATTTTGCCCAGAAACACAGCCATGAATATAGAATGGTACCAAAACACCTTCCAATGGCAACTTCTTCCAACAATCCAGCAACAGGGGATGAACAATGCATTTTTGGGAACATTGACATTTTGGGTCCATGGCCTGGAAACTCCACAGATCTTAATCCCTTTGAGAATCTGTGGTCAATCCTCAGGAGGCGAGTGGACAAACAAAAACCCATTAATTCTGAGAAACTCCAAGAATTTCTCAAAGAATGGGTTGCTAACGTTTAGGATTTGGCCCAGAAGTTGACTGAGACTCGAATTGCTGAGGTCCTGAAAAAGAGGAAGTATTTATGCAAATACTGACTCTCTGCATAAATGTCATGTAGTTGTCGATAAAAGCTTTGAAACGTATGAAGTGCTTGTAATTATATTTCAGGACATCACAGAAACAACTGAAACAAAGATCCAAACGCAGTTCAGCATCAGACTATGTGAAAACTAGTATTTGTGTAATTCTCAAAACATTTGACCATGACTGTATTCCCTGTTTTAGAAAAAAAAAGAGGGTCCAATTGGGGCTTAGAAGTGGTCTCTTGAAAGTTTGGGGGCTTAAAAGCATCGTAAAGATACATTTACTACCGGAGGGCTCTAATTTCACCAGGTTTCCCCTTTACTTTAGTTCTGCCCTCTATGCAGAATAACATGTTCTGGTTTGATTTGTGTCCTTTAAGAACAGAAATGCCTCCTTGTCTCTGCAGAGACAATGTGAGAGTGACGTGGAAGACTCTGAGAGCAACCCCAGCTCACTGTTACGCCGAAGACTCAGCAGCAGTTCCTAAAGACGACCAGCAGAGGCCAGCAGATCCAGCAGGCTCACCGAACCAGTCCTCTTTAGCAAAGGAGACTTCTTCCTTCTTCAAGTCGCAGAAGTTCTTTGAGGAAAAGCTTGTTTTTATAGAATATACACAGGTTTTCCTGGTATTTCTCACTGATGACGTCTACATCAGGCAGGTTTTAGAGACGACGATCGTTTCTGGTCAGAAACAACATTGTTTCAAGTGTCGTCATGTGACGGCAAACAGTTCTGGTCCCCCCCAACACCAGAGCAGCACAGTTTCTGAGGTTCCGGATGAACTGATGGGTTCTTATGATCAGAACTTCAAGCATTGGTGAGTAGGTGGAAGAAGGTAAACTGTGCTCCTGTTTGTGTTGTTGGGAAATGTGAGAAATAAAACATCTGTGAGCTTTTATCTAGGTTTATATTTAAAATACTCAATGACGCACAACAAACAGCAGCTATGTATGCTGGTGCTTTTTTTGTAACATTTTAATTTCTATTGTCTTTAACCAGTTTTCCGAAACCTAAACTCTGAGAAGTGTCTATTTGTTACGTGTATGTTTATGTTTCTATGTTAAAAGTAAAAATAACTGTGTGACTGGGTTTGTTTAATGAACAGATCATTTAAAAACTCATCTATTTGATTAGTTTAACCCGTCAAGTTGAAACTGACCACATGGAAAAATTTAAAGGGATTTTTGTAGTTGCTGGTTCGAATCCTGGAACCAGCATTGGGTGTCTTTAAAAAAGAGTTTACACTTAAACCTCTGTATAAATGTAAGGTTAGCTTGTAGTCCCTCAACAACACAGACAGATTTCATGGTCACATTTCAAAAGTGTTTTTTTTTTGTTTTAAAACCCATATTTGAGGTTAAAATGTAAGACAAATACTCATTCAAAATGGCAAATTTGTTACTAAAAATGCTGAAATATTTCGAATAAAAAAAACTTTAATTCAAAACTGTTCTTTCATTTTGGTGTTGCTGTGTAAACTAAGTTATGTAATTTAATTTTTTTACAACACTTTTATGTTTTAACTTTGTGATATCGACAACCCCCCACTCTAACCCCTTATCCCCCATCTCTGACATCCCACTCTGTTTCTTTCTCTCCTCTTTTGTTTCTTTCTTCCGTCCGGTCCAACAAGGAATGCATACAAATATAATTTTCATAAATAAAACTTAGCCTCAAATACAAAAGGGGTTTATGCAAATATACACTGTCTGTCTGAAGATCCACAAACCCCAATTGTGACAATAAAATCTGTCCAATACAAGAGGCACTCAGCTCTGATCTGCTTGCTCAGCTGTTGGACAGGACAAGTTAGAAAGAAAAAATGTTAAACTACTGAATTTCTTTTGAAAATTTAGCATTGACTTTTGGAAACAAGTTGTTTACATAGCAAAGACCAAAAATACATTTCATACAGTGCAATGACAACACAGTGTTTCTAAAATACTTTTAATTTTTAAGAAATTAAGAAAATCAAAAATTAAATCCCAGCCAAAAAATAAAAGGCTCATGTACTACCTAACAGAAAAAATGTCTTTGAATGATTAAAGATCCAAAACAAACTTTACCGAACAATTACAAGTCAGACATGAAAAATTTTCGGTTTCTTGCATAACCCCGGTTCTGTGAGTGAGATGTCTCACTATGGGATACGCCCCTGCTTTCTCCTCAGAAGCACTTATCTCATTACGCCAATCCTGCTTGGCTGGTTATCGTGACGCTAGCATTACCTCTCTTTAAAATAGCCAGGGCTACAACGCAGCGCCATTCAAGATAAGACCCTCTTCTGGCTTTGCACAGCAAGAAGGGCTGTCTGGTTAGACATCTCCTTCATGCTACTGAGAGGACTGAGGTCACGCAAGTTAAGTTCCCCTTTTTAGCATTTGTTTTGATGTCTCACCAGGGGATATGGCAACTCCTGTGTTGCCAGACAAGCTTATCTCAAGCAACCCCCAATAATCAGGAACTGCTTCTCCGATCATGTGAGAGCCCAAAGGCAATTAAAGGCTGGCTCACATTTGAAGCAGCCATATATAATAAAAAATAATAAAAACGGGCAAAAGGTAGAGGTGAAGACCAAATTGCTGCCGTACAAACATCCTGGATAGAAACACCCTTTTGTGTAAAGCCAAGGAAGCAGCAATACTTCCAGTAGATTGAGCTTGCAGGCCGATGGGGGGCCTGATAGCCACAAGTGGTGTAAGAAAGCATAATAATGTATATAATAATGTAATAAAAGCATAGGGTATGTTGAAATACTGGGATAACTGAAGACCATCTAGCCAAAACTTTTCCACCTGACCTTAGAATTTCTCTGTACTACAACCTGATCTGTGGCGTGTAAGCATGAGTTTTCAACAGCTGGAGGAATTGTATGAAAAAAAAAATCCCAGTCCACAAGCATCCTTAAAATCTAAAAAACAATTACTTAAAAAGGAAATGATATTATTGTATATGCTAGATGAGTGTATTTGTGACAGAAACTGTGCTGGGCAGGCTACAAGCTCCCTGCTCCGCTGCACAACATGGAGGGGAAGAGGGGTGGGATTGCTCTGCACTAACGATCCGGCCCACAACTCGGTGCCAAATTTCTAATGAACTGCTGCCCATCTGCAGAAACTATGTCTTAGAAAAAGACACTGTTTTTCTTAAATCATTTTTTAACTTAGCTAAAAATGACACAACCATATAAATTAAAGGACAACTGAAACCCTTTAACAATAGGTAAAAAGAGGGTTGGAGTGAGGGAGTCAGAGCTCTTGCCTCAGCTCAAGTGCCGGCTGGGGGATCAAAAACAGACCAACTGTGTGTTCTGTGTGGCGTTTGCATCTTCTCCCTGCGCATGCATGGTTTTTCTTCCTCCCACCGTCCAGAAATATGCTTCATAGGTTAATTGGTTACTCTAAATTGTCCCTATGGGTGTGAATGCGAGTGTGCATGGGTGTGAGTGATTGTGGCAAACTGGTGACCTGTCCAGGGTTTACCCTGCCTTTGCCCTGTGACCCCAGAAGGGATAAAACAGGTTTAAAAGATGAAGGAATGACGGGAGTGAAACTTTAAGTATATATAAGTATATTTATAGAATTATTATTTTTAATGTTGTCACGAGGTCCTATACAAAATGAGGAAAAATGTCAAAAGCAGTCCAAGCAAAACAAAACACAAGTTGAACTTAAGCTAAATCTCTTTATTTGGTTTTAGGCTTGAGAGGAAAAAAGACAGTGTGCAGTTCAGACATAAATATAGAGAAAAAAATATGGTGAATTTTATGTTTTTTTCCTGTAAATAATCTTTTCCACTAGTAAAACAACATCTTTAGAAAAAATGTTAAGTTTACAAGTTGTTTATGAGAATCTGTTCTGCAATCACTGTTTTTTCTTTCATTTAAAGCTTCAGTAAAAATTTGGGATACAACAGGAGAGGGAAATCTAGATTTAAATTTGGCTACAATTTTCTACTTTCTCTTTCTTTAAAAATTATTTTTTTTTCTATTGGCAATCTGTTTAAAGCAAAAAGGGAATATTGCTTAAAAAAGCTTCAGTTCCCAAACTAACAGTTTTTTTTAGCCATTTTCACCAAGTGGTACAGAGCCGGTAAAATAATTATAAAATCAGAAGTTAAAAGTCGATATGTTCTGACAGAAAGAAGGGTATCATCCACACCACATGGGAGAAACACACGTGGACGCTTTGATGTACTCCAATGCTCACTGTCATCTACAACCTGTGCTTTTGTCATTTAATTTTACAAATTGTTCCTGATTTTTTGGTAATACGGCACTGCAATTCCGCAGCAAATAAACAAAATGTTCTGAACCAAACTGAACTTGTATCACTCAGTGGACATGTGGCTCTGATCGCATCACAAAACAATCCTACAAGTCATTTTCACAGCATCTGCAGAAGGAACATGTTTAAACAGTTACAGGCATCAGGACTGACAAATCTAAGAATAAAGACAATAATAACAATCATTTCATTTGCTTACATTGTTTGGGCAATATGTGTGCCCACCAAGCTCAGCAAAGGACTCGGAGAAATCAAACTAAATCAACAAATGCATTCCGTTAGAATTACAAGTTTGACCTTTAAACGTGTCATTATACACAAATGTAACTGTAAAACAAAAATAATAAATACACTTTCTTGTTTGGACAAGGATTTTTGTATGGAGAGAAAATACTTCAACAAATAAAGTAGTTAGTATTTTGGTTTTGTTGTTTAGTTTAGGATTCTTTGGAGTCTGCAAAAAGCTCAGACTGTCATTATGTAGGTTTTTCTACGTGCCTTTGCAGGGTTTCCCTGCAGGTTTCCATCCACCCACACCATTCTATTCACACACATGTTTCTTCCTTTGGTTATGAGGCTTCTTCAATGAATATTAAAACTATACAGTTATTTGGTTAAATGTGTCTGTGTAGCTAAATATTTGGCAAAGATCCTGTTATTTCAAAGGGATAGTTTGTTTTTCATTTAGTTCTTAAAAGTGAATAAAAAAAAAGTAATGGACCTAGAATGCTGTCCATACTACAGGGCTTGAACAGATTCTTGGGAAAACTGGGAGCCAAATCATAATGAAATTCTTTTGGTTTAAGGCCAGTTAAAGCACTTCAGGCTTGAGTAAGCCTGTTCAATTTGGAACTCTTTGATGACTATCTCTTAAGCTAAAAGGCAACAGAAAGACATGCATTAAAGATCATTCAGCGTAGTTTTCATAGAACAGTTTAGAAAGACGAACAGCTTTTGTGCTCCTGCGTTTTGGTACATTCCCCAATAAACTTCATTGGCAGCTCGACCGAGGTTCCTTTGACGGTCCTTCCTGGGCCAGAAGGTTTCTATAAGTGAAGAGGTTCATAGTTTTTACAGTGCACTCTTTGTGATCCATCCTGTCCAGGCTTCATACATCGTCAGAAATGTTTTCTGTAGAAAAACAGCTGGTGTGAAGGTGACACCAAATGCTGGTTTTTGGTTTCTTTGACGTTGTATTGGAAGCGCTGAAGACTTTCATCATGTCGTAGATCTTTGAAATAAGGCTCCGACTTGTGACCTAATCCAGGATTGGTTCTCCTGCTTTCAGTCATCCTAGCTTTTTTTTTAAACAAGCTCGGGTCGTGTCTGGCACTGACTGTCACTGGTCAAGGAAAGGTTCTTTAAAAAACAAGGGGGAGGATTTTTGGTTTTGCATACAGGCACAAGCAGCATTGTTAGGTTTATATAGGTCTCAGCTGTAGCTCAGAGACAGAAGAGGTAGAGGTCGTTTTTCTTTTGAGGATAAAAACAGTTATGAAAAGTAGCTAAGCGGCACATGGCTGTTGGAACAGTTCTCACAATGGCTGCAACGACAGATTACATGGAATATTCCAGCCAGGTGCAAATGTTTGGCTTCTCTAAACCATTGTGTACAGTGAGGCATCTACATAAGTGGTCTGGGTGATGAAACATTTTGGTTATGGAATGAACACCCAACTGAAAAACGGGCACTTCTTTGGGGTACATGCTTAAAGAACTCCGCAGTCCGGAGTGGCAATGCTTTTGAACTGCTTTTTCCACATGCACAAATCCATGTACACAGGCACTAAAGGCAGTAAGCTTTGGTTTGAGTAAAAGCAGAAGGGTGAGCTCAGTGAGTGTGAAACCAGAGTATTACTGTAGCAACGACAGCCTTTGGAGTATTTTGTTTGTCGGGGACAGACCTGAGTTTACTAAGAGGCATCTAGGCTGATGGGGGAAGGAAAAAAGGGATTTGGTTGTTGATCGTTGACCAGTGTCAGCCGTTACTCGTGCCAGACCGAGGATGCTGCACAGTCACAACCTGGCAATGTGCTGACTGAATCATCTGTGAACAGGGAGACAAGCACAAAAAGATGCAGTTTTAGTGCTGGTAGAGTAATGTAAAGCAGATTTAACACTTAAATTAGTTAAATCAAGTTTCCATTTTTCCTGTTTTACATTATTTTTCTGTGAACCTTTAAAACTTAGTTGCAAATGGACAACGCATTTTATCTAATGGCAGTGTCACACAGCCACTATGTACATTTTGTCCATATTGCACAAATAAAAATTGGTCAAATTTTCCCAGATGAATCGCAAATGAACTACATTAAAACCACAGAAGAGGTTCGAATAAACCACGCAAAGAACACATAAATCAACTTAAAAGCCAAAATTCATTAGTGATTTGTGTAACAAATATGTAATTTTAACATGACATGTGTGCCGCATACGCAATAGATAATAATTTAAACGGCTCGAAACCGGATTTACATAAAGACCCATTGGCCAAAACCTTTGACGGACATCTGCACACATCGATGAATGACATACGCAATAAACAATTGTGTCTATCATGAAAGACTGAAGTTTCATAAGTGGAAAATGTGCAAAATGTAAGTAGTAGCTGTGTGACATGGCCTTAAGATGAAATATTGCATAACTTTGAATGTAATCTGGTTAAATGGTTGAGATGTGTGTGGTTTTTACTCCCAATCTAACAAATTAAAAACTAATTTTAATGTTACAAAAACAATTGTGTTATTATACAAATACATAAGCTGTCATGTGAAGTCCACCCGATGTTCCAGAGAGTGATTTCATATACAGCAAACCCTGCATTGCCTACATCTAAAGGAAAATAGTCTTTTCATGAAGACGCAAGCAAATGTTATGTAGTTGTTTGTTACACAAAACAGTTACCTGGGCCTCAGATTCCACCTGGGAACAGTTTGCCCCATCTTTAGGACTGTCGCTGGGCCCTGCATTGGTTCTTGGAACAGACCAGCTGTCCTGGCTACCTTTACTGCAGAACAGACTGGAACACATTCAGCACAACAGTATGTTTATTTAAATAAACTCTACGATTCGTTTTGCAGAGGGAACATGGTTGGATGTTCAGGTGCACTGACCTATGGCGGTATCCAAGCAAGAGGAAAACAACACAGAAGATGATGCAAGCGGTGCCAATGTAGATCCCAATGACAGCACTGCCCAGAGAGGTCTCTGCATCCCCACACTGGCACAGACTGTTTCCTTTTGAAAATGAAAAGATGAATGATCAGCAATCTTTAAATACAACTGTACCTTGGTCTTTTACCACAACTATGGCTATTAAACATCTATGGTACCCCAATAGAAAAAAAAGGAAGTTGGAGGGAATGATTGGTGTTTTCATTAGAAAATGACTGTTGATGCTTGAGCAGTGTGGCTTTTATGGAAGCACTCCTGGTAACTGTTCTTCCCATGGGGCTTAAGTGAACCAAGGTAAACTAGAAACACTCTTATTACAATCCTGTGCTGTTGAAGCACAACTTTTAAAGTGTCTGCATGACTTATTGTCTTCCTGTTAAGTGTCTGCAATGGTGTCCCTGACACAATCTAGTTCATTATAGTAGAGTGTAAGACGCTGAAAAAAACGCTGTAACCAAGTGGTTGGCATAGTATGGGTTGGAAGTCCAAGATCAAGTTGGAAGACACCACCGAAGGTAGTAGAGAATTTACCAAGCCAAGATCCTGTTGGACTTGCAGATACAGGCCGACCAAAATGATAATGGTTAACACATCATACATAGTAGAGCTGGACAAGATGGAAGAAGGCTATAGTGATGGATGCAGAAATGTGATGGCAACATCGGGAAGATGGAACCTGAGAAGATTAAGGACTGAGAGAAGATTAAAATAAATGTGGAAGGTGTAGGTAGGCAACAGTATCTTAATAGTCAGTGCTGTGACCATCAAATTAGGAGAACAGCTCCTGCAGATTCCAGAAGAGTGTTCCAAGATAAACCCTAAAGCTCCCAGGCCACTGATGGAGGAACCAGACTTGAAGGGAAGCATACTTCTCACAGAGTGAGTGATAAATAAATGCAGTACTTTTAAAACATGTATATAACAAGTGAAAAACTGTTTGAGGTCATTTTTACAATAAGATATATGTTGCCTCTTTTGTCAGTTTTTTATTTTTTCAAGTCATAAAATTCTACTTTTTTAAATCAGACTCACCAGATCTTGGGTCACTCATGCCGTGTTCTGCAAGGGACACCAGTCTTTTTGAACAGTCACTCTCTCCGTTTCCATTGTAGGCCACCAGTTTGATCTCATACACAGCACCTGGTTCTGTAATGTTGGGCACAAAGCAGTGGTATTTGATTGTGCGGTCAAACAAAATCTCAATGATTTATTCAAGGATTTTCTGAAATGATTTAATGAAATCCTGATGTTTCCCCAAACTAGTCTGTGTTCTTCAAAAACAAGTTTGAACATCCTCAAATAGGCAAGGCAAGGCAAGGCAAGTTTATTTGTATAGCACAATTCGTACACAAAGTAATTCAAGGTGCTTCACAAAACAGAAAAATGCATTAAAATCACAATACATCATAGAAATAATCAACATAAAATTTACTTTAAAAGAAAAGAAAAAAAAAAAGATTTAAAAAGAAAGGAAGGAAAGAAAAGTGCAGATAGGACCTTTCAGTCATATACACGGCTAAACAGAAATGTTTTAAGTCTAGATTTGAACATGAACACAGAAGAGGCCTGTCTTACACCTTCAGGGAGGCTGTTCCAGATTTTAGCTGCAGAATATTGAAACGCTGATTCCCCTTGTTTAGTTCTGACTCTGGGAATCAACAGGAGGCCGGACCCTGAGGTCCTCAGAGTACGAGATGGTTCATATGGCACTAACATGTCAGAGATGTACTTTGGTGCTCGGCCATGGAGAGACTTGTAGACAAGCAGAGCTGCTTTGAAGTCTATTCTTTGAGGTACAGGGAGCCAGTGCAGAGACCTGAGCACAGGACTAATAATAAATAAAGTAATAAAGTAATTTACTTTGTACGATTGTGTACTTCAAAGTAGATCTGTAGTTTTGTAATTTCCTTGGTACATTTCTAACAAACTGCTGTGAATATTAGCGCCTATAATAAATGTGTCTCTTGAAAATCATAATCATCTAAAAAACAATGAAGTGTCATTCTCTATTTACGTAAACAGACTTATGCCAAAACAGTTAGACTAGCTTAATATGTTGTCAGCCCAGAAATCTTTCCTATTTGAAAATTTAGATAAAAAAATAAATGAATCACACATTTAGAGATTTTACTTACAGCCAGCCCACAAAATTATTAAAAAATGTAATAATAAAGCAAAAAATAGAAACAATTTTTACAAGGTTATTCATGATTTTTAAAATCATCTTTTTTTTTTGTTCCCTAATTTTCTCAAAAAGTCTTAAATCCTTACCAAAGGTATACTTTTTAATGGTGCCAGTAATGTAAAAGGTCAGATGTAGAGAAAATTACACATGGTTAGGGTTTCAACTCCCAACCACAGCAGTGACTGTGTCCTTGAGCAAGACACCAGACCTCACATTGCTCTTAGTTGTAAGTCCCTTTTAAAAACCAATAGCATGACCACCTATAATTTAAAGCAGACTTACCGAGGTTATAGATGGTGTGGGCATTAATGTGACTTGGGAACTGAATTGTGTCCTGGAAGTCGGCGTGAGGGACCCTGCGGTAGGACAGCCTGAACCCTTCAGCTTTACCAGGCTTACTGGGGAGTTCCCAGAAAACCTGCACAGTGCTGGAGTTCAGCACCTTGGTAAAGTAGGTAGGTGCAGGAGGAACTAAAAGAAGAGGTAATAGAAAGTATAGTTAATGTGAACAGACTAGATTTACAAGAACTGGTGTTTTATGGTCTTTACATATATTTAAATGACTGAAAAGTGTAGAATAAAAACATATTTTTCTAAAGGAAAACACATTTCTCATTTGGTTGTGTTGCCCTTACTGCCTCCTAGTGTTGTGGCAACCACAGTGTTGGACTGCTGGCTGGCTCCTAACGAGGAGTAGGACTTCAGGTAGAGGGAGTAGGTGGTGGCTGGCTCCAGGTTGCTGACGACATACTGGAAGGTCTCTTTGCTTATAGCCTCCTGCAGCTCCATGCTTTCAGGCTCTAGATCACACACACACACACAAAGACACATAGCTGTGAGCAGTCATACACAAAGGACGTTTCTCTGCTGTTCTGAGACTCACCACCAATCTTGCAGATGTGCAGGACATATCCGATAATGGTGTCCATGTCACTGGCGGGAGGATGGTTCCATGTGAGTTGCAGAGTGCTGGTGGAGAGACCGCTTGCTGTGAACCCCTGAGGAGCGGCGGGTAAGTCTTTAGTTTGGGTTACAGCCAGGCGGGCGCTGGCCTGGTTGGTTCCGGCACTGTTTTCTGCAATGCACTGGTAAATGGCCTCGTCCTCTGACATTATCTGGGTCAGGGCCAATGTGCTGCAATGACAACATTCACAGAAACACAATGATTAGACCAAAGCTTGTGAAAAACCAGAAGTTCTTAAAGACAGACTGACTAAAATAATGTTTTTGAAGATCTTTTAACCATGTTCTTGTGGCATTTTTCTTATGCTTGAGGATATAAATAAAAATAAGCCCAAAATTGCATTTCTAAGTATTTCTCTATTAAAATCATGTGAACCAGGATCAGACAAAAATGCATTTTGACAAAGCTTGACATAGAACCTAAATGAAGCCACAAGCTCCCGGCTTCGCTCCATTTACATGCATCGGCTTATAGTTTTAATTTTAATTTTTTAATTTTATAATTTTCGTTATTTGAGCTGGTATCTGACTCTAAACTGTGTTGCTGGATAGCTCCAATATAGCTCGCAATTTTTGTTCCACCACTAATGTTAGGTTGGGGGGGGGTGAGGGGCTGTAAACAAGTAGGGAGCCTTTATAAAGATGGATGACATTGGTAACTCTGCACTAGGGATCTCAAACACAAGAGGTGAATATTTAAAAAAAATAGTACTGCAACTCTGCAGAAACTATGTCTTAGAAAACGAAACAAGTAGAGGTAAAAACGGCATAATCATCATTAAAAGATCACTGGGAATACTTCTACAATAGATCCAAAGATGATCAGAGTGGGATTTAATAAAAGGTAGCAGTAACAGTTCTGCAGTGCTCAGGTCATTGCTCTTGTTTGAAGTCATCTTATCTTACCTGTTGTTATTCGTCAGCTTAACGTTCTGCCCAGGCGTCAGGATTTTGCCGTTCTTCAGCCAGATGAGATGGGGGTCTGGGACTCCTTGGGCCACACAAGTGAACACCGCACTGCTCCCTGCTGGCCTGGAAACGGACTGTGGCCACTGTACAAACTCCGGTGGGGCTTCACAGAAAAGTAAAAAGCCAACAGTCAGTCTGTTTTCAGGGTCACAGACAGAGCTATTACCGTCGCCAAAATAAAGGTCTTGTAAAAATGTTGGAAGCATTGGTTCTAGTTGAGAATGTTTTTTTTTTCAGCTGTTCAGTTGGGTTGCATTTATAAAAAATGTACTTGTACTTGCTAATTATTGCATTCAGTTACTGCAAAGTCAATCAAAATACCGTTCATAACTTTAACACTTGGAAATATCCTTTTTGGTGGGGGGGGAGGGTCATCAAAACAACAACACGCACACCAGCTGACCCCCACTCGTCGGCGGCAGATGCCCCCTCAACACCAAGTTCAGCATTTGAAGAACACCAGAAATATATTGGCTCTCAGCACATGAAGGCCTCAGCCACCCCTCCCCCCTCCCCTGCATCTAATTGTGCATCTAATTGATCTATTGACCTCCACCCTGCCTCTCACTCATCCTACTTTGAATAAGTTAGGACTTCCACCGCTGTGAACAAAGGAGGTCTTGCAGCTGAATCGATTTCGCCGAAAGTCTTCAGCAAAAGAGAATGGATAAGTCATCACACTTTTAATTTACATATTTAGGGTTCAAATAGAAAGTAAATTGATACTGAATTTCCCAAGCTAGGATCAATAAAGTGTCTTTATCTTATATTATCTAAGTTATAGGAAAAAAACATCTGAACTGGTCTTTATTTGTGACTAAATCTAGGAAATGGATCACAAAATTTTGGTTTTCCAAATCATATTTGTCCCCCTGAGTCTTCAAAAACCTAATTTGAGACTCAAAAATAATCTTCACATCAAGTGTAGATGGATCCAGCTGAGAAACGCCTAGAAAGCACTGGAACAATCTGTCATTTCTACACCCAGGGCTTTCATTACCTTCACTTAATGGTTACAGCATTTGCTTTAGGGAAACTTTACGTTTTAGGGGTTTGATTTCAAATATGTTGGGTTTTTTTTTCTACTTGAAACACTAACAAATAAAATGAAGCGAGGATGAGAAAAAGGAATAGAGATGAGAGATTAATCCGCACATACGCTGAGCCCCTTTCCATGATGACAGCCGAACCCCACTGCTTCGATCTTGACCTTTGCACACAGACCACACCCCATTTGTCTTTCACCTCCCTTTTTTATTACGGTGTCCCAACTCTAGGGACTCCCCTTCCTCCCTCTTTTCAGCCATTTGCACAGGCATCTGTCCCTAACCCTTCTGTCAGGGTCAAGGGTTGCAGGTCAAAGCCCTGCACCATTCCCCCTGCAAGACAACCCCCACCTGCAAAGTGCATTGACCATCTAGACATCCCCCATTTCATCTCTCCTTATGTGGACCTCACTTGCATTGTATTGTATTATTTTGTCTTTAACTTGTATTAAATGTTTTGCACAAAAAAAAAGTGCTATACAGGTTAACACAACTCTACCAAGATTTTTCTCTTTAGTCACACCCTCACAAAAGAAGAAAAAATCAATATGCTTAAATATTCTGAAAGCAGAATGCATAGATTTGTACACAAATATGGAAATGACGGAAGAGCTTCAAACACTTAATTTCAAGATGAATTATGCTATGCAGATTCAAAGAATTACTATTGATTATTACATTAATGCTGATACAGTTTTAGCACTTTCAATGTGTTAATAAATTTGAGGATGAATTTGCACACTTTTAAAAAAATGAAAGCACTTAGTCTGTGTTGAATGAGTGAACGCAAATCATTTTCATTACATGGAGCACTTTTTAAATTAAGTTTAATTGTTTCTAGAAATAAACAGTGTTTTGAATTAAATTATAAAAGAAATATTGTCTTTGCCACGGACAGGCCCCCAGAGTCTCTGACTTAACTAACAACCAAGGGCAAAGGTGAAAATAACACAAGGGGTTTAGTTTAAGACCTTTACCTTTTAAAGAAAATGTGCTTTAAATCTTTTTGACTGATATTCATAAAGTCTGGCTTTGTCATCAATATTAAGAACAACTAAAAAATCACTTAAAAGGATAAAAAATAATCTTGATTCTTTTGATCCAAGATGCTTTAACATCAACTTCTTGGGGCTTGGAGGGGATTTTAGAAGCACCGAGAAACTTTGTGTTTGTGGCATAAAAGCTTGGATGAGATACCACGGTCCGAGATGTCTTACCTTGAACAACCAGGCGTCCGACCGCCGTGCGCCGCATTCTAGTGCCCGGTCGATTGGCAGCACATACATACACGCCGGAGTGCTGCAGGGAAACGTCTGAGATCATCAGGTTACCTGTCCCTAAGACCTGGATGCCCTCCACACCAATTGAACGTCCATCTAACGGGCAAAAAGAAATTGTTACAAAAGCCTTGCTTCAAACTCTTTATAAACAGTCTAGATGTTTTAATGTACCCAGCCTGCTCCATGAAACAATTGGCTTTGGATTTCCTGTGGCGATGCACTCCAGGATGGCTGTCTGGTGGACTGTGATGGTAAGATTTTGGGGCCCAGACAGAATGACTGGCTCCATGTAGGTTCTTGGAACTCCCCCTGCAGGAGTGGAGAAAAAATATGAATTCAAGCAAAAGGCAGACATTTGGCTCATTTGGTAAAAGGTCAGTTTATCCTTCGAAAAAACTGAAAAATTGTAACAAAAAAACAAAACTAACTACGTGATGCCAGCAGGGTTTTACAGGGGTTCAGTATAAAGAAAATTCCCACCAAAACAAAGAGTTGAATCGGGACCTTGACAGGGTTTGATTCAAGAGAACAAAAACTCTGAAACTTGATAGTAGGAATGAGTTTTATGATGTTTAAATGGAAAACAATTAGCACCCACTCAGCACATCTAATATTGCCGTAAGAGGTGATCAACTAGCATATCAACACAAGTTATATGAAGCATTTTGTTGAATTAACAAAATAGTACGGTAAATATTTAGTAGATTAAAAAAGGCTTGCAAAACAAAAAAAAACAACTGAAAAAAATTAACAAGAAAACTTTTCATATCATATCACAAAATTTCACAAAACATACTTTATAAGAAGTCTGGGTCAATTTTGCTCCTGAAATTACCAATCAATCCTGAATGATCTGAGAAATGTTCTCTGTAAAAGGTTTGGATCACGCTTAATAGCTCATTTGTGAGGTTTCATCTTTAGGAAGAATGAGTTTTTACACAATATTGCCAATATTTGACTGATCTGCCTTTAAGAGGATTTGAAATCTAAATTCACCTGTAATATCCTGGCATAATTATGATGCCATCCTCACAATTGAATTTACTTTTCTGAAAAAGCTTTTAAAAAGTTTGGAAATGTTTGGCCATTCATCCAAAAGCAAATTTATGAAGTTAAATAGCCGATGCTGGACGAAAAGATCCATGTTGAATCTCCTATTCATCACAAAAGTGCCCTATTGGGTATAAGTCAGGACATATTTTTCCACATCAAACTCACACATTTATGTCATTTTAGCCCCTGGTTTGCTTGTTGATATGCAGACATGTCGGAATAGGAATCCTCCAATTGTTCCCTCACAGAGAAGCATGGAACGGTCTAAAGAAACTCTGGGTATGCTGAATCAGAGGGACCTGGAAGCCTCAAGTTCGCGTCCTAACACCCATCCCCAAAAAACTGAACTCTTAGCACAATGCACTCAAAAAACCACCATTCTGCAACCATGTGCCAAATCTGGACTTCCCCATCAGAATCTCAGTTAATTCATTTGGTTTTAGATTTCAGGAAGGAAATGTGTGGGGTCAGGCCAGAACCACAAAAGCAAAATGTGTTTCATTGTTTCAAGAAAGTAATGTAGAAAAAGACAAGTGAAAGTGTTTCTTTGAATCAGCATCTACAGTAGTCATGACTGCAGACGCACTGTTTTGCTTGTCCACAGACGATCGCAAATATGTGTCACCCACCCGTTACGTTAAGCGTTGCCTCTTGGCTGTAGCGGGTGTTTGCAATGTTGGTGGCAACACAGCGAAACACTCCAGCGTCTGCCTGCTTCAAGCCCATCACCTGGAGGATTCCCATCGGAAGGAGTGTGTACCTGGACGACAAGGCCAATGTGAGCGTAAGTATCCAAAAATGTAAGAGAATTACCAGAGGAGTGCAAGATCACAGATATTCATGCCCTGTAAGCACAACAAAAGTATAATTTTTTAGCAGGTCCTTTATAAGGTTTCTTTCATACCTTTAACCAATCTATCTCATGATGCCTTCAGAACCATGCAAAGATTTTGAGTAATTAAGCAGTAGGGGAGCTAAGAAAAGTCTGTGAAAATTACATTTTAGTCTAACTTTTTTTTGTTGTTCCTAAGGAGACAACAAAATGACAGTGACTCAAAAAAAGTAGATAAAAAAGATGAAATTTATGGTTGTGTTATGTGTAAGGTTGATCTTAACCTGGTGTCAGAAGTATTTAACGGCAATCTGTCTTTCTCCCAGGTGATGTTGGCCTCAGGTACTCCGCTGATCTGACACTGGAACCGAGCGACGCCGCCCTCATCCACAGACATGGACTTTGGATGAGTGTGGAACTTTGGAAGAACTGGGAAGCAAAACAGGAAAGTGAGATGTTTTTTTTTTCTTTTATAAACACTAAACAGTTGTTTGAAATCTATCCATTTAAATATTTATCTCTATTTTTGAAAATTTGGAATATTTCTGACTGTTTTCCTTTGTGTGGAAAATTTAGCCTAAAACAGCTTTGTTGCTTCTGGGACATCCACCTACCCCCCTGACTTCTAATAAATCAGTGGTCATAATCACTGTCTACAAATTAAAACATATCTCCGTGGCCCAATATTGTATGACAACTTATAGATCACAGTTTGTTCACCTGAACCATTACTAGTGTTGGGGTGTTAATGGAATCACATGGTGGGGGTTTAGTCGAGTACTGCTAGTTTGTGCATACAAGACATTTTCTCTGGTCCCAAAAGGTTTTTCTTTAGTTTGAGAAGCTTAAATAATGATTATAGAGCAAGAAAATGCTTTAAATCAGTGGAACCCCTGCATGAAAATAGCACGGCTATAGCCCTTCTGTGTCTGAGTTCTACGTGCGTGTTTGCAATTAAAGAACTGCAAATATGATGCAAAAGCTTAACAGATGTGATAAGTATGAAGCATTTAAGACCTGTTCTTTCAAAGCAAAGTATATGTCATACTCACAGTCATAAAAAACCATCACATAGAAAACTATTATTTTAGCTGTAAAAAAAATCTAATTATATATGATGTAAATTGGTGCTGGATAAAGTCTGCCTTTAACAACATTTCTGTGTATTTGCTGTTGATGCTGTGACCCCACTGCACCAAGCTACTCACATAACGTTTTATTTATTTATTTATTTTCTGAATTTCTGTTTGCTGTTTTCAAAATGTGGAGCTGAAACAAAACTCTGACCCAAAAACCTAAATTTGAATCAAATTGGGGTGAAAGTAAATTGTATTCCTAGTAGTAATGTTTAAATAGTGTTTACAGAAAAAAACACACATTTTTTCCCCATTAGTGTTGCTAGTGACTTACATGCCAATCGGACTTTGGCCTTGCGGCTGACCAGCAGACCATATCGGTTCTGAACGGCACAGTCATAGTCGCCCGCGTCCGTGTAGCTGCCATCTCTGCGCTTCTGGAATCTTTGGATTAGCAGTGTTCCATTCTTTAGTATTTGAATCCGTTGGCTGTTGGGTATGGGCACACCATTTCTGTGCCATACAATCGAGATGGGTTCCTCGCCCTGTACCGCACAGTCGAGCATGAGGGGCCGATCCCTCACCGCAATCACATCACTGGGTTGCAGCAAGAATGTCAGATCTGAGGCCCAGCAGACACCTGCACATGGAAAAAAAACAGTTAGGGAGATTTTTATTTTGTGTCATAATTTGATGCAAAATAGGGAGATCCAGTCACAGGGTTTCATTTTTATTAAAAACTAAGAGCTTAAAACACATTAAATATGTTTAAGTTCTGCAAACTGAAATTGTTCTTATTTTGTTTGTTAGTTTCTCTTTTTTAGGTTGTCAGGCATTCCAGGGATTGTTTTTCCTTTGGCCAAACACAACCAAGTTAGACTCCAGCAACTCAAATACTGATCAGGATGAAGTAGGTAAAAATGGTGGATAAATCAACGTTTTAGTATAGTGCTTCGTATCCAAACAGATTATCTTGCTTTTTCAGAGAACCTTTTTTATTTATCCATTCATTCCTCTTAGTGACCTGTGTCTTCACAGGTCTGTAGTAAGAAATCAGATGTGTGTGTCTGTGTAAACAAAACACAGGAGACAAAGATTCTGAAAGTAATGAAACGTTTGAAACTTCAATCCTTATGGACATTGGAGCTCTTATATTTTACAACGCCTCATAGACAATGGATAATTCATTATGTTATGTATTTATTTTACTGTTATTTATAAGCTATTACCTGTTGTTCTTTATTTTCTTGTTTTTGGAGCTACGTTAACAAATCAGTTTCACCATCGGGAGATCAATTCAAGTTATATATCAATCTGTTTTGTGCAAAATACATCAATAGACTAAAATATGTAGACCAGGATTTTGTTTGAATCTTTGGAAGTGCACCTCCAAAGGCATTTTGCACACATCTGATTACTCCCTATTATCTGATTTTTGCAGGCATGTGAGAAGTCTCACTCATAAGCCCTTTTAGCGTGTTGAAAGTTCAAATATGTTGAGAACTATTCAACAGATCCAATTAAAGTAGTATTCTGAGCCACGAGGGCTGAGAAACATTAACATGCATGAGAAACTTGGTCAGTGGAAGGGAACAACAGCGTATGTGCAGACGAGATCCTTCATGAGTGCTGCTGAGGTCAAGTTCGAAGAGCCCGCACCAAAGCCAGGGCCAACAAAGACAATGGTATTGTGACTATGCATATTTGCACCCACCCCTGAGCGACTTTTCGCTAGAACTGCCATCCTCCACCGTACGTGGTGGGGCACCATCTGCTCCTTCTTTACACATCCAGCTGACCCCTATTGCTTCTTTCCATCCTTTCAGTCCCATCTCCGAGGTGACTTTCCCATGCCACAGGACCTTTTCTTCTCCCCCCTTGTGTCCTCTCCTCCATGACCCAGGCGACACCCCCAGTCTTTTCCAGTTTTTGTCTGTGTTTTTTTGCTGATAGTGGCTTCAAATGCAAAGTGCCTTGAGCCACAACAATGGCCGCTTTGCCTCCCAGCTGTGCATTCGTGACAATCACCATTGGACTTGAACTTGCAGGATATTAATGTTGCAGAGAGGTTTTGTTTCTGTCGCCCCAAATTTTTCATTGTTGTTTGGTCACTTTTGGATCCCCTTTTCAGTACGTCTCATACATTTTTTGTGTCAAATTTTTTTATTTTGTAAAACTATTGTAAATATGAGCTGCAAAGCTTCAGCAAATGAACTTAAGCATCTTTTTACCTTTAGTTATTCTGCTTTGAATATTTACTTGTTTGACTCATTGGCAAATAAACTCATAAACGTCACCATTTTGGATTCAATGTTGTCTAAATCTGCAAATTTCTAAAATAATAGAAAAGTAATGTTTTCTAAAAGACATGAACAAAACAGCAGTTTCTAAAACAAAGTTAGCTCAGAATCACAGCAGGAATTGAAGAGCTTGCATGTGGCTGCTGATGTTCTGCTGAATGATTTGGAAATGAAAATGAAAAAACAGATGTGTTTTACTTGTATAAAAGACTCAAGACTTGGGCTTCAAATCTTAAATAATGTATTGAAAAGATAATAATAAATTTCATATTGCAAAAGGGTCAAGTGGCCAGACAAGATTCCACCAATTTGAGACAGGAGCATCTGCTTCCTTTGTAATGAGGGTCATCCTACTCAGCAGATGCTGTCAGGAGAGACGACTGGACGACTGCTGCTAACCTGGCTGTGTTTAGGCTGATAAACCCCCAAACCCCGATTTGCTGACCAAATCATCAGTCTTTGTAATTAGATTCAGAGGTCCTGAGGCGGAGGGGGGTGGGGGTGGGGGAATTTAGCACGATTCCTACCGATGATTTTAAAAAAAATGTTCTGATGTGTCACAATAAGAGTGCTCAAAACATTGCTATGAAGATTGGTGCAGATTTTTGTCTAGTTATATTGATTTTATGGTTTTGTATTCATGTTGTGGATTTTGGTTTCATATTTGTTGTTTTTATGCCTCTTGAACACTCCTAGTTGACTCAATTGGCTTCTATTTAAGTTCAGTGCATTAGTATGTTTGAATCTGGTTTCTTTTTTCTCATTGTCAGGTTTTCTTACTGCTTTATTATTTCATGTTTAGAAATTGACATTGTGGTAGTTTTCTCTTGTCCAACTCAAGTTTTTTCATTTGGTCTTTCAATTAATCTTTGTGTTATAAAAGATCTCCACCAATGACTACAACCTCTACCTTCACAACCACCATCCACAACTACTATTGCTTACAATTGCTGAGTTCTAAACAATGCAGATATGAGTTCAAACACCTGCCTATATGTGTGAGAGAACTCATCATGATTCCCTTGGGTCCTTGTATCAAACAAATGCAACCAAAGATGAACCAAACGCACATTTGCAGCACTTAGATTAATGATTATTTGTAGTTCTGCAGATCTTAAATAAATAAATAAAAGATTTCTGAACGCTTTTGTTAGTTTCAGGAGGAAAGTTGTAAGGCTGTTCCAACTCTAGAATTTCAGTTGCTCACAATAACCCCCCCCCCGCCCAACCCCTAGATTTTAAGCTCACAATTGACTGGCCTTGCAGCGCATGGTAAACATTGCAGTTCCAATAACACCCCATTTTTCCCCCTGCTAATGGTTGGCTGAAACCACACAAAATCATGTATTAAGCCACAGCAAAGTTAAAAAGAGAAGTCCAAATGTCCACCTGATTTTACTGGGCCAGTATTGTAAAGTCTGCTACACTAGAGAGAAGAGCTGTAACAATTATCCATGTCTGTCTGTTCAGAAAACTGAAACTTAACACCCAAATAACAAACAGATGAAAAAAAAACACAAGGAATACTGTAGTTTTTAGGGAAGCTCAAAGCCTCTTGTACCATGTTGCAGAGTTTTCTGGTTTCTTTGCAGTCATCTGCTGCAGCCTCATCATAAAGTGCTTCAAACAAACTGACAAAAAGGCAAGAAAGAGAGGTAACTATAGAAAGGTTACTTTACATTTGTAAGATAATAAATATCACTCCTCCTCCTTTTTACCAAGTATGATAATTAATGTCATAATCTTGCTTAAATAGCTAAGAGTGTAATGTCACATCAATAAATAAAACTAAAAAACAATCAAATAAGATTCGGACATTTTTGCTATAGGCCATTAGTGTGGATTTCCTGACAAGAACAACCACCGTAAATTCATTTGACTCCCTGCTGTGGATGATACCAAGAGCAACCGTTTTATCCATGAGTGGATGCCGGACACTCCATAGGGGGGTGTGAGCACGCTTGGGCAGCTGGAGGGGTTACCTTCTGGACACACACTTATAAAAAGGACTGAACCTGGGTGCAGACATAGGCCAGTGTTATGGAGATGAGTGTGTCAAGGTCAGGTCACAAAGGTCAAAGCAGATTTTTGGGGAGCTATTGTGCACGTACTGGCCACTCCCCAACTCACACACACACACACACACACACACACACACACACACACACACACACACACACACACACACACACACACAAACACACACACTCAGACAACTTGTTCTACCTTACAAAAGCACATCAGGTTATAGATCGTAACCAGTTTTTGTAGTCTAAGTTAAAGACAGCATCCAACATCTGCACTGTCCCTCCCCCAGCGTTCAAAGTTGCCTTCACCTTTTTTCCTTCACAATTATTGTTTGCAGCCCAATGTCAAATTAAACAAAATCATAATTCTTAACATGTTCTTAAATATCATAATTAAAAAAGTTCTCACTTTAGTTATTACTGACTTACCCATTTAAAAATGACCATCAACATGCACGTCTCTCAGGTTTGCAGTACACATGAAATCATCAAGAAATTGTGTGAGCTGGATGTAGAGTTGATAAGATATTTGATGACCTCTGCAAAAAATCATCTGAGGAAGCTCTGGAGTTTACCAAAAGAGTCTTCCTCTCACACAAACCTTTAAAGATCTTCTCTTTAAAAGAAAACTTGACTTTTACCCAGAGCTGTGGTTCTACCCATCCAAAGCTGCAATCTGTACATTACTGGTACACCAAAATAGTCAGATTAACTGAAGGTTTATGATATTAACGAAAGAAAATCTTGTTTTCCTTATAATAAATGCCAGAAACACAAGAGAGGCTTCACTTACTCAGACAGTGGAAGGCTGACAAACACAGGAGGAAGATCACTGCCTTCATTTTGGTCTTGTTTCTTTCAGTTCCTTGAATTAAAGCTCAATACCATGAAGAAAAAAATCACAAAATAAAAGTAATCCAATGGAAAATAAATCGATATCCACCTACAATACGGAATCACTTGGGATAAAGCTCAAACTTAGTCATTAAAGCATTTTAGTTGCTATTTGGTTGAGCGTTGAGCTCAATGGTGGCTGCTGGTCATGACCCAATCTGCTTTCAGAAGAGAGTGAAGAAGACTTCTCTGGCTGGATGAAGCCTATTAGTCATTCGGCGTCATTGTTCTCAATGAATGATGGAAGGCTGCTGGTAGGTTGGTCTCATGTGAGCCAATCCCAGCTCAGAAAACATGGAGGGACAGAACAGTCATGATTGATATGCATGGTAAACAGAAAGCCTTCCCCCTTCTCTTTCATAATCCATGGCCCAGCTGTGGCCAGAGCGGACCACACTGCTCTCAATCCCACTGAAGGATGAACAGTTTTTGTCCAAATCAAATTCATCTTGAAAATAATTCATAAAAAAAAGGCCGTCTGTGAGTCTGACAAGAAAGCATCTTGGATTCTGTTTGGGCAGCGATTTTGCTAACTTTGCATGCTGTTGAGTTGTGTATTCATTTGCTTTCACTGTTTGCAACAAATTGTAAACAGTATCGATAGGAACCGAAATCCTCCAAGGCATGTGTACACTCTCACCCAAAAGTCAAAAATGTATATGTTAAGATATCTATATCTATATCTATATCTATTTATGGACTTTGGGGCCACCCGACCGTGGCTCCTCCATCGTCTCCCTGACTTGCCTGATGACACCAGAGTCTGCAGTTTCCTATGACGGACGGGTGTCAGCCACCACCATTGTGTGCCATTGGTCGTGGCCAACGGGCATCATAACTTTGTGCTGAGTCTGGGAATATGCACTGGAGCTCCAAGGATTTATAAAAAGATAAAACCACCCCTGACAAAGACTTAAAACATTTGTGTCCATTCGCAGTCCTAAAGGGCTGCTGTTCTGCTTCTTTTACGCATGGCCTCTGGATAGTTCTGAGAAATAAAATACCTTGGGTAATTAATCAGATGAGCATGGAAATCTGATTTCTCCAAACACAACTCCATTTTGTCTGTTTTTTATTTTTGTCTTTTGATATCCAACCCCTTTTTTGACAGGTATCACAAAATATGAGGCACTCATAAAAAGGAAATGTCAGAAAATGGAAATGTATTTGTTAACATTGTTAACAATATAAAAGCAGTATTTCTCTATAAAGCTACTGTATCATCAAAATAACTTAAATATCAGCATTAAAAAAGGCACAAAAAAGAGATTATTTATTTTATTTCTACACTTTAAAGAGTTTAGTTTAGTTTTTAGTTTAGTTTAGTTGCAAATATATGTTTGTCATTACTGTAAAGAACCCCTTGCATTTATTCAATAATGGAAAAGGAAGGATGATTGGCCTAAAATAAAATGCACCCACTGTTATTGTGATTTTAAATATAAAATGTACAATTTTTTAGTGCCTGATTTACCTTATTAGCAGTAGATTAACCTTTTATTGAACCAACTTACCATTTTCTGTAGACTTTAAACAAATCTTTTTTTTTCTTTAGGAAGCCTCTAAACTAACATTTAATCACAAATATGCACTTCACTTCTCAGCAGATCTAGCCCTTGTGCTATCCTAGGCACTTTAACGTTGGGAGTTGGGTCATCTAGACCCACTAGACAGTGCTCTGAACCTTTTTTCTTCAATGATTTGTGATCTTCACTGGTGTCCATGGATTACATGAAATCTTTCCACCTTTGTCAAGGTAGGGAGAACACATCAATGGTCATCTGGACCCCATTGACAGCACAAGGCCTAGAGCCCTCCATGCATCACTCACTCTGGTGTGCCCCATCTAGTGGCTATATTAGGTATGACAACTAGATGAGTTAAATCTCCAGAAAAATCACCATCATGTTGAATAAATGTCCAGTCACAAAAATGACAGATAAACTGTTTTTCCTTTTTAATATGTGAACTAATAATGGTTCTTTTTTAAATATTTATATTACTGTTTACAAATCCCATATGTTTGTAAGTTGAGACTTTAGTTGTTATTTTCCTGCTCAGCTTTAGGATTGATGTCTCAGATCAATTTCAAATTATATATATACATATATTATATATATATGTGTATATACATATACACATAATAGGAGCTTTCGGGGTTACTAGCCCAAGTACTCCAATTACCGCATGCAGCACTGTCACCTTCACTTTCCATGCTTTCTTCAGTTCCTCTCTGTGTCTCTGGTATTTTTTCAGTTTCGCAAGTTCCTTTCTCCTGATGTTACCATCACTTTTTATTGCCACATCCACCACAACGGCTTTCCTCTGTTCTTTATCCACCACTACAATGTCTGGTTGATTCGCCATTGCCATCCTGTCAGTCTGTATCTGGAATTCCCACAGGATCTTTACCCTTTCATTCTCTATCACTTTCAGAGGTGTTTCTCTTTTTGACCTTAAGGTTTCCAGTTCATATTCTGCACACATGTTCCTCTATATTATTCCAGCCACTTGATTTTGGCGCTCCATGTATGCTTTCCCTTGCAGCATCTTCAACCCCGCAGTTATGGTGTAAATAGCGTACACGTACAGTATTTAGCGCTTTTCTGATACAACAAAGGCCCAAACAAGGCCTACAAGGCCCAAAGCGCTTTACGGACACACACACATTCACACACTGGTGGCGGCTCCGCTGCCGAACACAGGCGCGCGTCTACCACCAGAGGCCAGGTGGGGTATGGTGTCTTCACATCGACTCATGGGCGTGCAAGGCGGGAATCGAACCTGCGGGAATCGAACCTGCAATCTCACGATCATGGGCCGACCGCCCTACCGCTGCACCACGGCCGGATGGTTTCAAGCGTCTCTTTGCAACGTCTGCACGGTGAGTCTTGTCTGGTGTGGTAGATCTGAGTAGGCCAGCCCTTTCTAGCCATTGGTAGGACTTCTTGATATCAGCCACTTCAGTTATGGTCCGGTGGTACATCCCATGCAGGGGTTTGTCCTCCCATGAGGATCTGTCCTCCAGCACTGTATCCTCTGCTCTCTGAGACATTCACTGAGCACACTGTCAGTTGGGGCCTTGAGCTTGATGTACTCATGCATCTTGGATGTTTCATCCTGGATAGTGGCTTCTACGCTCACTAGTCCTCAGCCTCCTTCCTTGTGGCTAGCATACAGTCTCAGGGTGCTGAATTTGGGATGGAACCCTCCATGCATGGTGAGGAGCTTTCGTGTCTTAACATCTGTGGTTTGTATCTCTTCCTATATATTTATACAACAAATGTCACATATAGTAATTATCAGAATTATTCTGTACACTTGATTATTTTGAAAAAAAAAAAAAATACAAGGAATACGGAGAGCTTCACCTGCACTGTTCAATACCAGTGTATTGTTTCTCAGTTGCACTGATTGAAATTTTGGCTAAAAATTAAGTCAGTGGATCAAATTGGATAGTTAAAACTAAACCAATATGGATCAGCAACATCAAATTATGATATGAATTAACTTGTTGTTAAAACGAGTCTTTGCATCCCCACTTTCTGTGCTTTTCGATTTTATCCTTTTTTTTGGGGGGGGGGTATTTATTTCCTTTTTTATTTCCCTTCATTTAACATTATTAGTCAACAACCAACGTCATACCATTATAATCTTTTAAAAATACCAATGAAACTATCAAACTTTTACAAGCAAGCCTTAGAATTTGGGAAGATGCTTTTCACCCATAACCCCCCCCCCCCCAACACTGTTTTATGAAACAACAGATTTATAACTGTAAACAATAAATCATTGTTTATTTCTGAATAATGGTGTGTGTTTTGTCTATGACTTGATGCGTACTGATGGAATGCTGTTGTCATACAATGAGTTTGTAACTAAATACAAAATTAAGGATTCTAGTAACTGTTATAGCAAAGTCTGTAAAGCAATTACCATACCTTTACTTAATCTTATTCATAACATATTACAATACAATGCAATCAAACCACAATTTCCAGAGTTAATGGAAAAGTTGATGATATTCCCCTAAAAGATAAAAAAATGCAACAATAAACTCTAACCTTTAAACAAATAATTTTCTGCAACTTTAGTATAAACAATAAACGCGACTTAGAAACTACCCTAATGGACAAATCCTTTTCTTTATACACAAAGTACCCACTTCCACCTAAAATGAAAGAAACGCATTTTAAAATAATATCTAAAATTTACCCTGTTGAAGATTTTTTACATAAAAGATTCAAATTTCAATCGGAACCATGCATATTCTGTTCATCTGAAACTGAAACGTAGAACATCTCTTTTACACTTGCAAAAATATTTTGGACTGATATTCACAGTTGGTTGTCACTCAAAGTTTTAAATATTCCCTTTTTTTCCTTATCTGATGTTCGTTTCTATATGGAAAATCTGGACCAGGGAATTTCTGATGTCATCAATGTTGTTATTATATTATGCAAACATTTCATTCATTTATGTAATTGGAATAAATACATGCCCTTTGTTTAGTATTTTTTTTAATTATTTAAGAAAACTACAGTAATTTATCAAAATAGATCAAAAGTATTGTTATTTTGAATTGTTTTTTTGCCTTTCCTTTGCCTATTTTTTAAATTTTGTTTTGTTTTTTCTATAAGCGCAGTTATAACGTTTGTTCACCCTTACTTGGTTTGTATCATATGAGCATTTAAAAAAAAAAAACGACGTCATACCGAAATGTCACATACCAGGAAGTCGAATGCTCAGTTTTGATTGGTGGCTCACCGGACCCGGGCACGCTGCAGCGTTTTGATTGGTGGTTTGGTTTCAAATACGTGAGCTGATTGGTTGTCAGAGGAAGTAGGGCTCGGTGATCTAAGCTGAATCCGGAACCAAGCCCTGATCGAAGGGCGAGAATTTGTTTCTTCAGCTGAATCATATGCAAGTATAAAATAAACGTCAGTTACCTTGTTTTGTAGTTTCAAATGTCGATTAAACGCTTTTTTAAATATGCAACGTAACAAATTCATTGTTTACAATCTAACGTTTAGAAGTTAGCACGTTTAGCTAACACGTTAGCATCGTTCCGCTACGTGTTGGGAATGTCTGTGATGTAAAATTCCGTTAGCAGAACGTCGCTCTGGTGACATTGTTGTGGTTATACTATCAATATGTTAACGTTGCGGCTTCATGTTTGTCTATAAGTCAACATCTGCTGGTTAGTTAAGCGTACGGGTCTTATGGTGTGCGTCATGTCATGTCAAAAAAAGCAGCGAAATCCTAACAGTTCTATTGTATATACTTTAGACTGTATTCTAATTTTGTGTGATGATTTTAATAAATGTCAGCATTTTAGTCTGTTCGTTTTAGTTAGTTTTGAAGCGTGATTCCATTCTCCCTCCGACCTACATTTGGAGTTTTAGATTGAATTATTCATGTAAAATAACAGTTTGTGGCCTTTTTCTGTTTTTGCATGCACAGTTTTAGCTCAACAACAAAGCCAAGCCCTCCGCCTCAAACATGTCCTACGGTAAAGCGGAGTTCCGCCCTGTCCCGAGGGACTTTGGCTCCCTTATTCAGACATGCAGCTCCAACATCCAGAAGATCACACAGAACAGTGAGTCCTCCATTGCTGGGAGCTGAGACCCTTTTGTTAGTCACTGGCTCAGGAAGAAGTCATGTGAGAATGCTTACAAGAATCGTGATGATCTGCTGCTTAACTCAGGCCTGTTCAGGGGGGGGGGGGTCCAGTTTAAACAATCACATGGCTAATTCATCACAAGTGCTTCAGGAAAATACACCATTCTAAATCTTCCTTTTTGAGATGTGTACAGTAAATAAGTGCTTACATTCTTTGGTACAAAACTCACAAATTAAGTTGCATTTTCTGCTGTGTATACAAGGATGGACACTAAACTATTTCTTAGCTCGTGTGCTTCTGCGGTTTGGATTGGTTTTCGTGTTTTTTTTTTCTGTGTTGTTTGATATCTGTGCACACAGATGAGCCCTGAGTAAAGGTTTTGGAGATTAAGACCGTTTCTGTTTTCCTGACAGCTGCACAGATAAAGACCATGGTGAACCAGCAAGGGACAAGGCAAGACTCCAGTGAACTTCATGATCGTCTGTATGTCATCATTTCTTGTTTCATTTTCTTTTCTACCCGTTTTAATGAAAACACAGGCAGATGGAGGTGTTCTAGCTGGTTAACATCTGATGCAAATATCAGTGTTATCTTTGTTGGTAATAGCTTCCCTATGAGGCTGAATATGAGACCCACTCTGATGCAATTATTCAATAAGGCAACCTGACTTATGTTTAAGATGATATGAAAACAACAACACAGCCAGTTTGCTTTACATGCATTTCTTGCACACACGGTTGTTAATCATATGTATTGAGAAGTAAAGCCTTCAAAATTGTTATAATTCAGGCTTTTTGGTGACAAAAATTCAGCTACAAAACCTACTTCTAGTGATCCAGGAGTCCTCCTGCTTTACAGATTTAAGTGATGCTCTCAGACCAGGAAAAGGTTAAATGACTGTTGCTGGTGGTTGTGGAGTAAACTTCAATAATCTCTTTTGTCTTCTGCGACTACATGAATGTGTCACACTTTTTTGATGGTTTTGATTTATTTCAGAGCTGGTAGAAAACCTCTATTATTTGATTTAAAATAAATATCCTAAGAAATTTCAAGTTTTATTTGAGTTTACTTTACAATAAAAGCAATTTGCAGATGCATTAACAGTAGTGCATTACACATTGAGCGTGCTTTAGTGTGGAGCAGAATGGCTGGGACTGTGATAGCCTGAATCTGGGAAGCAGCTTCTTCTTGTGGTTTATGTTCAGTCCTGTTTTTATTGATGCACAGTTATCTCTGCAGGCAGCAGATCCAGCACTACACTAACCAGCTTGCTAAGGAAACCAACAAACACCTTAAAGAACTAGGCTCTGTCCCTGCGCCTCTATCCCCCTCTGAACAGGTAAGTGTGAGTTTGTTAAAACGTCTGCATGAAGACCAAATCCTGAGTTTTTACCCAAACTGTCTCCCCTGACTGCAGTATTCCAAACACGGTGTGCAGTAGTACTTCAAAGTATTTTTGCAGCAGAAAGGTTTAAATGGAGGGAGATGGTTTGCTGTCGTGATTTCTGAAGTGATCAGATATTAGTAAAAGAAGAGGATTCTTGTAGTTGAGATATGCTAATTTTTTGTTTTGTAAATTTTAAGCAGGAGATGAAAGCCGGGTTTATGTATAAAAGATGCAGAGGAAGTGAGGATTTTTCCTGAAAAAATAGGAGTTAAGTTATAATGTTGCTGCGTGAATGTTGGAAAGTGATTGTCAGGATTGAACTTTAAAATCGTAACTGTTATCTAAATGCTTTTTTTAAAAGTGTCTCCTAATGTGCTTTGGGTGCTCTGCTCTGTCCAGAGGCAGCAGAAGATTCAGAGAGACCGGCTCATGAATGATTTCTCAGCGGCGCTCAACAACTTCCAGGCGGTTCAGCGACACGCAGCTGAGAAAGAGCGGGAGTCCATAGCCAGAGCCAGAGCTGGATCCCGCCTCTCAGTGAGTGAGACTCAGGAATGGATTCACACAACACCAGGAAAAGTGTGGAAAACAATCACAATGTTCCTTATTTTTCCTTTTACCTGTTAAACATCAACAATTTTTCTCCTACTTAGGATTTTAATTGTCCTATTTTGAAAAGTCCCATAACTTATTTGACGATTCATCTAATCTAAATCAAGATGTGTATTAGGGTTGTGCCGATGGACGATGGTAATGGTGATGGGTGAGTGACATCCCGATGGAGAGACACCCTCGTGATGCCACGCCCCCGCCACGTTGCGAGTCGACACCATAAGCCGCGGTTACATGTTCAAAATATCTTGATGGGATCAATGGTCGGATTAGAATCCAACCGTGTACATGGGTCCAGAAAAATGTTTTCAGAATATAACAAACGTTCACTAAGGTCACACTTTCGGTCGGAATAAATTATTCGCACATGCGCAGTAGGGTTTGAAAACCGGAAGAGGATATAAATTCTGCCGAGCGGCTTTTTTTTTCAAACTTTATTGAATGTAACAATTCAATACAAAACGATGTTAAATAGCGCCGAGCGGCTTTATACATTGACATGTCAGCTCGGTAAAATACGAGATGATCTTCTAAACGTGCTTTTAATAATGTTACGGTTATTATGAAGCGCCTGTTCGCTCATCATTTGAATTTTAATCCGTGTGGTCAGTGCTTTTTCTGAACGTAGCCAGGATTAGCAGTATGCTAACACGGGCTAACAACATTGGCTTTGGGTGGCGCTACAATCTGCATCCTGGCTGCACGTAAACATGTGGGAATAACATCAGCCTTTATTTAGTCGGGACACGACTGGAAACACAAATCCACGTGATTGTTTGAATGTTTTCTAAGGACTGAGCGACATTTCTGCTTTGAAGCTCACACCGCTGTGTGTGCTGACGATCCGAGCTGTGCTCAGACACACTTTTAGACCCGGTTCTGAGTTCAGTAGCTCGTACCCCTAGAGCTGCATGACGGATCGCAGTCTTAAAGCTCCCACACATACCGCTCATGTAACAAAGCCCCCCCCTTCCCATCAAACACAAAGCTGTAAGTCCGCGCTCCGCCAGTCCACTTCACTAGTTAAGTGCGGAGCGGACTACTTCTTTTCTATTTTGTTTGTTACTTTTTTTGTTAAAGTCACTTCCCTCAGTTTATACTGGATCATCGCGGATGAGTCATTAGTTGGGAAATAAAATAAATAAGGTAATAACTTAAAATAACGAATAACAATTATATAAGAACGAAAAATTTAAAAATAGCCCCCCCCCTGACAATGTCATCGTCCATCCCGATGGTTGACAGCAAACATCGTCAACGGCCAATTTAGGGGACATCGCCCAACCCTACTGTGTATTATTGTGACTATTTGAAGTATGAAAGGAGAAAAATCTTGTTTTATGAGAGCTGTAAATATCCTAACATCCACATATGAAATGAAAAGTTTAGACATGCTGTGATATAGCAGTTTTGGGTGAAGATGATGGTTTTGTTTGAAGGAACAGTCTAAATGACATAAAACCAGCCGTGTTTCTTATGGGATTGAAAGTTTCAATGTTGTTTCTTCAACCTGCTGACTTAACCTTAGTCTTTGTGTTCTGTTTACAGAATGAAGATGGTTTTCGGGATGAAAAGCTGGTTTCTTTTGATAAGTAAGTGACTTTCCTTCTCTCAGGGTTTACCTGTAGAAAGACACATCTATACCCAAAATCTACATGAAGCCCTAATCATTTCAGACGTCAGAAAACAAGTGAATATTTCTGAGGTTTTCAATGTCAGAACACCATTTTTTTAAATGAATGTTCTGTCTGGAAACCTTTTTATTCCTTTATGTGACGTAAATAAAACTGTTGCACAAAGGATCTGATTTACTCTAAAATGTCCAGTCCAGTTTTTCCTACAGGAACACATCCAAATGTTGAAATTCTTCCATCACCTCCACTCGTCCATGAAATGAAAAGACTAGATATGACTGGATGAATGCAAACGTTGGTGCTGTAATAAGGATTTGGTGCGTTAGATTTTGAAAGAAGAAAGAGAAGGTCGCAAAATGTCATTTGATCCTATAGAAATCGAGATATTAGTGGAAGAGACCATTAAAATTATTGTTTATATCTAAAAATGTACGAGAAAGAATTTTATAATTTATTTAAGACAAGACTTCATGGATCCTTAAGTAGAAGATGTAGTAAATGGTTTTCTAACATTCTTTAGAGATCTGAAGACACTGTTGTTGTTGAGTTTCTCCCTTAAAGAATTTGCTTAATAGTTTTCATCCAACAGACTTTATTAAACATTTAGCTCTAGAGTAAAACCCACAAAAGACTTCCAGCTCTCTATATTAGTTAGTTTAGCCTCTTTAAGTCGGCTACTCTGCACCAGACGACGCGCAGAAGATATGAAACATTTAGCTACAAACATGAAATGAACCTCAATCTGCCCGAAAAGCATTTCTGTTGAATTTCCAGGTTAACACCAAGATATGCATGAGCCTCTACCTCAGCTCCCAAGTAAAAAGTGAAAGTAGGGTTTATTGCACCACTGCACCTACAAAAAAATCCCCACAATGACTGAATTTGGAATTGTAGTCCATAAAACGAGAACCTCTAACATTCCTGAATATTTTAACAAGAAGAAAAGAATCACTCGGGTCACCTTGACTTCATCCTTACAGCAGTACCGTCAGCCACTTGTGTGTTTATTTTTCTAATGAATAACATACAGATGTGCTAAATATAGATGGAAAACAACCACTGCAGCCCAGGTTCATTTATCTGTTTACACAAACTTCAAATTCTTTGTTTTGTTCTGCCAGAAAATGAATCTTTACCTAAAGGATTAACGGATCTAATGTTTAATATTTCACAATATGTCTGGATAGTAGGTGAAGTGCGGTTTTACCCATCCTGTCAAGTTTGCAGATGTTTTCTTTAAGAAATCCATCTCTATGTGCTCTGTTGAGAACTTCACTAAAATAAATACACATGCATTTGTTTCTTTGAGCTGAGTCCATTTAGGAACTAGTTCTTGATCGAGTCTCTTTGAAAATATGCATCTTTTTAAATTGAAATCAGACTACATTGATATTGCATGATTGTTGCATAAACCATCAGGTTTCATTCTCTATATTAACAACGTTGACATGTCTGTTTGTTGGCTGCACTGCCATGTTTACAGTTTTTAGTTTCTCTAAGCTCAAATAGATTTCCAAATGTCTTGATTAGGATCATTATCATTGCTACGACTGATTTGTTTTGACAGAAAACCTTTTGCACCACTTTTTAGATTTGGTTTAAAAACCCCAGGACAGTAAATGTGGTGCCGTGTAAAAAGCACTTGCAATTTTACCACAAACTGAAAAAAGAGATTTTCATAACATTTTTAGTGCTGGGCAAATATTATTGCAGTCAATCTCATGATTCTTGTGATCACTTCCACCTTTTACTGTTGGTCTTATTTTTTCCGCCGTGTCCAACCTGTTTGTCTGAAGCCAGGAGGACGTGGGTCCGATGACGATCCAAACTGAAGATGTTGCCATCACAGAGGAGGACCTGGAGCTGATCAGAGAAAGAGAAACCAACATCCGACAGCTGGAGGTGAGTCTGATTTCTGCACACTTCCACTCAAAGCCAGTCTCCAACTACCGACTTCCTGCTTCCTGTAAATCATTTTCTGCTTTTGCTGCTTCCCTGGGACCGTAATCAGTAGGTGGGCAGATCGGACATCCCTAATAAAATAGTCTCCCAGTCAAGTTTTTGTGTTTCATGGGGAAACGGCGGCCATTCCTTCAGCTGACTCTTGTGTTTTTGTCTGTTTATTTCAGTCCGACATCATGGATGTAAACCAGATCTTTAAGGACTTGGCGGTAATGATTCACGACCAAGGAGAGATGGTTGGTAAGCAAGATTTGTTGTTGTCATTCCCATCTATGGTGGCCCTGAAGTGCAAATTACATCAACAAACCCCTCAATGCAGAAACATGAAAAGACCACACCGACAATAAAAAAAAAAACCCCAAAAACTTGCATTTTAGAAATTAGAAAAACAAAATTCCAAAAACCAATGAAACAATATAAGAAACTGGAAAAGGTAGGTATTATTCATTTTAGGAGTTTTAGGAAGAGGGAAAGCAAAAGGACGTTTTGTCCAAACTAGGGTTAAAAAAAATTAGGCCAAACTGTTGCAATGGTTGATGCCAGAAGCTTAAAGAAATATCTTGCAACTGAATATTTTTCTGTGCCAGATAACTTCTGCTTGAAAGGGTGAACAAACGTCCTCATCCAAAACTTTGGTTTTCAAGCAAGCCCAATTTCACTGTACTGTAGCTGTACACTAGTAGAAAGAACGTAAACACATGGTTACTTAACCAACAAATGGTTTCTGAAATAAATAGTATCAGTACTGAAAAATAATATTCCTCTAGAAAAACCAGAAGTTGTAATCCTGGCATGTTAAAGGTTGTTGCTACTTTCCAGTTGATGACGGTGTATGTTCCGCCTTTCAGACAGCATAGAAGCGAATGTGGAGAGCGCTGAGGTTCACGTAGAGCGAGGAAGGGACCAGCTCCAGAGAGCGGCACACTATCAGGTGAGCCTGCACCCGCCCCTCCCCCAGCCGCCATAGAGCGCAGGTTCCAGCTCACCTTTCTGTTTTTTCCACTCCTCAGCAAAAGTCTCGAAAGAAGATGTGCATCTTTGCCATGGTCTGCTCCCTTATCCTCCTCGTCCTCGCCCTCCTTATCTGGTGGGCCTGCAAGTGAGCTGAAGTCCCACATTCGGTGGTTGAACACTCCATTTTAGCCCCGCCCCCTTTCCACCTTATAGCACTCAATTGGAACGGCAAGAAAGCTGGAAAGCCGTCAGCACAGCAGGGGGTTTGTGCCACAGTCAACGTGAACATTTCATCTGAAAGGATCCAGTCCGTTTATTTGTAAAGTAGTTAAAGAATCTATTTTGTCTGATTGAAGAAGGAACAGACAACAGAATACTGTCTAATTTATGAAAGTCCTTAAATGTACTTACACCTCCCTTGTCTTATTTACCACACTAATGCTATTTACTAATGTATTTTTAATGATAACTGAAATAATGCATCTTGTTTAGGTGATTTTTTTTCTTTGTTTTGTTTCCTCTGCTGTTTTAAGAAAGCTCCAGGTCTGGCTATGCTTTGTTTCTGTCATTATAACAGCGTCTAATAGCGATCGGTTGTACATGTTGTAAATGATAAACATCCATGTCTGTTTTCAGCACTGAACTAGAAAGGCTGTTTTCATATGCGGTGTATAAAATGGATTTCTGTGACTCCCTACAGTATGCACAATAAACATAAGCGCTCAAGTTCTTTTGTACTTGTGGTCTTTTATAAACCTGCACAAAGTGTGAATCACAGCAGAATGTGTAGATTTCCCATCATGCCTTATCCATGGTCATGCTCTTTTCTGTAATGTAAGCATGTGATTCAGGACTAGTCCAACTGGAAAACTAAGAAAAATGAAAGTACAAACAGAATGCAGTGATTGGCTATCTACCCCTTATTAAACAGGAAGCATAAAATGTTCAAACGCATTTTATTGCTAGAATGAAATTTGTTCATTTTAGCCTAAAGACGGCAACAATGAATGTGGGCTGGGGGAAACGTTCCTATTTTGAAACTTTAATATGTAAAACTATCTGAATTCAGGCATAAATTATAAGAAAATCCCATCCCTACTTTAAAATAAACTCTTTATATACAGATATGGATAAAATGAACAACACCCCAGGATTTGCCCGAAAAGGTTGTTTTTTTTAAATTATTTCAGTTTTTTTTCTATACACTTAAGTTCAGATCATAAAACATACTTCAACACAGAGTACAGGCCGTTTTTAGGCAAACGTTTCATTAGAAAATAGAAATTGACCTTTTCATCCTCCTGCCAGTCCATCCTTCACCCCTCGAGGGTCCTTCTCTTCAGGCTTCCACCCTTCTTCTTTATCCCAGCTATGATGAAGGCACCAGATCCCATCTGGACCCGTCGAACTCACGGGCGCGTCATGGTGCAGAAGGCGGCGCGTCGCCGCCGAGGTGATCCCCGGCTTTAAAAGCGCAGAAGTCGTCAGCGCGCCGGAGCAATGCGTCAGAGCGCACAGCAGCGCCAGGATCCCCCGGTACAGGCAGGGAACACGTTTGCGCGCAACACCGTCTCCGCAGAAGTCCGTCTCCACGTTCTTCTTTTCTATCTTTCTTTTTTTAAATCTCTTATGTAAATTATATTTTTTTGTGTCTTAGTGTTGTAAATATCCATCCAAATAGCTGTGGAGGAGAGCAATCCTGCGCAACAACTGACAAATATATGGGAAGGAATTTTTCCAGTTTGCAGTTTGACCCACAGTCTGAACGTTTCTTTGCTCAGGAGGAAAATGAAATCAGCAGAAGAAGGTGAGTTTATGTTTTTCTATGTGAAAGTTACTCTAAAGTCTGTTAATTTCTTTTTGTTTTTGTAGCTTTTTTTTTTGTGGACCTGAACTTTATAACTTAAAATTTGGTGTTGGCTTTTCAAACCGTGGATGAAATGGTTTCAAATTTCAGTTCTTTTTTCCGTGAACCCTGCTTCCCTACTGTCTGAAAGACTTTTTGACTACTGTGTTGATATTTAGAAAGGCTTCACTGCTGACTTGACCAGGGAGGGTGTGGTTCTGTTTTAACTTCAGCTTGTGCCCAAAATAGTTTCAATTGAATGTGTGCTAATGGTCTGCACTGCAAGTGATTCAGAGGTCTGCATTGAGTTGTCCCCTTTGGGCGTCTTTTTGGGATGTCAGCTAGTTCACCGCAGCTAATTTTAGTCAATTATTTATCACAGGCATCATTTTCTTTTATTTAGAAAAGTCATGCAGGGCTTCACCGATGTCATACCATTTATATTTGAGCCCCAATTGTCTCCAATTTACAGCAGACAGAAGCTGTGGCGGTTCCTTCCATCCGTCTGCAGCGGCCATCTCCATCTCAGTGTAGTCACAGTTGCCAGGATATGTGAACTGTGGAAGCACGCTCTTCCTCTGGCACTAATTGTGACCTCAGCCGTCACCACAGACAGGCAGGGCTTCACATGTACCAGCACAAGCGCTGACACGCAACTGTCAGCGTCCACGGGGTGGGCACAGCTAACATTTAGGCCAACAAAAAACATTTTGTCCCTGCTGCGTTTATTTCTTTGAAGCACTTTTTTTTCAATGGAACAGCTTAAGGACATATTTTGCATTGAGTGAAATGAGTCTTCGGTTCCCACAATGGTGAAAGAGTTTTAAGCTGCTTAGTTTTGGAGATGCTCAAACCCAAGAATGGCAACACTTTTGCAGCAGCTCTGCACAAACCTCTCCTCCATCTCACTGAGTGAACATGTGTTTGAATTTATAGTAACAAACTCACTCTGTGTGCTTTCCAGATGCATATGGCTGCGCGCCAAATGTCAGCCTTTCCCTCCCACTGGGTAGCCCTTGTCTCCCTTCCCAGTTCCACAGCCTGCAGTCCAGCCCCATTCTATCTGTGTCCGCCACTGACTCTCCCAGTTATGACTCCCAAGAAGAAATGGGAGCAGCCGGTTTCTACTCATCTTCAGGCGTCCGACCCAATGGTGCCCCGACCCTGGAGAGCCCTCGTATTGAGATCACAGCCTACAGTCAGTTTCCTGAGGATGACACGGAGGAGAGGAACCTCTCGGTTGCCAAGAGAGTCAACTCCATTGTGACACTAACCCTCCCCAGCATAGATGGTTACCGGGATCCCAGCTGCCTGAGTCCCTCCAGCAGCATCTCGTCTCGCAGTGGGCTCTCAGATGCTTCCTACGAGTCAGGTTTCTCCTACAACATTGACAACTCTCCCCAGAACTCCCCATGGCAATCGCCCTCCGTGTCCCCTAAGGGATCCACCCTTACTCTCCCTGCTGTTGGTATGTCCTCTGGCGGCTCCCCTCACCACACCCCCTCCACATCACCTCGTACGAGTTTAATAGAGGACAGCTGGATGGGGCAGCGGGGCTCAAGGCCCGTTTCACCTTACGGCGCAAAGAGGAAGTACAGTTTCACCGGCTGTCACACATCGCACCGGCATTTTCCGTACTCACCCAACCACTCCCCGGGGCCCTCCCTCCACACGTCCCCCCGCCTCAGTGTTACAGAGGACAGTTGGATGCCAAACACCAACCAGTACACCAACTCTGCCATCCTGGCAGCCATCAATGCCCTGACCACAGATGGAATGAGCGACCTCGGCGAGGGAATCCCCATGAAGGCCCGAAAAACCAGCCAGGAGCACAACTCCACCGTCAGCCTCAAAGTGGAGCCTGGATGTGATGAACCAAGTTCGGAGGCGCTCTGTAAAGATGAAAACCCTGCAGTTTGCCAGCATCTAAAGAAAGAGGACATCTGTACTGGGCTGATGGATATGACACAGCACCCATTCTCCTGGGGAAAACCAAAGCAGTATCTAAGGTAACCAAAGGATGGATATAATTTCACTGGATGGATCTTTAATTTCACTGCATGTGTGTGTGATGTGAATTGTACATGTGTACAGTGACAATAAAGGCATTCTATTCTATTCTATTCTACTCTATTCTATTCTATTCTATTCTATTCTATTCTATTCTATTCTATTCTATTCTATTCTATTCTATTCTATTCTATTCTATTCTATTCTATAAAAGAAAAGCCTTTACCTGCTTGCAAAAAAGTTCCAAAAGCAAATAAAAACACAGCTTATTATTATCATAAGGTATTCAAATTGCTCTAAGTAGCTTTAAAAGCCACTGAGCTGCAAACATAAGCATATGCCATCCACTGTGAACATTCTGCTCTGATACTTACCTCTAAAATGAAAGTAAAGTCAATATTTACATGTTGGAATTGTTCTTTTCCTTCAGCTCGTCTCTGCCAGCTCTGGATTGGCAGTTGCCGTGTACCTCAGGGCCTTACAGCCTGCAGATCGAAGTGCAGCCCAAGCCTCATCATCGAGCTCATTATGAGACGGAAGGCAGCAGGGGGGCAGTAAAGGCTTTGGCTGGGGGGCACCCAGTTGTTCAGGTAAGATTTTGCTTCTATTTGGATTTAATGATACCTTTTGTTTCCTTTTGAAATCATCACATATGTTTGTTTGTGGGTTTTTTTCACAAATAGATGATCCTGAAGATCCTTTAAAAATAAATCGACAAAGAAAAAGAACACGTGCGAATTTCTCATGGACTCCTTGCGGATATGAACCGCATGCTGAGAAACCAGATCTTTCCTGTTAGTGTGAAAACTAACATGTGCAAAAACCATCAGGCTCAGTTTGACCCTCTGTTCAAATCTTCACCACTTTTCGCTTCCACTCTTTCCCCACTAAGCGTCTGGCTGATCTGTTCTTCGGTGACGCAGAATTTTTGAATAGAACCTCACAGATGTTGTGAGACACATGGAGCCACACCGCCAGGTCCTGGTCAGACGGCGGTGACTCAGACATTTCCATTTCAAACGCAGAGCAGACAGTTGCAAAGTAACATAGTACGGACAGTAAGAGCTTAGTCGGGAGCTTTAACCACAGCACCTCTGTTGGTCAAGTGTGAGGGAGGGAAAACCTGGGTAATTACAGATGTTTTTGTCATTTCCTCTCAGAAACATTACCTCAGGTCCTAAATAAATAAAGAGGCCACAGTGAAGAAGCTGTCAGTGATAGGATGACTTTCACAAAAAGGGTTTGAAGACCAACTTTGATCATCTTTTGATCTATTTCAAAAGTGTTTTTTATTATGATTATGCCATTTTTAGCAAAAATCGAAAAGTCTCTGTCGTTTTCTTGGACATAGTTCCTGCAGAGCGGCATTTCATTAGAAATTCCCCTCTGAGCTGTGGACGGGACTGTTTGCATGGAGAAAGCCTTCTCTCTTTTCCCATCATCCCTTTGTTTGCACCCTCTTCCACTAGCTTACACCCCCTCACAACCCGAACCCAACATTAGCGGTGCAACAAAAATGGCGACCAACATTGGAGCTATCCAGTTTTGATTCAAATGCCAGGTCAGATGAGGAAAACAAAGACGTACGCGGATCTATGTTGTGCTTGTGGCCTGCCGACTGTAGCACCTATGTCACTGCTAAAAGCTTTTTCCAACAGCTTTTTTTCATCTACTCCTGAAATACAGCAATTTGAATAAAGAAATATTTAGAAATACAATTTTAATCTTATTTTTTTTTGTTATATGTCCTCCATCATGAGAAAAATGCCACAAGAACATTTAAAAAACAATTTTCATTTAAGATGTTGATCATACCTTGACGAAACTCAACCAGGATCAGTTAGCTAATTGCTGTTGACCCATTCTAATTGTTTTTCTTTTTAAAATTAAAGCCCCCAAGGCCAGTTTTACCTTTTCATCGTTTATTATGTAGTCTGACTAAGTTAAAAGACGAGTTCTCCAATAAGGTTACATAAACGGTTTTTGGGTTCAGAAAGAGTCTTGATCCTCTTTTATCCTTTTGCCAGGCCGACACAGTCCATCTCCTTTTTGTTTGAAAAGCCAGCTGGAACAGGAATTTCAGCCCTCAGAAGTTAGGTCTACAGAGCTTGAACGTCTGAGCAAGAGAAAGTTTCTATAACTCACATTTTACTGCAAGTTAATAGTGGATCAAATAAAAACAAACAGGAAAATAGTCTTTAAGTTTGACACTCTTTTTTGTTTGTTTGCAAAAACCATCTGATAGTGAGTAAAGAAATTTAAATATTTCTAATTGGAATGAAATGAATAGTTCTGAAAAAAGTGCTGAAATGAATCACCAGCATGTTGAGAAACAAACCGTGGACCTTGAAAGCCAGCGCCTTCCTTATTTCTGTGCTCTGCTCACATTTCAGATGTTGAGATGAAAATAATGATTTAATGAAGGGGTCTGGCTTTACCTCAGCTGAAGCAGTGTGCATTTTTTAAAAACCTAAATCCATCCCCCACCCCCACCTCCCCAACTTTTCTGCCAGCTACAGCCCCAACCACACAGACTTTCCTTTGTTTGGGAAAACTCCTGTGTGCACGGCTGACATCATTGCGCCTAGCGGAGGCAGTAGCAGTAAACCACACACGTTCCTGGAGGCTCTGCTGGAGATGTTGGAGGGAGCCTCACACAAGGCAGCCCAGAGACTTTGTCATAACAAGTGTTAGGAGTGCAGGAGTTTCTGGTCTGGATGAAAAACGTTGTCTCATATTTTGGATCAAACCCCCCATTGTTACTTGTGCTTGGAAGTAACTGGCCAGAGGGTGTGCTATGTGTCCATGTCCAGAATCCACATAGTTAGGTGGGTTGTTAGGTATTTCTTTGGTGCCATTGCTGCTGGCTGCATCGACCCCACCCTTGCTTATGCCAGCAGCAGACCCAGGAACGCCTCTCTGTAGTGTTGTGTGTCCACTCAGAGGATTGTGATGTGTGCGGTGAACTTCCAGTGACCCTTATGCTCTAAAACTCAAGCTATCCGTGGTTTTTAATTAGCATTTTTTATAAAGTAATCAATAAAATGACTATTCTGTCTATGAAAGAACTAAAGATAATGTGGCACATATATAAGGGGGAAAATTCATCCCCTACTAATGTTACAAGTTGTAAATTGGATGAAAAATCTTGGGATTCAAATGACAAAAAATTATTTAATCAACAAAAACAAACTGCACTGGTGTTGTAACAGGACAAACATCTCTAACAAATTGATTATTGTTAGCAAAAATATGCGCGGCTACAAACCAGCCATCTGATTCACTAAGATAATTCACCAAAATATGTCCAAAGTTTGTTGCTCACTTGTTCAAAGCTCAAAATTACATTTGCTGAGTTGGTTTTTGAGCAAGCTACTGCAGCCCGAGGAAACATCACGCCTAAGCAGCAACCCTTTCCGTTACACTAATACATAAGACAGGATTACTTCCTTCCTTCTTCTTTAAGTCACATTTTCACACTTCTTCTGAAATACAACCAAGTTAAAAAGAATTTGAATTCACAAATCCTTTGGAATGTATTATGTAAATGTGTGGATGAGCATTCATAGGGATGTTCCACTTACATTTTCTGTTTCTTCCTTTATGACCCAGGTTGGTTCCTCAGAATAGCTGATTTGAACATTTCATTTTTTATTGACATATGCAGCCCAGGTCTTCACTTTTCTTACAACAAACCTAGAAGTTTGAACTGTTGCGGTTCCTTGAATGTCTGCTTTAAAAGGAGCAGTTTCCTAAAGAAAAAAAAAACACTATTGTTACCGGTATTCATGGACATTTTTGTGTGCGTGCCATGGGCGGGGGGGGGGGGGGTGTCCTGTGGCGTGACCCATTGGCGTGCTAATAAAAAGAAAACTGTCATTTTGTCCTGCTTGGTTGGCCAAAACATTGTTGAGCTGGAAATAGCAAAATCCAGTCACTTTTGGCCTTCTCGCAGAAGGTGATTTTGAAAGTAACAAGTGGCTTTTGACAGCAAAATCCAGTTTAGATTTAAATTTTTTTAAGCTATGCATTTTTTTTAAATGGCACCAAATTGAAGTACAGTCTTACAAGTCTTGGGAAGCTTTGGATTCAAACTGTTATGATTTAGAATGAACAATCCAAAAGAACATAGACTCAGGGACAGAAAAGAATTTAAAGAAAAGTGTTGAATTTATCAAGGATCCAGTCTCTGGAGTTCTCAAACCAGGGGTTTGGATGAATGTGGAGCAAAAACTTAGCAGGATACAAGCCAAAAGGGTATCCAACAACAGTCAGAAAATGTGGTAAATGTGGTTCCACATAAAAAATTAAAAGAAAAAGAAAAAAAAGTCAGCAACAGCAAGGCAACAATACATTGGAGAACTAGGCTTGAATGTTGCAGCAAACTGGCAGAGAGGAGCAGAGGAAAACCATATATGCAATTCAGAACAGGTGAGGGTAATGACGGTGATTAGAGGGGAAGGGGGTGAGGCAAAGACCTGATTGGAAACAGCTGCTGGAGGTCTGGTGGTCCAGGAGAACATGACACATCCTACCAGCCACCAAGTTGTCTTTGGTACTGCCTGCACCTCTGACTGATAAACATCAGAGTGAGGGCTCCTCTGACAGAAACACCTGATTGGCTGTGGCCAGGACCTTGACTCTCTAAAACACCACCTCAGTCTCATCATCAGGGATACTTACAAATCACAACACTGGTTGCTGTAGGTCATTTCTACAGTTCACTGGCTGTGGTGTTCTTTAAGAATCAAATGATTATGATCAAGCAGAAACTAAATGGTACATACATTCTTGCCAGTAAAAATTAAAAAAAGTTCTTGTAAGCACTTAGGTTCTAAAGCCTGCTTTTTGCTTTTAAAGGCACCCAAGTGAGCGTACATGTTTTCCATTTTCATCTCTTAGCTCCTTGGCTACATGGAAAGTGAGCCTCTGACTTTGCAGCTGTTCATCGGCACGGCTGACGACAGACTGCTGAGACCCCATGCCTTCTACCAGGTCCACCGCATCACAGGCAAGACCGTGTCCACGTCTAGCCACGAAGCCATGCACAACAACACCAAAGTTCTGGAGATCCCGCTGTTGCCAGAGAACAACATGCGGGCCGTGTGAGTTATACCAGACATTTTAATCAAAATACCTTTTACTTCCAAGTGGATACAGTACATTGAAAGGAAACTATAAAAAATTGACCCCTTGAAGTATGAAGTACAATACAATCATTACAGTCTCAGAGGTGTTTCAAACTATTTTCTATTAATTAGTAAACATAGTATTGCAACATTTTCCTTTGAATGTATTAATTTTCTTTGAGTTACTCTTATATTTTACTATATGAAATCATCAGATTAGCGCATTTTGGCATTCAGTTCCTAATTTATCATCAATAATATGTGAATTATGTCTATGTTTTTGCCACTCTATTGACTTATAAGACATGCATGATTTGCGAGGTGATTTTCTATGTTTCTTGCAAAAAATATACTCCTAAACTAGCCGACTTGTTGCACCCCCACCATCCACATGTTTTCTTTCCAATGAGCATTGACATATATTATAATTGTGGGTTCACTTGCTTTCCTAAAAATGTGTGCATTTCCAAAAGATGACATCTGGGTACATGCAGTGGTTTCTCTCTCTCATTTTTTTTTTTTAAGAAAACAATTTTGGTGGGATCTGTAGGCGGAGCATCGTGCTGGCTCAGCAATTTTTCAGTTAATGGATGTAACACAAACTCAGCACTGCTTTCTGGGCGCCTCAGCTCAGAATACAGTTTCTGCTCTGGGTTATGGAATTGGATAGTTCTGACATACATGTGTATCAACATTTTTTTAAAATAAAAAGACAAGATGCTTTTTTTCTATTATCTAAATATTTTTTTGGCATTGAAATGACAGCTTATTATATGTCTGCATAGGCAGACAGCTGGAGAGATTGAGTTCAGCATCTCCACCTGATTACTTCCCCAGTGAAGCAGACTTTGGAGTCTGCAGAGAAGAACGCGAGGGAGTGTTCAGATGTGGGCAAAAGTTGACATTAACTAGGCTTTGAGGAATGCGGCATCAAGTAACACAGCAATGGAAAAGCCAGAAAGCGTTGGGAAAGGCTGAAGTCTAAAATAAAATCAGAGGTCAGATCGCAGCTCTCAGAGAAACTGCTTACTGCCAAGCTTGTATGGGAAGTTTAGATCAGAAGCATCAAAGATATGGACGTTTAACACATTTATGATGAAATTCAGACTTTTTTTTTCTTCCTTTCTGGCAGAATTTCATCAGGGAGCAAATGCAGAGCAGATTAAGGTGTAAAAGACTCTTCATCTTTAGCTGAAACATAGAACTATTCTGATTAAATCAAATTTGGCAAAGAAAATAAGCATCAGTAATCAACAGCAACTTTGGTAGACACTTTATTTTGGGTCTGTTAACAGAATCGACTGTGCTGGCATCCTGAAGCTGCGTAATTCCGACATAGAATTGAGGAAGGGCGAGACAGACATCGGACGCAAGAACACGCGCGTGCGGATGGTTTTCAGAGTCCACATCCACCAGGCCACTGGCAGGACGGTGTCTTTGCAGGCTTCCTCTAATCCCATCGAGTGTTGTGAGTAATCCTTGGTTATTCTAGTTTTCACTACTTAAAGAGTTATGCTGAGTTAACTCTTTGACCAGATGTTTTATGATCAGAATGCAATGCTTTCATGAAATCTCTGCAACATGCTTCGGCCAAAATACCACACAATAGAACCTGCTGGTAAATGAGATTGTCAAATGCATTTTGTATTTTTACTTTTAAATTTGATCATGAGTTGATTACAACCACTTATCTTTAATTAGAATACGACTTAAAAACAGACAAAACATAAAAAATGTAACAGAAATGCTGCAAGATTTGGACATGTATCCCTTCTGTCTTTGTTAGGACTTTAAGACGTTTAAATCATACCAAAACATGCTTTTGAAATGAGTGATAACTGCAACATTAAGCAGATTGGTTTTTCTAACTGTTATATTTCTTGTTTGGCTGTTTCTCCATAGAACTTAGACCAGGTGAGATTTTAACCAAAAAATTATAGAAACACCACAGTTCTAGAGCCAGAAGTGACAATTTGTACTACTTTGGGTGAATGCTGAGCTTTGTTTGGATGTTCTAATCAGTAAATCTATAAAATAGATTAGCAGAGGGAACCACTAAGTGCTTCAGAACTTACACACTGGAATATGATGTGGTTTCTCAAACCACCACCGACCAGAGAAACTTTACACTGCAGCTCAGGTTATGCAGCGATCCTCTCTTTGGACAGACTTTGATATTTGAATAAAAGAAAAGAATCTGGATCTCTAAGTATAGGTCTGGTTCTCTTTGACCTCAGTACAAGTAAGGCACCTAAGGTGTTTGTTTGTTTTTTCAGTTAAGGGTGACTTTACTGTGGAAATGCATCATCTGACATTTATGTATATTGGATAAGACTTTGAGGTGACATCTAGTCCCAGAGAAAGAGTCTCTAAAAGGCAGGTCCATCAACGTGTTTTAATGTCCTGGCATATTTATTCCTGTAACTTACTGGTAGTACTCTGTAATCATCCAGCTTTAGTAATAGTCAAATCACGTGTCAATCAATGCCTTTTGGACAACTGTCAAGCCTGTATTCTTCTTTCTGTTTGTGTGCCTTTCCAATCCAGACTAACACATTTCCAAAATTAAACTTTTTAAAACTTTTTTTGTTGTTTTAGAAAGTTTTAGATTCTTGAGTTGGAATTTGAGCATCTTAATAAAAAAAACTGTGCAGCATGACAGTGAAAGTATCTTAAATAGTTTAAATTCCATATTGAACCACTGACACATAATAAAACACAGAGATTTCTCATTTACTTGTTTGCTTTATGGAATGCTTCTATATAATGTATGAAAGAAAACTATTATTTATGAACATTTTTAAGAGAGCATGGACAGAGTGCAGCATGTCAAAATCCCAAAGTTAGAAAAATATGGTAAAAAAACATGTTAAAAAATGTGCATTGGCATTTAAGGAATTTAAAGACGGCCCTGAATTTTAGGACAAAGTCTATATTTAAACACACACTGTCTGCTGGCAGCTCTTTAAAGCGTATAAGGTGTTGAATCAGACTTGATCTGGATGCTCAGGTCTGCATGGGGAGTGGGAGAGTGTTAGATTACCAATGAGACTTGCTTTTTGTTTCCCTCCTACAGCCCAGAGATCAGCACAAGAGCTGCCGCTGGTGGAAAAGCAGAATCTGGACTCGTGCTCCGCCCTTGGAGGCGTGAAGATGCTCCTGGAAGGACACAACTTCCAACATGACTCCAAAGTGGTGTTTCTGGAAAAGGCTCAAGGTAAAGGAGGAGACGTTTGTGCAGCTGTGTGTCTGCCTCTGTTGTTGGAGGAATCCCAGGACCGCTCACTTCCCCCTTCAACAATGTGCTCTGCCAGAGTGCCGCCACATGTGGCACACATTAATCTGCTGTATTTTTAACCCAGTGGATTTACATTTGAAGAAGTTTCCATTTCCTGTTCAGCAGGGGGATGGACGTGCATATTTACTTCTGTGTTGGGCTGAGGTTCCAGAGGTGTTTAAAAACTCTGCAGCAGTGAGACCCTTGGGGTGGATGAGGTCTTTGGCCAAGTTCTCTAGGCTCTGGATGTTGAAGGACGGTATTGCTCAACATGCCCATGCAACACTGCATGGATGTTGAAGGGAGTTTCTTTGGACTAGTAGATTGGAGGGAAAATGCAACTGGAGGGGGTGTTCCAATTACGGCCACACACTCCTCAGCATTGCTGGTAAGAGATTTGTGTTGATCATAGAATCCCTGATTCAAAGGCAACAGTGTGGTTTCTGTCTTGGCTGCAATACTCAAATGATCCCTGGAGTTTGCAAGTTAAGTCCACCTGGTAATTGTGGAATTGGAGAAAACATGTAACAATGTACCCCACTTTTGGAGGCTGTTTGATTTGATGAGAGTTGGACTATGCCCTTGTCTCAAAAAGCCACATTCCCATGCCCAGTGACATGGTATTTTTTTCTTTCTCAGCCCCACAACCTCTAGCTCTTAGTGTCAAGAAGATGCAATGAGAATCATCACCTCCAAGTCTGATGCCTTGGGCTTTAGCTGGAAAAAAGTGGCCTACTCCACATCAAGTTGGTAGAAAGTCACTCCTATCCATGTGTTGGTGTCAATATCTAAATTGCATATTTATTACAACAAATTTAGCTTGCCAAAATAAGAGCTGTTCAATAATGTAATCAACAATGTAATAAAAACACAAGGTGAAAATCTGATTGACTTAAATAAATGTAGAGCTTGAACCAGTTCAAAGTCAATTCAAGGTAGTGGGTCTCAATAAAGCTTTAAAGCAGCGGTCTGTAGCCAAAAGCTCCAGATGTGGCTGTTTCTTCCCTCCATTGCGGCGCATTGGCTTTAAAAAATACAAACAATTTCAATTTTGTTAAGTTAAGCACAGTTTTTATCCCATGTAAACTTGTCAACACTTCACCACCTCCATGCTGTTTTTGTACATCTGACATGTTTATATCTGTACATATCACTCTGCACATAATTACGGAAATTTTTTGTATTTCATATTTCGCATATTTGCACATTTCCTTTGTACATATTAACATGTTTTATATTATACTTTGTTAGATTTCGTATTTGCACTGTAGTGGTGACTGCTTTAATTTCATTGTGAAGGCATATCTTATTTTATCTTATATTCTAAGTCATATTGCACAATAGCATCTAGTTGTTGTCATAATGACAGAGAAAATGCCATGTTTGACTGGGTTTTCTTGGATTTTTGATCAAAGTAAATCTAAGAGGATCTTATTTGACACTCTATTTTAAAAGGAACTTGTGTTTGCTGTCAAAAGTAGATAAATTAAAGTTGTTATTTAAAGAAAAACACTTTTATAATTCAATTCTAGTAAATATTGAATCTTTATTTCCAGCTATGAAAATAAAAATCCCTTATGTATTTGCTTTCAGGTAGGTGCTAAAGTAAGGTAATTTTGGAGGTGAAGTGGTTTGATGGATATTTGCATTAATAGGCGTTGGACTTGGCGGCTCTCTCTGGGTTTTGTGGGAGTAGAAAAAAACGTATATTGCTAAAAGGGAGAATACTATTTATTTAAGAGAAATGAAATAGTTTGTGAAGAAGGACCATAGTCTACCGCCCAAACACCAAGCTCTGTACTGCCTCAGCAGATCAGATGTTTGTGCCTACAGCTGCTCTGAATGTGAAGGTCTTTAGGGCCACGTGCAGACCAGAGCTGATGGGTGTTCTCCTTTGTTTATGATGAGGATTTCCCTGCTTCTGGCACTGGCGTCAAATTCCTGGGCCGTCCTGCCATGGAAACACCCTTCAGTCAGGCTTCCACAATACTCCCACTACTCTTTATCCTTCCAGTTTTCAGGCCAAACTCCCTCCATGCCATCAGCTCATTAACTCTTTGAGTTGCTGGGTCTCTGTGGCTCACACTGCTTATTCTTCACCACTGTTCTCCCTATAAATATAAAAAAAGTGTTTGTCCTCGGATGAACTGTAAGAAATAATACAAATTTTATATTTTGGGCACTTTTAAAGCCCCAAAAACCAGTGTTTGTTGTTTTTTCATACCATAAAACTCAATTGTTTTCGTCATTCATTGTAAATAATGAGATCCTCACTGAAATACTTTCTACAAACTGTAACAGCAAGGACACCTGAAGGTTTAATAATTCTTAGTGTTGTGCATTTTGATACATCCTGTGGATGTGATAGCTTGATCGTTACTAAAGGTTATCCAGTGTTAGAGCCTTTGAGTTTCTGGGTGTGACACTGATCTGAAATTGGTCATGGTTATACAGACGATGATAAATTGTGTTTCTTAAGCGCCCATTTTGCTGTAGGTTAGTGGGGCCTTCTTCTTCAGCATGCCTGTTATGTCCAGGACCATAGGGATCTCTTGGACTTGTTAAATGTTGTGTGGCTGTGTGGAGTGGTTGTCGGTATGTGTTTTTACAAACTACAAATTAAAAACGTGTATTTTGAAGTTGAAGAAGGGACAAGGCAGCCAGGCCCATTTAAGAAGGACAATGAGCTTTTTGATTCCATTTCTAAACACATTATTACTAATAGCTTCTTGCAGTTCAGTTGCCCTCGGCTGCCATGAATCAGACCAAAGCATGACCTGGTATTGACTACTCAGTGTTATGTCTGCCTCTAATTATTTGCATAAACAACTGGTGGCACAATGAATTGTATGATTAATATGAGACTGGTTGAGCTTTGGCACTGCGTTTACATGGACAAAAGTAATCGGAATGAATGCCTGATCGGAAGAAAAATGGGTCACGTAAACACGCCGTTCGGAATACTCTGCCCCGATCAGTCTCATTCGGATCAAAATTTCTTTCCAATCAAGATAGGTGGGTTATGCCAATTGTTGATCCGATCTTGGTGCATGTAAACAGTTTATTCCAACCGTGGGTCACGACTGCTCTGGTTTTAAGTCATGCGTTGACGGTGTGGCGCTCCAGAGGAGGCTTTGAAGTGCAAACAGGACCGACCGGCTGCTCTCTGAGCAGATCAGCTTTGTGTTTGTGGGCAGGGGAGGGTGCTTTGTTATGAGTGCGCTGCGGTGTGCAGTCCATCCCACCGCTCTGCGTGAGCGAGCTGCCAAACTCAGGAGAACCGTGTCTCCAGCAGAACTGTGTCCCCAAGCAGAGGAGAGGCTTTGGGACGGTGTGTGAGCTGGTGGAGGCAGCTTTTCAAGGCAGAAATGCTGAGCATTCATGTGAATTAGAAGATTATCTCGCTCTTTGTGGCAGCTATGTTTGTTTACAACGGAACTCAATATTTATTCTTCTACGCCCATTTCCGGTATATTATAAAATGATTTATTGCAAGTGTGGCGTATGTAAGCATTTGTTATAATCAGAAAAAGGTTTTCTGGGCCCATGTACACAGTTCAATTTTAATCCGATCTTTGTCCGATCAAAGATATTTTGCATATGTAACTATGTAACTCCGGCTCTGAGATTTGCAGAAGATTTTTCATGTGGGACTGGAATTGATTAGTAGTTTTTGACCGAGCAGTTGAACTTCGACATATTGGTTTTCATTCTGCAAACTGGGCCAGTGATTAGAACCATAGTGACTGCTAAAAATGGGTGTAGCCGAAGTTTTGAATTGGATCAAATCAGGTGTTTTAAAGATTTTACCCTCTAGAACTCTGGAATATTCTGTGGTTGTCAATGAACAAATGACCAGCAAACGCAATCCAACACGTTGAGCCGTTCGAAAACAGTCATTTCCTGGCAGTAGGTGGATGGGTGCAGAAAACAAACTGCTCTGTTTTATTTATCTGTCTCAGCGTTGATGTGAAAAATGATGTGTGTTTGAGTCAGGAAGCTGGTCAAAAACATGCAGAGGGAAACAGAGAAGCACATAAAATGTGTTTATCTTCTGCGCACCACCATCAGCTGTGAGAGTGTCTAGGTCCAGACTTTTCTAGGTCCTCAAATGTTAAACTAAAGACAGGCAACAAGAGAAACAGCAGGAGATGACTACGACACGTTTCAGAGTTTAGCTTAAATTGAAAGCAATTTAAAGGCAATGCCTCCCTTGGAAAGGACTTGCAGGTCAGCTACAAAGATGTTCTGTTATAGAACATCATCTGTAACTGTCACCTGTGAGAAAGGGGGAGAAATAGTGACTTCACCCATGTTCCCATGTGTTTTTCCGGGATGACTGTTATTCAGGAACTTGGTACTGAATAGCAAACACAAGCTGGAGAGTGGAATTCTAAACCCTGTAAGGTAAATAAGAAAAACGCCAAATGGTGGTAAAGGAGTTAGAACCCTTGCCCCAAAGCACCCCAAAACCCTGGTTCAAATCCCATCTGGGTCCTCTCTGTGTGGAGTTTGTATGTTCTCTCTCTAGTCACTCCAGCTTTCCTTCACAGCCCAAAAACATTCTTCATGGGAAGATTAGAGGTTCTAGATTGCCCCTTATGTGTGATTGTATGTGGTTGTGTGGCTCAGCAATGGAGAGGCCCCCTGTTTAGAGTGTACCCCACCTTCGCCTTTCAATAGTTGGGATAAAGCAGGTTTAGATCATCGATGGATGTTTGGAGGTTCAGGCTAGAAGATGGGAAGAGAGTCAAGAGAACATTTCATATGTGTTATATTCTGATTTCAACTCAGATTTCTTTCCCTTTCTACGCTGACAGTACCATTGAAATTCCAACATTTTGTACGCAGAGGTGAAAGGTTTTGCATAGTGTGACTCAACTCGTAAAACTGCTTGAGAGAGCGGTATGACCAACCAAAGGAGAAAGCAGGTTTCATGTTGTGTTGACTTTAGTTTTCAGTTTGGAGATGATCCTAGGACTCTTTTCTAAACGATAAGGCGACTGTGGAACATCAGCTTGGTTTTTCTGTTGATTAGGTCCTATTCAAATCAGTCATATACAACAAACCTATCCTTCTAATTGTGGCTATCTTATCATTTGTAAACACCTCTTAAAATTGATTTGCACTGATGTTAGCGAGGTCTCTTTTTTTTCTCATCAAAGGGACAAAAATTTCCCCCTCTCTGTGTGTGTCTCAGTCTGGTCGTCTTTCTTCTTTTGACACTTCATTTGCTTTACGTCCAGGTTTTTGTCTTTGGGAGATCGGCTCATACTCCAAGATCAAAACATGGCATTCTTCAAAATCATTTATTTATTATTTTTTCAAACTCTATGCATTTTGAACATATCTTCTACTCTATTTATGAGACATAATCATAACTCTTTGTGGATTTGGTTCTTTATTTCTGTCAGGGCTTGTCTGATGTTTTGTTTTTGTATCTGTGGATAGACGGTCACCACCTGTGGGAAAGTGAGGCCAGAGTTGAGAGGGATCCCTCCAAGCCTGTAAGTGACACAAAAGACAGACACAGTTTTCATGTTAAAGTAGCACAACACATGTTTTCAGTGATGGAACTACATTACACTAAGATAAAGTGGCTTCACATTTCAGGAAAAGGAACCTGTTTTAGCAACTTTCATTATACTAGTAGGGAATTTTTATGAACCCACCTGTTTCACTAAAATTGGGGATGTTTTTATGATAGACATCAAAATAATGGCCTTTTTACAAAACAATGTTTGAAATACATCAAAAAGTGTCAGCACTGAATCTGGTTCATAATTACACTAACAGCAATGAACTAACAGGCAGCGGATTAGAAACTGAGACCTGGTGTGAGCATGGCTACAGAAGAAACACCAAATGAAACTACTAAACAGGTCCTCAAAAAGAACTAAACCTGAGAAAAAGAAACACAAACCAAGAAATCCTCACTTAATTATTTTAATCAATCTAATGTGTTTCTATTTTTTTATTTTTACATAAACAACATCTGATTCAGTGTGAAGTGACTCTCTCTAAAAAGTAGTTTAAGTTGTGCTGAATAGGATTGTGCTGAATAAAAGCTTGTTTTAAGGGCAAAAGAACACAAGATGTGATCGATTGTCTTTGCATTTTGTCGGTGTAGTGGGGGGGCAGTTTTCAGGTTCTCGTTTAGCTAATAGATATCATAAAATTAAAAGGTCTAAAGGTAAAATATAGTTAACCAGTCATATGAAAAAAAAAAGAAAGAAAAAAAAGTAATCCTTTTGAATTTTTTTTAAAACCGTCCCAGAAGACCAATTTTAGACTACAAGAATCTGATAGTTCCTTGGAAGTAAATATAGGGAAATGATTGGTGCCTAAGGTATGTGTCTAAGGCCTGAGCCCAGAATTATATTTATCCCTGGTGGTTCCTCCCAGCAGGAAGCTTTGCTAGTGGAATAAACCATCTCAACAAGTTCAGCTTTCAATTTTAGTTTGTTTGTAGTCATGTCAAGCCGACTTCATATTCTTTTGGAGGTCCTGTCATTTAGTAGAAATAGCCCAAAAACAATACAATTAGTTGTTCTGCAGACTTTCAGTCCCTGTATTCCACTAAATGCAATAAAGAGAAGGTTCAATGGGTGGACATAGTGCAGTGGGGCGGTCGACCTCTGATCAAAAGTAAGCAGGCTCGATTCCTCCCTTGCCTGCACATGTGTCGAAGTGTCCTTGGGCAAGACACTGAACCCCACCCTGCCTCTGGTGAAAAGTTGGCGCCAGTGTTCGGCAGCGGAGCCGCCACCAATGTGTGAATGTGTGTGTGAACGTGTTTGTGACTGTAAAGCGCTTTGGACCTTCGAGGAAGGTAGAAAAGCGCTAAATAAGTGTTTACAATTTACAATTTTACAAAGTCAAAGTATTCTCTTTTTTTTATTGCAGAATATTCTGCTGGTTGAAATTCCACCGTACAGAACCCAGAGACTTACTGGTCCAGTCAACGTCAGCTTTTATGTCTGCAACGGCAAGAGGAAAAGAAGCCAGTACCAGCGCTTTACATACGTTCATCCAAGCGGTACATTTTTTTCTCTTCACTTTTACCAACAAACTGGAAATGTGTTCACAGAGGATTTCCTAAAACTTCGATATTCAATCAATAATCATAACTGGACATTTTTAAATGTAGAGAAGACTTTACAGGTTTCAAAATCTCTAAATATTTTATGAGAAACTTACAAAGTATAATGGTAAAAATTGAATATTTTCATTTATTCATCTTGTATTTCTCAATCATAACTCATTGATTCTAAAGTGTTCCGCACCACAGCATTATTCCTCCACCACCATGCTCAGCAAAAAATATCAGCTGTTTGTGTAAAATTCTTTGTTTTCAGTTGTGTATGGTGACTTTTGCCTTTCCAAGGAACATAGTTTTTACATCCATCTGACCTTAACAACTATGGACCTGTTCAACATCACAAACCATGAAAGTCTGGGAGAGACTCACACTGCTACCGCGAAGTAAGCGAACAAGCAGCTTTGTGGACCCACTGCAGTTTGCTTATCCTTTCGAGATTAGAGCTCAAGACATCGATCTTTACTTGCTTCAACAAACACTCTGTCATCTGGACAAAACAGACAGCATTGTCAGGATTATGCTGTTCTCCACAGTCCAGAAGATCAAGATGGACGCCTTTACAATCTACTGGATTATAGACTACCAAGACCACAGCTTGAGACTGAAGGGATGTGTGTCTGATCAGCAGCTCAGGAGTACCACAGTCAGAGTCCTGTCATCTGTAGGAATACTCAGATTACTTTTCACCTGTTGAGTGTATTGAGGTGAAACTGATTACAGTAAGGGTGTCCAGACTTTTTAGAAGTGGGTTCAGAGTTGGGGTAACCCACTTAAATAAGCTAAATAAACTAATAGAGAAGATCGATCCTGTTCTGTCATTTGTTCTGGAAAAAGAAAGCAGTTATAGAAACTTTTGGGAATCCTCTTCATGATGACAAGAAGGTGTCTTCAGTCAGAAGCTCCACAGAAGATCCTTCTTGTTCTCACCTAAAGCCCCAACAATGACTCTGATGAATGTTAGAAAATCTCTTGGTACAACTTCTAATTATCCTTTAGTGATAAATTAAGTCATTTTGTGTTAAAATGCTCAGAACATTGGAAGCCTAACCAGACATGCTTCTTTAATTAATGACAAAAGTAAATGGTTTCTTTTTTTTTTTTTAATAAAAAATACACTGCTGTAGTTCTACACTTTGACAGGAAACTCTTCTACACTTGTAGATACAGGATAAATAAAGACACTTTGGCAAAGATAAATATTACCTAAAACATGAAAACCACTGCTAATTGAAGTCAGCTTTGGAGAGAAAATCCAGTGGGCGGTTCAAAGCTGTGATCCAGCTGAATCCACCCAGCCCAGATAGTGGGCTGAGGAGTGTCCCGCTGTGAATGTGGAGCATTGTTTTCAGCTCCCAGGCTGTGAGGGAGGTGACAAACTTTGGGACAGCGGCCTCCCTTGAAAAGAGCATCAAACACAGTGGAATGGCCAAACACCATGAAGAGCCTCATGCTAGGATCAAATGAGTCACACGTTTTTATAAGGAATGAGCAGACCAGCCCTCAGGTAGAAAAAAAAAACATGCATGATTACTTTTCTGAACCTCCAGCTCAATCTAGAGCAGATTTACAGTTTTTCTCACCAGCTTCAGGGATATAAATATTCTCAACGCTTCAGCTACTTTATGCGCCTGCTGCATCCTTCACAGAAAGCCACAAATCCATTCACTGTTTCAGAAAATTGGCTTTTGTCTTTTCTTTATTTGGCTCTCTCTGCTTCCCTTTCAGTTCCTACAATAAAGACGGAGCCGCAAGACGACTTTAATGCTCCTCTGATTTGCGCCCAGCAGGCTTCAGGCCTTTCAAAGCCATTCTACCCCCAACAAGTCCTGACCTCAACAAGTTCTGATCCTAGGTCGTGTGTTGTGGGAGGGGCTTACCCTGTGAGCCAGCAAAGTACAACGGCCAAGTCTCCCTCCTTGCCTTTCTCGTGTTCTGCAAGCACAATCTCCAAACTATTTGAGCTGTCGTCATCGCACTACAGCTCCCCATCACTCCAGCACCCGGAGTTGCAGGTTCCAATCCCTCACATCTCCATCATCCAGGAGACTTCTGTGCGCCCTCACTCTTCAAATCTCTATCCACCCAACAGCTCCTCTTCCCCTCCAACCTTACAGCCGTCCCCACCAAATGACACTACGTTTTCTCAGAACCATCGAATGACACCATCTCAACCCAACACAGGCCCCCAGGAGCTTCCTAATGAGGATGCATTGTTGGACCAGAAGGTGGGGAACCCTGAAAGACTGGCTGTTAGCATCAAGAAAGAACCACAAGAACTGGACCAGATTGACCTGGATGACGGTGAGATAATATTATATTATTCATGTTGTGAATTTTTCATCCATTCCTGTAAAAAGAAAACAGAATGATAATTCATAAGCATAATTCTGTCTGAGGTTCCAGTGACAGATATGACTTGGAAATATGTTTTGTAAAAAAAATAAAAAGTTCAGACCAAGTCAAAAAAAAATTATAATTTTCGAAAAAACTATTTTTGTTTTCTGATATATTGAATTTTTGATCGCCTATGAGGCCAAACTCAAAAACTGGAAAACATGCTCAACTCAAACTACTTAATTACTTATATTTTTTTCAATCAATTCTTAAAAAATTATACTTTTTTAAATGGTTCTTTAGAACATAAAAACACAAAATACAAAACACTTAAAAAAAGAGTAAAGTACAAAACAAACCCTTCATTTTTTTAAATTACTTCTGACTGAGTGAATAATATATATGAAAATTTAACTTTTGAAATAAAACAACACAATCACCCTTTAAAATGAAAGCAGAATCGGTGAGCTATGCTTGTCCATCTATTTATTACAGCCTTGTTGAATGTGACGCCTCTCAATACTGATTATCAACAGATGATTTTACCCGTGTTAATAAGAAATAACATAAGCTAGATTTCTTGATCTTATAATAGAGGCATTTGCATTTTTCCATCTTTTATTTCTTTTGATTTGTGCTTTGTTCTCAGCTGAAAGTGAGTTAAAATTTTGTAATTTCACAATGAAATTCTGTTCAGTTTCTCTGTTTTCTTGCAACCTGAATTCTATTGATGAATTTCAGCCTTTTTATATCAAACAGAGAAAAAGAATATTCCATTGTGTTTTTAAATCAAAATTAGGAAAATTAGCAGCTTGTAACCCAGAAAAACATCAAAAGAGAAGCTTCAGGTTTTGCTCCTATTCAAGGCAATAACATTGAAAGAGTCATAAACAGTGAATAATATCAGCTGAAATACAATATGATATGAATGAATACCTGAATAAGTGAATCTTTATTTATGCCAAAGTATGAAAAAAAGATCAAATTTAAAAAAACAGCATAAAATAACAAAGGGAAATAAAATACATATTAAAACTTGAACTAAACGAGTAAAAGAAAATAGGATGCCACCAACAACTGAGTATTTAAAGTTATAAAAAGCTTAGTCAATTGTTGACGTTTAGAAGCATTACGGTCCGTTATTCTGAGCAGCTGAGTTACCTTTTGCCACGTAAAAATGCAAAAATGTTCCGATTTTTTTTCACTAGTCATTCAAATCATTCAATTTTATTAAATAGATAAAACATATTAAATTATATCGAATAATTAAAGTAATTAGCATAATGAATACAACTAGTCTTTGTTCTAAAGCTTGTGGAACAACTAAACTAATGTTGCTTTGCAAGGAAAATTTAACCATTTCCATGTCTGTCCCATGTATCTACGTAAATGAAAGCTTGAAACATGTCAAAATTCTCCATATATTCTTGTTGCTTCTTTTTCTGATGAAGATTAAATCAAAGTCACTAATGGCCAGGCTGACAGACAGCGTCACCTCGTACAAAACATTTCTTTGCCTGGGCTGCATGTGCCGAGCAAATCAATGTGGCAATCCACATGACACAGATGTCACCTTGGTGGGGGCTCTATTTTTAGGGTTTGTTGTAAGCGCATTTAGAACTCAATACATTGACTTCTTTATTTTCAATTAGATCTTCCCTGGTAAATGTTACAGCACAGTGCAAAATGGGCCATGGTAACAGACAGACAAACAGTGGCTGCTGCTGCTGATGCCGACGCTGTGCTGCTTCCTTTTTTGTTCATTGATAGGTGAATGAAATGTAGCTGGTTTATTCATTCATTTTTTTCACATTTGGTTGCGAAATGAAAGTCGCGCCAGCAAGAAATATCCAGATGTCAAGAATGAGTCAGGATTTATAAGATGCTCCAAAGGTTTCAGATGGAAGTAAATCCCAGCTGACTTGTTCTTCCTGCCTCATTGTTTGCTTGTGAAAGTTAAAAGGAAACATTTGGTTAAATTGTGAGATAAATCAAAACAGCTTCTGGCTCCAAAATCAAAAATCACTTTCTGTGTTGCATAAAAGTGTCATTTTGTTAGTTTGCTCCATGTCATTGCACCACTGTCTTTAGAGGTGGAACATGGACTGTTTGCAGGGGTAAGGCGTATGAGCCACATGATATTGCAGTAAAATACCAGGCATGCAGCAATATCCTGTAAAAACAAAAAAAGTACATGTTTGGACAACTTTTTGTACAACATTTATGAATAAGTTGTGAATTTTCTAATTCTTTGTGCACACAAATGCAGGATACTTGTTTTTTTTTACAATAAAACCATGCTTTTGAACAGTAAGGGTACCTGACTCAGGTGTCTGTGTGTTTGTGCCCTGCACATGAACTAGAACAGAGGTCTGCAACCTGAGGCTCTGGCGCCAAATGTGGCTTTTTTATCTCTCAATTGTGGCTCCTTGGCTTGGAATAAAATGCTGATGCTTTGAGGTTGGTTAAGTTGTTAGACACGTTCTTATTTTGCTAAAATTAACTGTCCATTAATTTTTTTCTTTACCACTGCTGACATTAGTTAAAATCAAGAGGCCTTGTGTGTTTTACCATTTCTCCAAAATGCATACAATAAGCAACACGATGGTAAAAATGTTTTATCTATTGTTAGAGCTGTTTATTTTTGAAGTAATTTTTAAGCGTATACTTTTACCCTTTGCTGCGCATCAGTGTTTACTTAAAGGTAAAGTACTTAAAAGTTATAATTGCATTGTAATTGTAATTGCAAATAAATCTGCTGCAGCAGGAGGATTTTCTCTGACACAGGGTGTATTTTATTTTGAAAGGAACATGTATGTTCTATTTTCTAAAGTAAAATATGTTAAAAAATATGACATAGAGAAAGATTTAACACTGTTGTGCATTTTTATTTAAAAAATGGCTTAATGGTCACAGAAACATAAAAGTATGTGTCTAAACTCTGAAGTGAGACTTGGCGGCTCTTGCTGTGTATTTGTCCGTAGTAAACTGGCCCTAATGGCTCTTTTAGTGTTAAAGGTTGCAGACCCCTGGCCTGTAGACTAATCATGCAGTGCAGCACACAGAGGCTCAAACTGAGGTTTGTTTTAACCCAGTTAACAGGACTGCAGACATAAATGTAGACTAACCACATGTTCAAGGAATTTTATTTTCTTCATAGTCATTCATTTTTTAAACGATTTCATTTATTTTCTGGTCCGTCCATCTGTTTCTTTTTGTTTCTTCAGTTTAAACCTTTGGTTTAAATAATTGCTCGCCGTGATTAAAACAAGTTTTGTGTCATCCTGGTAGCATAAAGCAGTTTTTAAACCTCCTAGCAGAACTGAAATAATTTATGTGACAAGTCGGAAAAGACCAATCTGGGTGGTTGGAAAACAGAGCAGATGATGTACAGGTTGTTTCCACCTCATGGCCAGGGAGAGCGCTGTTGAGTTAAAGTTCAAGTCCCATTATCTTTCACACACACCTAGGTGTGTGAAATTTGTTCTCTGCATTTGACCCATCCCCTAGGTTAGCGGTGAGCTGCAGACACTGGGAACCATTAGGTGGTTTAATCCCCCAATCAAACCCCTTAATGCTGAGTGTCAAGCAGGGAGGCATTGGGTCCCATAACTCGCCCTGAATTTGAACTCACGACCTTCCAGTCTCAGAGCGGACACTCTACCACAAGTCCACAACACATCAACTCAAAGAACTAAGAGAAAAAGCCATCACACATACGCAGTCTGAGCAGTTCTGGTAGAAATCACAGAATCGTGGGAGGACTTGATGCAAATAGATCAACATTGCAAAAGCAATGAGATTTACCAAACAATAAACTGATCATAGTGGCTGTTTTTGTATCTGCCTGTCAAATAAACTAAAAATGAAGTTAATCAGCTATAAACTATACAATTTAATACACAAACATGTAGTCATAGCTGTGATGTGGAAGGTGCACACAACACAAAAGAAATGTTTTTGAAATGCCAGAGGCAACCATTGTAATTTTTAACTTAGAAATTTGCTCATACAAAGTCAAGCGCATCTGTCCACCATTGTGTATCTGCCTGAGCCTGAGCCCAGGCTAAACCCTCATTTATCTACCATTTCCCAAGTAATCCACAGTGATCACCACCAAATCCTAAACACATGGCACATAAACCATATGTGTGTGCTCTTTTGATTAGGGATACTGGTAAGTCAGGCACTAGAAGTGTTGGATTCCAACAAATCAGTTGAACATGAAGTATTTTTAGGCCTAAATCATCTGCGTTTCTGTGCCATCATTTAGTCATCATTTAGTCTTCTTTGCATAAATGCAGGTTCAACAGTTTGTTTTGGTCACATTTGCTTATCTGTTTTGTGTGTGTATTAACTGACATGCTGAGGGAAACAATTCGTTTCAAAGATTACACCTAGTTCAGACTTTAATGCACACTTACACTACCTGTAATGGGTAAATTATTCATCTGTACAGACTGCTTAAAGGAAACCCAGGAAAGCTTATGACCATTGCTGTCAGTCAGGGTTAAAAGAAAATGAAATAAACTCAAAACAAGGCAAACACAAAAATACTGACCTTCCTTTTATTTTTAATTTCAGTCAATGAGATCATCAGGAACGACCTATCTGCAGTCTCAGTCCAAAGCCATTCGTAGTCGCACACAGGTAACAAGAGAAGCTTGATGCTCTCAGATGGACTGCTGGATGCTGGAAGAGGAAACGCAAAAAAAAGGGCTTTCCAGAGCGAGCAGGGTTCAACCGTGCCTTTGGTTCTACAAATTTCCTGGAATTTATCTCACCAACAGCACATACTGGTAATTTGACACACTGTGTAGCATCCAAGCCACCCACAAAATGGTGCTTCAAGTGGACCAACATTTTTGTTAGTGTGTATTGTGTAAATGAATGGATTGTGTATATATAGCACATTTTGCATATCTGCCTTTGAGAGAATATTAGAGTGTCAGTGCCCTTTTGACCTGTAGTAAAGTTAATCTCCAACATGCAATGAATCCTAAGCAATAAAGGTCTGAAGAAACTTGAATGACAAGGCAGAGTTGAAAACTTTTAATTTTTTTTAAAGCCCAGCCAGAAAAAGGTTAGAGGTCAAACAAAAGCCATATTTTAAGGGTGAGCTGTGAATGTCACAGTCATTGTCATATTTAAAAATCTTCAATCAAAGTTTGCTAACATAGCATTTTCCGCCTCCCGACGCATTGCAAATTTACCTGAAATGCATAGTTTTGTTGCAGGCACGATCAATGTTTAGTATAAAATGGTATGTTCATAACCTTCTGACATACTATACCATTGGCACAAGACCCTACCTGTTGGTTTTATGCAGTTTTGCTCTGGGTCTGGCATTTTTCTTTCTTATATGAGGGTTAAAGTTTACACTAAAATCTTTTGCTCTAGTTTTAAACTTGGAGAGTCTGAAAAAAAGACAATAGCAGAGACATTTCTGCTGCTAAACTGTTGAAGAAGAAATCTGTACATTTATTAATGACCCCAGACTGCCTTGCTACCAATTATTTAGAAGAATACAGAATGTTCTTGAAGTAGCCAAGCAAAATAAAAGAAGATTTCATTTGCTTTCCTGTTCGGCAAAAAAGACAATGTGACAAAGAGTAGAAGTTTCTGAAGGAACTGTACCGGTTTGTGTCTGCGTGTGTGTTATGGAAAACTGTTATTAGCCCCAAAACTCATCTTGCAGCTCTACTTTAATTAGCTTTAATTACTGAAACTATTTAAGAGTTTAAAGGGTGTGTGAGTCCCAGTCTAACACATCTAGATCTACATTTGTAAGTTTTGACAACAGATCTACTGTGTGCATGCACTCAAGAATTCTTTTTGGGTCACTGTAATCAAGTGATGTGTAGGGTTTTGTGCTCAGGTTCAAGCAGAGGTGGGTAGTGTCCAAGTATTACTCAAGTAAAAGTAGTCTTAGTTCATTAAAGATATTGCTCTAGTAAAAGTAAAAAGTCATGCAAATAATTGCACGAGTAAGAGTAAAAAATGTAAGTGGGGACAGTAGTGCTAACAGTTTGAAATGATGTGGTTTAGATTAAAATGCAGATTTGCAGATGCAGACCTTTTATTTTAAAATAACTAATGGTGCTTTCAGTGTCAACGGTCAGGGCTGAATTACCGTACTTCCTACTGGCCCATGCTTATGTCTACCTTTAATGCAGTAAAATTCCAATATGGACATTTGCACTGATTTTATTGTGTTTCTCTAAAATAAACGGCTCAAAAGTTTCAAACAAAAAGTATCTAGAGAGTTATAGCCCATTGTGACCGATTGAGAGTACTGGCTGTCATCAGAAACCTAGCTGAGTAAAAGTATGCTGCAGAAAACGTCTTCAAGACGTACAATTTTTACCAAAAGCTACCAAACTAAAGGTAATTGAGTAAATGGAATATGTTCCATCCACCTCTGAAATTAAGTGACATAATATTTACTGTATTATTAAGTTCTTAAAGCTTAAAATAGTTTTATTTTTGAAGTTTTTCATCAGACATATATATTTGTGTTTCCCAAAGAACAACTTGCAGGCAGCCCTTGTGTCTTAAAGAATGTAGAAACAGTTCCAGGTGAGATTCCAAAGAAAATGTCACAGTAATGGGCAGCAATACCAACATTTCTGTTTATTTTTGTACATTATTATTTATTCTCTGTGCATGTATTTTGTTTAATCATCCTTACAGACTTATCTACGCAAGTGACAGCAAATCTGTACTGTTTGCTTGTTACAAAATTGATGGTATTCTCTTGAAAAAAGTTTTTTTTTTGTATTTATGGATCTTAACTTTCTAAAGAGCACGAGGGGCCATTCTGACAAAGTTTACTGATGAGGTTCTGGAAATACCACATCAATAAGTTGCTGTTTTTGTAAATGAATAAAGATGCCTTCTTCTCTTTTTTTTCTTGCTTTGAATGTTTGCCTCAATTTGCATTTAATGATAGAAGAGAGGAAAGCAGTTATCTGCTAATTACACATCTCTCTGAAAAAGAAACTGTTATTTCCCCAAAAAGCGGGAAAAATCAGTTATAACAAATAAACATGCGATCATTTGTCTTATCAAATAATTTGTTTATTTACAAAAAAGACAGAGATTAGATTTCGATGGGGTGAAAGACTCATTGGTGACACTTAACCCTTGTGCTATCTTAGATGACCCCACCCTTACATTGACGTGTTCTCCCTACCATGACAAAGGTGGATCAAGGTGGAAAGAGTTCATGTAATCCATGGAGACCAGTGAAGATCACAAGTCATTGAAGAAAAAAGGTTCAGAGCACTGTCTAGTGGGTCTAGATGACCCAACTCCAAATGCTAAAGTGCCTAGAATAGCACAAGGGATAAATATGTGAGTTAGTTTTTATTTATTTATTTAACCATCTTGACATGAAGGCAAGTTATTTAAAAGACATTCAAAGTATTGAAGTATCAGAGGCCAACTCCTCTACAAATGCACCACTGCCTCATGTCTAACTTTTCCATCCCAAAAAAGTATTTACAGTATCAGTAACTACTTACATCATGAAAGAGTTTAAGTAATCATAATTATTGAAGAATATTTTACAAGATGGTCCCTTTGTAAATACGTACAGCTGTAATACCTATCTGTTTGGTGCCACAAAAAAATTCAAAATATTTGTTTTCTTTTATTGTTACAGATAATTACTTACCTGTTTGATACGATGACAGATGTTCTGTGATTGTCTCTTTGCTATCTTCTAATGAGTCACAAGAGCTGGTCACCCTTCTTGAGTCTGGTTCTGCTGGAGGTTTTTAAAAATGTTGTATATGAAGGAAAATGTTCCTCTCCGTACCTGGTCCACATGGTGTCACACCAAAAACCCTTTGATGCATTCTTTTTTAGTTTAGAAAGCATTTTTGTGAAAATACAATCTGATTTTATTAGAATGTTCAGGACTGAACTGGGTGAAGAAAATTTGGAACCATGACTGTCAATTGGATATTTGGGGGGGAAAAGAAAAGAAAAAAGAAAATTAATTCCAGAATAAAAGCTTAAAACTCTAGATTAGTTATCCTGTTTGTCCTTAAATAACTAAAACTGGATGTTCAGAGTTGAAAAGAGTAATTGATGAAAATTGATTCCATTATAAAATTCAGAATTATGTACATTTTCTATTTCTCTGTTGTGTTTAATGCAGGGAAGGAGGTAAGAATGAATTTTTGTTCATTAATATAATGAACAAAATCAAAATCAAACATCTAATTTATTTAGATCAGGAGAATGTCTGTCATGTGTATAATGGTATGAAAAAGTAGCCGTAATGTGTCCCTTTTGGTTAAGGACGATGATCTTTTTCCAAAAACAAACATGACGTTGAAGATCAGTATTTTTCATCATTAGAAAACTCAAAGAAACAGAGGAGTCCCTGAATCAAACATGTACATTTAATTTTACAACAGTAGGTGTTCATTTCCATTTCCCTACTATTTCGTGTTGTGGTTTGACAGTCAGAAACGTGATTGAATTGAATGAAATAACCTGCAACTAACCTGTGACAGTTTCATGTATTCTCAGTTTGTTGTAAGGTGAAGTATTTCCTCCCTGATTTCTGCAGTGTCTTCTCGAACAAGCAAGTGGTCAACACAAGAACCTTGATTTTCAGCTTAAATGCTGATTCAACAATCGAGCATAGAGACTAACAATAAAATAATAATTACAATCAACGCAGTATTCTTTAATAATTTACAAAAAATGAACAAAATAATGTCAATGACCTGTAAAATAACAAAAAAAATAAAAAACAACAACTCAAAAACAGTGAGATATTCCACCTTTTTGACAGCTTCTAAAATGATTTGGTTGGGTGACAGCTAAAAGAACACAAGAGAGCCACAAATTCAGGGACATTTTGTGTTGCATGGGTCTCCGGATGTGAACAAGTCATACACACTGACCAGAGGAAACATGGTGATGGCTCCCAGGAGAGAACCTAACTGCACTACAGCTCCACACCACACGAGAGCGCTGTGGCCTTCATCTCGCAGGATTAGGCCAATGATCACCTTCACATAGGACAGTGAGAGAATAAAAAAGATCCAGGCCAACACCTATACAAAAACAGGAAGGGGATAAGGGTTGGGGCTTATGGTTACATATCTTTGATTTATGCTGATTAGAAGACTTCACTCATAAAAGTGCGCTTGTTCAACTCACCATGACAGCACCACCTGAAGTATCATTCACCAGTAGAGGACATGGGCTCAGCACAGCCATGCCCATTATGTAAGCTCCAACAGCACTGCCCGCCACTGTGAGAGTTCCCATGAACACCAAGGATCTGCAGAGACACAGTTCAAATTGGCCTCCTTGACATTGTGGCAGAATGGGTCTGATGAACAGCAAGGGGCAATGTGGACTGCAATGCAGAAAACCGTTATGCACAGAAAAATGCAAATGGGAACTGGAGAGCAGGTTGTGAGTGATGGAGAACTGATGGGAGAGCGAGAGTTTGTGTGGTTAAGAGTTAAAGAAAACGGCACTCCAACCCACCGTGGCCCAAGTATACCCCTGCCTACATGAAGACTAACAACTGGAATCAAAGTGTGACATTTATGGTTGTACAACCCATTAATACCTGCCAGTGACACCAAAAAAACACCCATCTTTGACATGTCGTGTTCTTTTCCCGTTTACACAATCAACGTCAATCATCTGATTCTGAAGCTGTGTCATAACCAGCCGATTTATATTGATTACGTAGATACTTCACTACTGTGTAATAAAGTGTTGCATAGCAGCGCTTCAGAATAAGATGGAATTACGTGAGTTGGGTAAACAGTTGAAAAGTTACAATAGTCAAAAAACTGAAGTTGAAGCTCATGTGTTAAAGGGTTAAAATCCTCCAACAATACTACTAGTACTGTATGTATCTTGTCTCATGCTACACGCGCGTTCAAGCAGCTATTTTCAGTGAAAGTCTGTGTAAGCGAGCGTATAGGCATTTCGGTGTGTTCAAAACTCTCGCGTTTCATGCATTGCTACGCAAGTTTTTAGTCTGTTTTGTATACATATAAATCGTACTGAAGTTGGACGCGCTTTGAAAGGTACACCAGTAGAACTTTGACCTATCAGGGACTTGGATTTGGCAGTGACATATGGGTAGCATCCTTTTCAAAACACAAAAGTAAAACTGTTTGAAAAGGGATCATGATCATAAAATAATCATTTTGGTTTGTTGTTCCTGGCCAGAATTAATTGACTCAAAGTCTTTCACATAGAATAGAGCTGTAAAAGAAAGCACCGCTTTGAAATTTCAGACCAAACTTCTTCCAACTGTAGGCGATGCACATCCACTAGTATCAAGTAGTGACAGTCCAGTGTGAACAATGAATGTTAAAGTGCATTGGAGGTTTTTAGCGCATTTTTGAGCATGCATCACATGCTCGGTGTGTACGTGGCATTGGATTAAGCCACTGATAGCGAATTCTGCGACTCCATCTGCGCTGCACACTCACCTGATGGGAACGAACAAGGCGATGAAGCAGGCCATTGGATTAGACACAGCAGCGAGCGTGGCTGACAGGTGATAGGCGTTGTTCCCATATGGCATGCAGGAGTACGACTGGACTGAGGGCAGAGCTGTGTTGGTAAGAGCATTCACCCAGGACAGAATGGCAAAGATGTAAAACACCTGCCACCAACTGTAAACGCCGGTGCCAAAGCTGCTTTTGCGTCTCTGCTTTGCAGGCCTGTATGGATCAATCATTGATCTCTGCGCGCTACACATCCTGCCTTTCTGACAAGGCTCTTTAACACCGTTTGTGTATCTTTTGTCTGGGTGCTCTCTGGCAACAGAAGGGTGGTAGTTTAACAATAGGAAAGCCACTAGGCAAACAAGCATCATGGCACTGAGGAAGAAAAAGAAAACCTCTGCAGAAAAGTTTGCAGGCTGGTATTGAGCCTGCAGCTCTACTACAACAGCATTGCTAAAGGTGGTAAAGGTTTGGTTCAGAAGATGTGTGCTGTTCTTGCAGTGCACAACACCCACACCCTGGATCAGAGCCACCAGGGCTGGCAGGAGGCCGCTCACACCTTCTCCTATAAAGTAGGTGGTGAGATACTGTGGCTTTAGGTGCATCATAAAAGGGAGGAAGGTGACGGAGGAAGTGCAGTCAACGACAGCAAGGAAGAAAGTCAAAACAAGGAGAGCCACACTGCGAGGAGCCCCTGCCACAACTAATGTCTCCTTCCAAAAGAAGCCCAGCAGGAAAGTTGCTACGCTGCCCAGGCTGATAATCACATAAATGGCAGCAGTCTCATTCAGAGCGCCTGGGTGAAAACGATGCATCAGAGTGATGAAGAGAGGTCCAACATTTGCCATTTGAATGAGAATGGAAAGGTAGGAGGGCAGATACCAGCCCTCTGGGATCTGTGGGACAATGAGAGGTAGCTCCACCCACAAACCGTTGATGGACACCCAGGAGCCCATACCAAACAGGCACGCCAGCAGGTGGGTGAAGAGAGACATGTTGCTGTTCAAAAGAAGAAAGAGGGGGTGTGAAATGAAATTTCAAAATCCAACAAAAGATTATTGTCAGAACAGGATATTAGATTGCCTTTATGTGATTCTGTGACATCTGATGGACTGGAGCTCCAATGACAGAAACATAAAAGCTTAAAGCATCAAACTGTCTGAGTAAAGATCTTCAAAATCAGAACAGAGTGCAGCTGAAACTGCCAGATATGGCACATGTTTGTTGTCAGTGTGTTAAACATCATGGGCTCCACAGTAGTAAAGTGGCTTGTGCTCTCTCCTAACAGCAAGAAGGCCCTTGTTCAAATCCCAGCTAGGACCTTTCTGTGTGGAATGCACTTGTGTTCCCTCTGCATGCATCACTGGGGACTTTAAAACTCTCTATAGCTCTTGTGCTATTCAAGGCAGGTTAACTTTGGGAGTGTGGTCATCTGGAACCCACATACAGTGTGCTTAACTTTTTTATTCAATGTTTTTTTGTCTTCACTGGTGTCCATGGCAGACATGAAATCCTGTCCACCTTTCTCATGGGTGGGATGACATTTCAATGTAAGGGTGAGGTCTTCTGGACCCCACAAGATAGCGCAAATTAGAGTGAATGTGTGTGGTGGTGTGGCACTGTGATGGATTAGTCACCCACTCAGGGAGCCCCCTACTTTTGCCCAACAGTGGCTGAGATAGGCTCTAGCAACCCTGTGACCCCCTTAAAGGGATAGATAGGGTTTAGAAAAGGGATAGGTGCAAAGCATGCTCAAAAGGGAGTGGGAAATGCTAAGAATGTTTATAGGAACTGTGATACAAAAGTATCAGATTCCTGGGTGGTGGACTCCAAGTCTGATCCCCATTTATAGTTCAGAAGGTGAAGGTTTTAGTTAAGTCAAAGGGGCCGGAGATCCAGACCACAGCTATCATGTGATGTTCAACCCTTGTGCTATCCTAGGCACTTTAACATTGGGAGTTGGGTCATTAAGACCCACTAGACAGTGCGCTGAACCTTTTTTCTTCAATGATTTGTGATCTTCACTGGTGTCCATGGATTACATGAAATCTTTCCACCTTTGTCACGGTAGGGAGAACACGTCAACGTAAGGGTGGAGTCATCTAAGATAGCACAAGGGTTAAACAACATTAAGATCAAGATGTGTTTGTTTATGGCTCATGAATAAGTGTATTTTATTGAAATTTATTGTTCAGAATTATTTACAATAACAACTCACATAAAAAAAAGGCTGTTAGTTGGTGCATAACAGTTTTTTAATTATTTTAAAAAGAAGTGTCACAATGCTGGTGCAAAACAAGTTAATAGTAACAACTGGAAGAACCACACATGCTTCAAGAACTTCAATACACTGGCATGATGTCAGGGGTGAACCTTATCCACACCCTAAAGTAGCTGGGATAGGCTCCAGCAACCTTCACCATCCTGCACAGGACTTAGAGGGAAAAGTGGATGTTCTGCATATCAAAATGTTTTTTTTTCTTCGTGAACAATGCTCTAAATAGTTCCCACAATATTTAATAGATCAATCATTAACTAAAACAACTGTTAGTTATAGCCTGGAAAAGATTCAAGATTTTTATAAATAAGTTACATTGGTTGGCCAACTCCTTTGAAAAAGGAATACTAGGTGACTTATTTGTTTTTAGATTATGTTTTGTCTTTGAGATGATACCCATCTCTGCTGTTGGTTCTTTTATTTTGAAGCCCCATGTGCAATAGCAGTTTGTCAAAGATATGCTGATCATTTGCAGTTCCTGGATTTACCCCAAATAAGCAAATAACATGTCCTACACATAACGCATCAAGATTAATTGCATTATTGTATATGTATATAGCACTGCATGCTGAGTTTCATGGAAGTCAGAGTCTTATATGGATCCAAATGAAGCAGGGAATGATTTTGAATTTGCTAAAGAATCAATACTGAGTAATATGTAAGAGTGTGCATCAGGTTTTTCGATCACAACCATAAACTGTCAGTTTAAAATCATAAACATGATCCTGTAAGTGACAACAGACACTCACCTGCTGTTTGCTGAAGCGCTTTTTTCTTCTGAGAGTAAAGAAGAAGGCAAAGTCCTGTGCTGTAAACTGTGAAAGCAGCGAGGGATTAAACCCTGCTTGCGATTAGTGGGTGTGCGGTATTGTGACCAACCATTGCTCAAGTTTTGTTGGCAAAGTGTCGTCACGGTCTCACACACTTTACCTTCTCTGCTAAAATGTTTGGATCATCACTGATGTATCTTGCTTTTTAGACACATTTGTGTGTTGTTTATTGGTCAGCCAGAGCAGGAATGCCATGTGCAAGAATCTGCTGAATTCATTAATTCTCTTTAAGAAGCTCACGGGACCAGAGGGAAAAATTAGGGTTTACTTGAGGTGCACAAACACCCACGAGAAGTCTGTATGTGAGAGGGATACTTAATTAAATTTTAATGTATTTTTACCTGATTATTACGAGAAACATGTGTTACATATATGCAAAAGTAAAAAAAAAAAAAAAAAAAAGATGTACTTACAGCAAAGAAAAAAGCTACAAGTCTTCATACTCTTGGCCAAGTTTGATGACATTTATTTTTATTCAACCAGCTGGGCTCTGCTGGTGGTCACATCTCAAAACAGCAGACACGGTACACTGCCGAGTTCAACAAAGCTCTGCAAATCTTCATCTGAATGAAGGAAACTTCTGGAGTTCAAAGATAAAATGCCCCAGCATCAATGTCTCAAATTGAACATTTTTGAAAATATCCCAGAATTTACAGAAAGGCTTTTATTAGGTCAGCACCAACATACACACGAATAAAGGACAAAAGGAGTCCATTAGAATTTATTTGTCGTTTTGCTCAACATGTGCTTTGCATTTTTCCAAAACTAGACTAGCGGAAATATTTTGGTACATAAGACCCATTTCATTAGAAAAGATGAAACAATAAAGAGTTAAAAAAATGACGTAAAGGCTTCAAACATTTATGTAAAACTGTCAGAAAATTAGCATAATTTCTCATCTCAAAGACAATATCACAAACACATTTTATGCCACCAAGACTTCATATTTTTGATGAAGCATCAGGACATCAGCAGAATACGACAGGACAAATCCCAGAATTAAAAACAAACAATTAGCTTGTTGGATTTATTTTTTATGAGCTTTAAGTGTGTTCCCTACGTAGTTCCCAGAGGATAACATCCACATAAAAATAATTTCAAAAAATTTCACTGTATTCAACAGGTTCCAATTCACTATAGAGTAATCAATGGGTGTACACATCTACTTAGTCTCATGAAAGATTTTTATTACACCCTGTTTCAATGTGTGTGTTGTCTGCAATTTGTGACAAACAAAAATAGAAAAATCTGTTTCTCCTTACTCCATGAAGATGCTGGATTACAAAATCTTTGCAGCCCCTCCCTGAGTCACAACTTTACTGAAGAGGAGAGGTTTGGGTGCCCAAATTATCCATAGTAACCCATTTGGAATAAAATGTAGTTTGGGTAAGGTGCCTGACATAGGGGCCACATATAAAAAAAAACCTAGAAAGTAAACCAGAATGCCAAAAATTGTTGTCTCATCTGCCTTTACACTTATCTGACTCAGTGACATTTCCACCTTTTGCAGCACGAACACCTTCAGCTCTTCTGGGATAGTTTTCTGAAAGTTAAATAGTTAAATCTGACTTTTTGAACATTTCCCTAAAAGTACAGGTTTCAAGTAAAACACTGGTTGTTAGACAGAAATGACTGTCGGCTGTAAAAGGCATACCAAAGATAATGGATTGGCATTTATGTATGCAAATAAATGAGTAAAAACAGATACTTTTCCCTATTTAGACTTAGGTTACATGAATCAAACCCTTTATTTTAAAGCAGTCTTGAAAGTTAGGTATATTCACTCAAAGGTTTTTGGTATTTGACAGACATTTAAAAACCTTCTGCAGTATAGACATTTGACAGATATATTAAAATAATGAAAGTCATCAAAATCAAAAGTGGTCCCGGCGTGTGGGAGGTGGGAGTGGACACTTTACATGGAGGAAGAGTTCACCGTTTGTGAACTCAAATCTTTGAGAATTATATAATCATATGGGAATCACCTCTTATATTCACAAAAAAAAATCAGAAACGTCATTTAAAGTACGGGGGTAATACTTCAGAACGTACTTCAAACAGTAAAACAGGAAAAAAGGCATTGGTGGAGCGTCCAGCTCACTGTTTTACAAGTTAAAGCTGCAACACGTCTGTTTGTTTTCTATCTTACAATATAATTTTTAATATTTCCACAGAATGGACTAATAATAATGGCTGCTAGTAGTATTTTGAGGTGCATTTAAGGTCAGTGGGATTTTTAAACTACATTTCCTATTAGAGGTAATTCAAATCACTTCATCAGGTTTTTATTGTTGTTTGAACCGTAAAACATTTCCATTACCTTAATTTTGTTTTCATATTTCCCACCAAGCAGAAACTCTAGCTTAGCTGGGAAATGTCATTAAGGCTCCAAAGCATATTATTCCTGCTTTTCCTCTTTATCTGCTAACATATTTATTAAAGTCTTCGAAACACGACATTATGGAATTAAAAAAAAAAAGTTGAAATGGTTAAACTAAGTGATGTGGAATGGCAAAAAACAACAGAAAAGTCTTTCAGCATGTGGATTAGAGTTAAAAGCAGAGAGAGCTCGAGTCACATGATAGTGCAATTCCCTGGACATTCACCGCCACGGTCAAAACAGGAACCTAACTTCTTATTCAAAACTTTAAAATTCCTTAAAATGCAACCCACCTGAATTCAATGCACGTTACCAATGCATCAAAAAAGTGTCAAAGAAATTATCTCATTGATGGGTGATTCTAAAGTGTACAATTTAACATTTTGGTTCATTTCACTATAAACTACCTTGAAGAATACATTTACCCAAAAGCTAATCCCCTGTTTAAATGTTGCTTCTGTCTAAACCGTTGCTGTCTTATATAGTAAATTGCCAATAAGTTGTAATGCACTAGATTTTGATTAAAGGCACAAAAAAATTAGCTAAATTGTCAACATGTTTTACTTTGATACTCAAACTGTTACTATAATTTTAAGATAATTACAATCTCTTCCAGGCAGGTATGTTGACAATCACCCATTCTTATGATCTCAGCCTTCTTTCTAGCCCCCCTTTCCTTATTTTGCTTCTTTGTCTTCCTTTTATGACATGTTTTTCCCCACAGTGTGTTAGACTGCAGGAATATGTAGTAGCTGAAGAGCTACATTATTTCAGAAGCATATTTTCCTATGATAAAAAAGTATTGTTGAAACTTCCACGCAATGAGGCAGCCATTTTGGATCCTCCACAAACAAGGAACTTCTCTCTGTTTATCAGCAGCACTTAGATATGCATTTGTCTCAGTGCCCCCAGTAGGACCAGCCTCCTGACGGACTGATTGGCGTGCAAATGCGTATGTGTTGTCCACTGACATGTAGCAACAAAACAGGCTCAGGCAGTGCCTCCTAGTGGCCGGACAAAGTAGCGTGCTCTTGTCAGGACGACAAAGATTTACTGCATACAATCAAAGCACATTTGTAAAGCCAGCTGTAAACGTTTGTAATCCTCCATTTTGTCCCACAAATCTGTTCCTAACCAAAAGACTTCACACATGATTCCGATGAAGAAGCTGGTTCATGCAAGGAATCCTCGTTCAGTAATGCACTTCAGGTGTCACTTTTGTTGAAAAGCAACAAAATCAGAATTGTCACGCTAGTCGACGATGTGCCGTATGACCCTGAAGGAAAACTGTCGCTGAGCAGCTCTAGCTCTGTTCTCACTGAAGGCAGTTTGTCATTCAACAGTCATTTTCCAAGAAAAGAAAAATTGGACCCTTGTGTTCTTAAGAACAGTGGCCAAGTCCCTGCTGTTGGCTGCTGTTGTCCACACATTCTTGGGCTCTGGTGAACACCTGATACACATTTACCAGTGGGAACATGGTCAGCGCTCCTAGGAGCGAGCCCGCTTGGATGGAGATGCCGCACCACAGCAGCCCGGCGTGACCAGCTTCATGAAGCAGGGTCCCGATCACCACCTTCAGGTAGGAGAAGAGGCCGATGAAAAAGATCCAGGAGATAATCTGAAGGGGGGAACAAACATATATTATCACCATGTCAACCAGCGCACACTATTTTCAATTTACCACTGGCTAAAAGGAAACATGCCCCTCACCACTAAAGCCACACCAGCGTTGCTTCCCTGGAGAGGTGGACAGGGACTGTATGCTGCCAACGCCAATAGATATGACGCAAACACGCCTGCAGCCACAGACAGGACGCCCAGGCCTGCAGGAGATCTGTGTTTGGAGCAGAGAAGACGAAAGGTCAACTGCAACTCCAGCAGCTGTAAGTGAGCTAAAACATGTCAGTCTCCTCACCTGAGGACCACAAACATGGCCAGGAAACAAGCCAGCGGGTTAGCTATGTTGCCAAACACCACAGAGAGGTGAAAGGTCATGAGGCTGTAAGGTAGACAGGTAAAACTCTGCACAGATGGAAGGACGCCGTTTGTGAGGGCGTTGGAGATAGCGAGCAGGCTGAGGAGGTAAATGTTTCGTGGATTCCAAAAGGTCGGGGGAGGCAGCTCCTCCACTTGGACCAGCTCGTCAGACACCGGTGTCCCTCCCTTGTAGAGCCGGTGAGTCTCTTCATCGCTTTTTGGCGCAGCGCAGTTGGACTCCTGCTCCTCTTTCTTCGATTCCGACGGTCTTTGTGTTAGAGCCCAAAAGCTGACCGCCGAGACGGACAACATTACAAACAGAAACCAGAAGAAGTTCTGGGCAGGAAAGTTCTCCTTTAAATACTCCGGGTGCACTGTGCCATTCACAGTTTTGCACTCCAGCTCCCCGACGCCTTGGCCTAAAGCCACAATGCAGGGGAACAAGGCGCTGAAGCCTTGGCCAATGAAGAAGGTGCGTATGTACTGGGGAGGGTAGCGAAACATAAAAGGCAGGAACGTAACGTTGGACGTACAGCAAACAAAAGATAAGACAAAGGTCAAAAGCAGGAAGGGGAGGGATCGTGATTCTCCTGCTATGGTTACAGTGTGTGACCAGAAGATGGCCAAAAAAACAGACGCTACCACCGCCAGGGCCTGGATGCAGGGAATAACCATGCGTTCGTTCAGACGTCCTGGAGCACAGTGATGTGTTACGGTCACCACTATTGGACCCAAGTTCCCAAACGCTATGAGCACAGAGAGGTAGGCGGGGAGGTTCCAGCCTGCAACATAAAAAACAAACAGACACTCGTGTATATATATGGCTGGATGGCAGACGTGACCTTCGGCGTGTGGACATATTTAAAGTAACGCATGATAAACTTTTATTATAAATCAATCCTTAAAATGGATAAGGCAGATGATTTACGAGCAGTCAAAAAAATAAAAATAAATAAATAAAGATCACAATTTAGAAAAGAACAATCAATTCAGTGATACAATCATTCAAGACCCACTCTGATCATATTTTGATCTAAAAGTGTTCCCAGTAGTCTTTTCATTCCGATTGTCATTTTTACCCAAAATAGTATAAAAGTATCATATTCAAGAACATAGTTTCTGCAGAGTTCATAAGAAATTTGCCTGAGATGTTGGCCGGACTGTTGGTGCAGAGTAAACCTGCAGAGCCTGTGGCTAGCTAGTAGTAGCTTTTACGTCACACATACTAATTTTTTTCGAAGGCATTTTTTGCATGGGTTTCTGATTCATAACGATGTGTATTAAGCAACAAAAAAACACAAACACACACATATATGTAAAACTCACATGGCTGGAAAAGACATAGAAAATTAAAACAATTTCAATCACGTGTGTAAAAATCAATGGACAAACACAACGATGGCAATTTGACAACATTAAGTTGCATGTGTGCCTTTATCCACGCTTTAACGAGTCACAAACCTGCACACAGACAGACAAATCAACAGTTTGTCGATTGTGTTGATGTTGTGGACTGTGTGAGAGTTTGCATGCAACACACACAAACAAGAGAACAAACGAGTCCACGCCGCCTTCGCGGACACTGACCTTCGGGAAGCTCGTTCACTATGACCGGGAGCTCAACCCACAGACTGTTGACCGAAATCCACGAGCCCATCCCGAACAGAGCGACGAGCCCGTGGGTTACCGCGGGATTTCTCCACAAACGGCTCCACACGCTCACGCGTGAGTCGGTCATGATTAGCGTTGACTAGTACGTGTGTTTCTCCTCCTCACGTCGTGTCAGTCTGAACTGTAGGGGACGATTGCGCAAAGGTCCCGCCCCTTTGATGCCTTCAAGGAACCTTGAAAACTAGTCAAAAATATATTTTTGTAACGTACATTTTCTTTTTCACAATAGCTGAATAATTTGCGAAAAAAATAAGGTGCCTTGGCAAAGAGTTTAATTTTTAGAGCCAAACATAGCTAGTACATAAATACAGGTAGAAAGACAAGCAAAACAAAACTACGATTTATCCAGATGGCGCCATCCAATTCGCCTCAAAACAGTCAAAACTTACACTTTAGGTTCAAACAGGTGTGTCAAGCTATTTCTTACAGATACGATTTTGATGTATTTTCATTGTAGTCATTCAACTTATTTTTGTGTTGTTCCAACTGGCACTATAATATCCTACACTTATTTTTCACAGTGAAGGCATCATTGGCAGTAAACAGATGGCTCGAGCTTTTTATCAGGAGTTTGGTTTGCTTGTCTGTCAGATTTCATAAAGGAAAAACAATAGTCCAGACCGATGTTCACATAGAACATGGAAAACAAAAATAAATAGCAGGAGGAAACCGGTTGTAGCTTTTAAAACCTATATTAAAGGCGGCAGTTTAGCTCAGGCTAAGCAGGTCGTCCAACAACCGGCTCGTCTGCAGCCCACCGCTCCCCAAGGGGATGGGTGAAAATGCAATTTCGCCATTGTGGGATAAATAAAAGTAAACAAAAAATAAAATAAAAAAATAAAAAAAAAGAACAGTAAGGTTAGGGCTGATTGGGTGCATTTAAATAACCAGGTAACTATTGAGTAACCTGGTTTCCGCATGCAAATAGGAAGCCTTGTTTTCATGAAGTAAAGGAACTCGCATTGGTTGTAAAAAATATTCTTTGTTTACTTGTCTGGCTGTGATTTAATGAAAAATGTAAACTCCACGCATATTCATAAAACATCTTGTATTAACTATCATGGATGTAGCTTGATTTCTAGAATAATGGTTCTTTACAAATGAAAATTTTCTATTAGATAAACATTTGTACATCTTTGTTTTCCTTGTCTGAACTTGAATCTGCTTCAAAACTGTACACCTGGGTAGCTCCAGTATTGCTCGCCATTTTTGTTGCACCGCTAATGTTAAGTTGGCGTTGTGAGGGACTGTAAGCTAGCTGGACAGCGTGTAACAGATGGGTGACGGGAAATGGGGACGGGCTTGCTCCACACCAAGTCTTGCCCACAACCCAGAGGCCAATTTCTGATGAACTACTGCTGCTCTGCAGAAACTATGTCTTAGGCACAGGTTTTTTTCTATTTTGGCTTATAACTGCATAATCATAAAAGACCACTGGGAACGCTTTGAAAATGTATCAAAAAATGACACAAACAATGAGGATGGACACACTAGAACTGGTTTCTACATTTTACTTGCAATGCCACCTGGCACTTTGTTTGTTTTTTAATTCATACATCATCAAGAAAACGAGACAGACATCTGACAGTGCCAAATAAAGTAACATAATATTACCTTGGTACTGGCAACAAGAGTAGTATGCAGCAAACTCTCAAAAACATGCAATATTAAAACCTTCTCAAAAGCAATAATTGTACTACAGTGGCACAAAAGTAAACATCTAAAATTTGCAGGCAGAAAGACTGAAGTCAAAGTCCATTACTCTCAATATGAAGTCCCACAATGTCATTCGTCCACATTTTCATCAACAGGCTCTAACACACTGTCTTGTTCAGCTGGAGGAACTACAACTTCTGGAGTTGGCAGACCTTCTGGAACAGTCTGGACTTTGGTTCTTACTTTAGTCTTTCGAGGCTCCAACACCACAGAGAAGCTTGGTTTCACACGAGGGAGGGCAAACTTCAACTTCAGCATCATTTGGGTGCTGTTGATGTACGGCCTCTCTAGGTGTGGGTTTTGGTTGTTTAGGACCATTTGCTGGTACAAAATCTCACAGCGGAGTCCCTCTCGCTTTTCCTGCCGGGACTTTCCATCGAAGCGTAGCATCAACTTATCCACATCTTGCTGCGTTTTACATGGCCCTCCGTTTCTGGCCACTGTTTCTATGATGTAATCCCTGTCCATGATCTCTTCATGCTCCTCTGGCTGGGCTCTTTTAGAAACCTTCTTCATCTGTGGACTCTGGTCCTGCTTTTGGGAACTCTTTTTATATTGAAAGCTTGATGATTCATCAGAGCTGTTGCCAGAGGACTCACCATCCTCCTGAGAGCTACCAGACACCAAGGAGCCCTTTGACAACTTGTCAGGTCTTTCCTTTCTGTAAGGATATGCATGGCCAAAGGGATATTCCGCCATCAAGACCGAGAACGTGCAGCTCACCAGCTGCAGGTTCACTTCAGTGGAAGGTATCTGAGAAAAGCTTCCTCCAGGAAGAAACTTCTTCAGATGTTCCTCAGTGACGGCAGCAATTACCTTTATGGTTCTCTTCAGACAAGCTTTAATGAGATCTCTGTTTGTGTGCCACTGGCCACAGTACTCAAACACACCCCTGAAAGTTTTCTCTTGCAGAGGGAACTGCAGAAACACATTTGCGCCCTCCTCTGGTTCCAATAGAGTTGAAGGATCTTTCGACCAGTCCAGGAACTTTTGATAGAGGCAGAGCAGGTACTTACTGAACAGAGCGTATTCTCCTCCACTCTTCAGAAGCTGCCAGTAAGGGCCAAGAATTTTGCAGTAAACTATGGCTAGAACACAGGCAAAACTCTGGATAACGGCGTCACTCGCATCTGCCGCTACGCTCTCTAGAATAACGTTGGTACATTCATCATTGTTCATCAAGAGCAAGTCAGAGAAGAAGAGAGCAATCTCTTTGTGGTGGTGAATAAGGCCTGCAGCTGCTTCAAAGTAGTTGTTGAATCTATTTGACTGGTTCACCGCAAGTCTGGAGGGGTTTTTCTTTTCTGCACAGAAAGCCATCCAGTGTTTTCTGTAATTGTGCATGTCAGGTGTGCGTGGGCTCAAGACATCACAGGCCATGTGAATGAAGCGGAAAGTGGCACTTTCTGGCAAATTCACAAAGAACTTGAATTTCAGAAGCTTATCTCTGCCCAGTTTTTCCCCTGAAGACTGAACGATCTCTTTCTCGAAGCTCATTATGTGCTGCTCCACCGCATCATGCAGATCAACGAGGAAATGGGCATTGTAGTTTAAAAACTCTACTGGACGCACAAGCTTAACATCTTCGGGCAATGCATCGAGTTTCCTCTCAAACTCCATCATGGCAGGGTGCTCCTTGCTTGTTAGAGCATACTGATTTTTGAGCAGATCCAAGGAAACCTGTTTGCATGCTGCAGTTTTCCCACCATACACACTTGAAAGCTTCTGAACGGACAGCATTGCAATATCTAACAGAGTCAGGGACTCCCCTCTGTTGTCTGAGTTTTTATCTCCACCACTGCACGCGTCTGGATCCTCTTCACTTGTGTCACCCACATCATCATTATTCCTCTGCATTGTGTCCCCAAAGTTCATTCTTTTTATCTCAGGCCCTTCAGTTTGGGAAATTTCACAGCTCTCGTACTCCTCTTTGACCAAAACTTTTTCATAATTAATAATCTCATTTCTCTTCATGCGTTTCTTCAGAATAATCTTTGGCATTTTCTTGTGAACCAGTTCGAATGGGCTTTGAAGCAGATTTTCCATTGGTATGTTTCTTCTGTGACTTCTCGTCTCATGATTGTTACAAAACAACCGGATCTTCTTTATCTTGGGCTTCAGGGTTTTATATGCCTTCTGAATGTCACCGTCTTTACAGAAGTCAGGGTTGAAGTTTCTCAGCCAAGTAACAATGACAATTGGAGAAAGCTTCTCCCGAGCGATAAAGTCGCTCAGCTCAAGAATCAGTGCATTTGTGACCTCTATCGACTGAGCTCGCTCTGAAAAATTTGTGAGCTCCAGAAGGTCTTCCCTTTCTACACCAATGCTGTCACATATTGGGCCGACAAAGCTGAAGTTGACGTCTGACTCGAGGAAAGTTAGCCGTGCATCACTTTCAAGACTCAAGGTAGTTGCGATGCCCCTTTCAATCAGTCGCCGAAAGTCAGCAGACTGATGCCTGGGGAAGATTTTTTTGAGCCACTCTATGATGGCGATCCAGGGAAAGTTATTGTCCTCTCTCAGAAGTCCAATTTGAATCAGAACCCTGTATTTACATGATGTTTTCTCGAGCGTCAATTCTTCTCCTGACTGAGGGCCGATAAAGTCAGCAACAAGCTTCCAGTAGTAATCATCTCCTGAAAAACAAAAGTGGGAGTGGTTAGAGAAATAATGGCGGGGAGAAAGAAAAGGCTGAAGTCATTAGTACTCTCTGAGCTAAAGATGTTGAGGTTCTCTATGGGAGTGATGAGGATGGACAGAATCAGGAATTAACCCATCATTTGAACAGATCATGTTAGATGTTTTGAAGATATATGTATAAATGCAAAGAAGCAGATTGACATGTTTTGGACACGCTGAGAGGAGGGACAGAGATTATGCTGGTAAAAATATGCTGAGGTTGGAGCTACCAGGAAGGAGGTCTACAGGAAAACCAAAGATAAGGCTCATGGATGCAATAAAAACATTACTGACTAAGTGAGGAAGACACCAAGTTTGAGCTTAAATAGAAGCAGATAAGTCACTACTGGAACAACCACAAAGGGATCGAAGGGGTCCTTTGATCAAATGTAAAAACTGCAAATGGTTTACAGCAGGTATCATCACTTACTTAGACCAGCTTCAGTCACAACTTCTTTCCCACAAAGGGTGAAATCTTGGCTCTTTTCCATTTGAGAAAATCTGTTAAAACACACACAAAAAAAACAAGTTAACCTTCAATTCTTTGATGGCACATACAAAACAGTTACTAAAAGGCATTGGGGTTGAAAAAGTGTGTTTCCTATGGCGTTTCATCTCTGCCATAAAGTGAAAGAGCGTAAAGACAACTAAGCAGGCGCATTCAGGATCTGAGTGAGCGAACCTTACAACCGCACAGGCGCAATTCTAACCGAGCGACCCCGCATTTTACAACTACACGCCTGCAATCCTAGCTGAGCGATGATCTTGCGCGGTCAATTCTCTTTTGCGCGCTTGCTTGGATTTCTATTAAAACCACCAACACAAACAGGGGTGGCGAACAAGTTTGACACAAAGAGCTGAAATTTTTAAAAGTAATAGTCAAATAGCCACACCACGCACTGACCTGCCAGACACACAAAAACACAAAGCCATATTATTTTCCATAACACACTCCTCTCCTTACAATACAACAGCCCTGGATTAAATGGCGCAGTTTCAGTTTTGGGTGTTTTTTTTACGTATTTAACGTTGGTAAACGATAATGGCGTATACTTATATAGCACTTTTCTACCTACAAGGCCCAAAGCGCTTTACAGTCACAGACCCATTCACACACACAGCGGCTCCGCTGCTAAAACACTGGCGCCAACCAATCACCAGAGGCAAGGTGGGGTTCAGTGTCTTGCCCAAGGACACTTCGACACAAAAAAAGAGAGCGCTATATTCCAGTAAGACAGAGTCGGAGAGTTGAATGACGGCGTAAGATTATACGCCCATCAAAAAAGTAATACGGCTGCATCAGCAAAAAAAAGAGTTACTGCTTGGAGCAAAAGAATGGACAAAGTAAACGCACAAGTTTCTGATCTTATTTCTATTTTCATTGTGACGTGTGTGTGTATATATATATATATATATATATATTCCACAACTTATCCAACTTAAATGAATTAATTCAATTGGTAACAAGTAATTAAGTTACATTTATTCAACCTAATTTCTTACGTCAATCCAACTCTATTGTTTATACAACTCAAAGTTACATATTTATCTAAATAAATGTCATGTTACTCCAATTTAATTAAATGTTTTCCCATCTTAATCAATTGTACTTCTTAAACTCACATATGTCTACGTTACAGGCCGCAGATATTCTCATTTTTATAACACTAAAATGAATAATTCAATGTGGATTTGCAATATGGACAATGTTTTTATCATGACTGACTTTAACTTTAGTTCTTGTGACAAACAGCAATACTCGTGGTGCTGAATAAGCTCATTATCCTCTCCATCCATCTCACTCATGGTGCAGAAAGAATTAAACATAACAGGATCAAATAACTTTGTAAAACACAGTAAAACAGCTAAACAAATAAACACATTTGGTCAAAAACCCACACCTAAACCCAAATTCGTCCAGACAGGCAAAGGGAATGGTATCCCACAATTCCTTGCGGTGTCAATCTAACAGCACCACCAAAGTTACATCTACTTACCGTAATCTAATTAATTTGAATGAAAGTAAAATAACTGTCTGATAACTACGTTATTTTTAAGTTGACTGAACTCAAAAAATTGTTTATCTTAACTGAAGCAAATAATTAAGTTAGATCAATAAAAAAGTTTATCTTCACAACATCAACACTTGGATTTATGACCCTCTCATGGTGGAAAAAGTATTATCTGAGCTACTTCATCCACTAAATCATCTTCAAATGGACACGCCATGCTCCCTCACCTCTCTGAAAACAAACTAACCTTCAATTAAACTTGCTCCAGAGCAGGGAAGTATTCCAGGAAGCAGGTTATGCTAGCTCCCACGGTAAGTCTGAGGCTAAGGAAGTTGATAACCTCAGCTTTGGGTTCCAGAAATGGAGGTGTGTTTCAGGGTATGTCAAGTTGCCATGGCAACTCATTCTCTGAACATAACCTGGTCAGGAGCAGGGGGATATTCCAGGAAGCATGTTTACACTAGCCTGACTTTAAGCCTGAACTCTGGCTGAAATCCGCCTGAACTTGCTTACTCTGGGTATGTCGGTTCCAAAAGACCGGATATGAGTTGGCGTAATTACGCTCGACTTTGTAACCCTGGGTTAATGGGCGTGCACAGCAAGTACATAAAGACATTCTCAATGGATCGCCGATTTCTGGAGTCACCATGGAAATGCGTGGTGAAAAAAAAAAAAGAAAACACTATACAGTACTTCAGTGAGACGGAGTCTGAGGTTTTGATGACGGCGTATGAAAATTTTACGTCCATCAAAAAAGTAATACGGCTGCATCATCAAAAGAAAGAGTTTCTGCTTGTAGAAAAAGAGCAGACAAAGTAAACACACGAGTTTCTGATCTTGTTTCCATTTTCCCTGTGACGCATATATGTATATTTAACTTATCCAATTTTGCCAACTTAAATGAATTACTTCTATTGGTAACAAAAAATTGAGTTAAATTTATTCAACCTAATTTCTTACGTCTATAAAACTCAATAATTGTTTATACAACTCACATTTACGTATTTATCTAACTAAATGTCATATTACTTCAATTCAATTAATCTTTTTTTCCATTTTAATTAATTATATTTCTTGAACTCTCAAATGCCTAAGTTTGAGCTGGCAGATATAATCATTTTTATAACAATAAAAAAGACGGGGGAAATGCAAGGAGTGCACAAAATCGTTAAAGAATCTCCCGTCATTGTGTTTACAGATCGCGATAGTAGGTGTGCTATATAAACTAATCATCCTCTCTTTCACTCTCACTCATGGTGCAGAGACGTGAGCTCAGTAGGGCAAAATAACCCGGCGAAACATGGCAAAACACAATAAAACAGCTAAACAACTAAACACATTTGGTCAAAAACCCACACTTAAACCCAAATCCGTCCAGACAGGCAAAGGGAATGATATCCCAGAGTCCTTTGCGGTGCCGATCTAACAGCAGCACCAAAGTTACACCTACTTAATTGAATTAATTTGAATGAAAGTAAAATAACTGTCTGAAAACTATGTGTAATTTTTAAACCGACTTACAAAAAAAAAAAAAGATTTATTTTAATTGAAACAAATAACTAAGTTAGTTTAAAGTAAAAAAGTTTATTTTTCCAACATCCATATGTGGTCTAATCACCCTCTCAAAGTGGAAAAAGTATTATCTGAGCTTCTTCATCCACTAAATCATCTTCAAATGGACACGCCATGCTGCTTCACCTCTCTGTAAACAAACTAACCTTCAACTAAACCTGCTCCCGACTAGGTTATGTTCAGAGCATGAGTTGCCATGGCAACTTGACCTACCCTGAAACATACCTCCATTTCTGGAACCAAAAACTGAGGTTATCAACTTCCTTAGCCTCAAACTTACCGTGGGAGCTAGCATAACCTGCTTTCTGGAATACCCCCTGGTTTAGTTAAAGCTTAGTTTGTTTTCAGTGAGGTGAAGCAGCATGGCGTGTCCATTTGAAGATAATTTAGTGGATGAAGAAGCTCAAATAATACTTTTTCCCCCGTGAGAGGGTGATAAGACCACATATGGATGCTGGAAAGATAAACTTTGTTGATCTAACTAAATTATTTGCTTCAGTTAAGATAATTAAAAATCATTTTTTGTTAAGTCAGTTTAAAAATAACAAATAGTTTTCAGACAGTTATTTTACTTTCATTCAAATTAATTCAATTAAGTAGATGTAACTTTGGTGCTGCTGTTAGAGCGGCACCGCAAGGGATTGTGGGATACCATTACCTTTGCCTGTCTGGACGGATTTGGGTTCAAGTGTGGGTTTTTGAAATGTGTTTAGTTCTTTAGCTGTTTTACTGTGTTTTGCCGAGTTATTTTGTCCTACTTTGCTCAAGTCTCTGCACCATGAGTAAGAGGGAGGGAGAAGATGATGAGTTTATATTGCACCCCTACAACTATGTGAAGTAATAAAGATTCTTAAATGGATGAACTCTTCATTCCATAGCGTTTTGTTCTTTTTATTGTTATAAAAATTAGTATATCTGCCGGCTCAAACTTAGACATTTGAGAGTTCAAGAATTATAATTCATTAAGATGGAAAAAATATTAATTGAATTGGATTGAATATGACATTTAGTTAAATAAATATGTAAATTTGAGTTGAATAAACACTAATTAAGTTTTATAGACGAAAGAAATTAGTTGCGTTTACCTTGTCTGATCTTCTACTACAAGCAGAAACTCTTTTTGCTGATGAGCCATGTTACTTTTTGATGGACGTATAATCTTCATAGCCGTCATTGATCTCCGACTCTGTCTCACTGAAATATAGCACTCTCTTTTTTTCACCACGCGTTTCCATGGTGACTCTGGAAATCGGGGATCCATTCAGAATGTCTTTATGTACTTGACGTGCACCCGCATTAACCAAGGGTTACCAAGTCGAGCGTAATTACGCTAACTCATATCCGGTCTTTTGGAACAGACATACCCCGAGTAAGCAAGTTCAGGCGGATTTCAGCCAGAGTTCAGGCTAGTTTAAACATGCTTCCTGGAATACCCCCCAGGTTATGTTCAGAGCATGAGTTGCTATGGCAACTTGACATAAACTTAACTTACCTCCATTTTTGGAACTGAAAGCTAAGGTTATCCGCTTCCTTAGCCTCAAACTTACCTTGGTAACTCACATAACCTGCTTTTTGGAATACCCCCCTGAACAAGACTAGGATGAATTAATTTTTTTTAATACATTGCATCCCTTACAGTTGAAGAGTATGATTATTCCATTACATATCTCATCTTTAGAAGGCAACTTACTGACAAATACTTTTTTGCGTCTCTTATATTTCTTTGCATTAGATCTTGTTATAGGAGAAAATAAAGCATTCAGATCTGCATTTAAAATGGCTTACTACATTATAATTTCATGATTGATTGCTACTCGCAAATCAATCCTTTGTTTTTGTAAGCTATACAGACATTTCTTTTACCACATGCCCAAAACAGTGGTATTTGCTCATAAAGGTCCATGTTAACGCAACTATAAACTGCATCTCTCTTCTACTTTGCAGTTAGTCGTGATTAAATTAGCAATAGGAGTTAGCCATTAATCACTGTGCAAGCAAACTACGCCGGGTTATGTGCCATGCTCTGTTTGCATCACTTTCAGAGAAATACAGCACACTGATCTGAGCATTGGAAAAAAAAAACAGAACAACAGACATTTCGGTTCAATCCTAACTTTGTGAACGAACCAGTGTTTTTAAATAAAGGTAAACATCTACTTACGTTGTCCTGAAAACACGATGCAAGGCTTATCGAAGGCAGGCATTTGCCGAGGTTCGGACCAATCAAAGTATGGTTGCGAAATGCATTGTGGGTCCAAACTGTTCTAAAAAAAAAAAACTTCCTATTTTACGGTATTTTCTTCAGCTTGTTAACAAACGTTATAGGTTAAGGACAGGAGACAGAATAGATTCGATAGGAAACCAAAAAAGAGATATGTTCATTTGCAAAATTAGCCTCCACCTATCCTACGTAAACAATGCGTCGGCGCGTGGATTGGACGTCACAATGTCCAACCTAAAAATGAAAAGGTAAATAAAGATGTATAATCCACAACTATGTAAAAAAAAAATCCAAAACAACAACAACAAAAAAGTTTCAATCAAAAATGCAAAAATTCACTATTGAAAATCAAAAATAATATTATTTAGTGGACGTTGCTCTGTTTTTCCTTAAATAATTTCCAATAGCTCACGCGCTCACCAAAATAAATCGACGACTCACAAACACAAATTCACAGCATAGAGGCTGATTTATAACATAATTGGCATCTTTTGCTGCTTTTATGCGTCTCAGTGTCGAGAAAGTTTTTCCTTTCTGTTTTCCTGTGCAGTGACCGCAAAGAATTGTGGGATTGCTTTTTCCTTCTTCTTTTTAGAAAATAGGCTCTGGTGCTTTTCGTCTGTGTGATAGTAAAATAAAACATCGAAGCCTATTTTCATGTTAAATTGCTAAAGGCGAACGTCCATTTCAAAGTCGGTTTACTAAGTGAATAGGCTCCTTTTTTTCAGAAAAAAAACGACAATTTGGATAGACCGAATGGTTTGCTAGCTTGCACAAGGTAAAACAATTGGGTCTTTAATTTCCATAATACTCATTTTTTATCAAGTAATGTTTACTTTTCTCTGTTTTATGCCTTAGCTTTTACTTAATTGGGACGCGGTAAGGTGGAAGTTATCCTACTATGTATGCTACTAAGTTAGCTGCATACTTACTAGCATATATCATATGTAATTTATGTTTAAGTACCTTTTTAATTTTCTTGATATATTCTTTTTTTTATCAAAAAAACTTAAAAGGGGCAGATAAGCAAGCTTTCCTCTTTCTGTTCCATTTTATTTCCCCTATTGGAACGTGGGCAAGATCTTTTGTTTTTATAGATTTTTGTGGAAATGCAGAAAAGAAATAAATTGAATTGGAAAAAAAAAATTCTAGGGGCAAATTTATATGCATAAAAGTAAATCTTCAAAAAACACTTTTGAATATATTTCCCAAGGAGATCTGTATATATTTAATTTACTAAAATTCATGAAAAATAAAAAAGCAAGGACAGTTTTCACTATTGTCAAAGCAAACCCTCACTATTTATGTGTTTTATTTTATTGACTTTGTTGTGCTTTCTTATCGCTTTATTCAATGATTTAACTAGTTTGTTTTCTTTACGGTTTTATTTTATATTTCTATGTATATTTACTTATGTTGATAGTTACATTGTGCTATTACAAAAATAACCGAAACGCTTTTTTTGGAGCATTTTCAATCGGTCCAATATTAAGACCTGGTGTAGGATTACTCAGAGTTAAACTTTATTGTTTTGTTAAAATTGTCGTGAAATGTCTTGATATCAACTCTACAAACTCGGGATCAATAACGTTTTGTATCTTTGTTTTTTAGTCATATCGTTTGGGTTTCTTAAATCATGTTAATTTTTCCCTTAGATGCTGATACAAGCCCTGGTGCCATGCTGACACCTGCTGGATCCAATGTTTATATAAAACAAGATAGCTGCAACTATGGAGCCCTCGGGCCCAGAGTCTTCATCCCAAAGCCAAAGAAAACAGGAGAGTGCACCAAAAGGTCAAGGAGAAGATGGCTCAAAGTTAAAGAAGGCTCATTTGAAGAATGCGAGTACTAAAAAGAAAAAGCCGAAAAAAGCTACTGTTTCCAGGGCTGCCCGGGTCAACTACACAGTCCACCAAGGAGAAGATATGCTTCTTGTTATATCCAACGCTTCTTCTCAATATGATGATTCAGCTTGGGCTCCCAAAAGAAAGGGAAGCAAAAAGAGGAAACTTGTCAGAGAAAACACAAAAGCCATTCGGACTAAGACGAACAGGACCGTCCATGTCAAGGGGAAAGTGGAAACTAAAACTGCTGTGGAAGAAGAGGAGCCTTCAATGTTTGCTTTCCCTCAGGGAACAAACGACCAGCGATGGGGCCAAAATCTGCCAGAGGAGGTGTTGGTCAACATTTTCCAGATGGTGGTCAGTCAAGACAACGCAGTCCCATTTTTATGCAGGTATTGTATGCTGTCCCAAGAGAAAGATGTTTCTATTTTGTCTTAATTGCTGTCCTTTTTTTTTGGTAAATTTTCCTTGAGCTCTTGCTCCTTACTTATTCCCAATTTAGGCAAAATAGCACTGTTCTGGGGATTTTTACCATCATTTTTTATTTTTTAGAATATAATTAGGAGATCACAGGGACTCATTGATTTGAGATGATGCAGTTTCCTGGGGTCTTTGTGCTTTAGGGTGGGAAGAGTTTGTCGTCTTTGGAACGCTGCCGCTTCCAGCCCCATCCTGTGGCGCAGAGTGACTTTAGGACACTGCTGGATCCCCCCAGGGAAGTCTCAGCTGCCAAAAACTGAGAAGAAAATAAAGGACACGGTTACCTGGCTGGCTCAGAACAGGTGTGTAGCATCAGTCTAATACCTTGTGACTTGTGCAGTTTAGTGTATCAGGCTGGTCACGGGAGCTTAAAAAACACCCACAAATCATTACTTTAGGCGTTTTTTTTACTCCAATTTTTATACTTTATTTTGTCTACACAGCATTTTAGTTGTGCCACATTTTAAATCTTTTTAGCAATGTTAACATTTAACTCTACTTGAAATCCACCTCTCTGCTTATTAAGTAACAACAAATTGACTGAATAAACACAGCATGTTGTCTTTTACTTTTTTTTATAGATTCTCTCAGCTGCGAGATTTCGCTCTCTGCCACTGGACAAAGAATGTTGATTTCACATTGCAGGTAATGTTAACTTTTTACAGATCTATTGACCACATGTTCTTTTATTTTCTTATCGGGTTTTCTAGAATAATAATACAGAGTGATGTCATCAGATGATGCAAACAGCAGTACATGATTAGGAGCCTTAAAGACTCACTACAGTCAAAATTATGTTTTTGGTGTTTTTAAACATGTTCTTGTGGCATTTTTCTGATGACATTTTAAGAAAACTAAGCTCAAAATTGCACTTCTGAATATTTTTTTTAATTGAAATTGTTGTGAATCAGGAGCAGACGTAATATGTCATCGGAGAAATAAGTTATTTGGGACTTAGAAAATGTCTCTCAGCGACAGGAGCTACCTAACGCCAGCCATCCCGGCAGAAACTATGGTATAAAAAACGACACAGGTTTTAAACTTTTGGCTAAAAATGGCACAACCCTAATTAAAAGACCACTGGGAAGGCTTTTACAATAGATCAAAAGATGATCGGAGTGGGACTTTAAAGCTAAGCATCTGTGATCATAGACTTCGGCTGCCTGAGTGTGCAGCATCTTCACTGTTTGGTTAATGTTATTTAATTATTTTTCTTTCACTTTCAGGCGGTCTCCCAGTTCTGCCCTCACCTTGCCTCCATCAAGCTCTCTTATTGTTCAGGCCTGACAGCGAAGGCGTTCCAAAGCCTCGGTCTGCACAGCCGTGCTCTGCACAGCATCAACATCCAGTACTCAGAGGCATGTGTGTGTCGCTTTTTAAATGCTCACTTCAACAGCAACCTGTGATCGATCCCGTGTTATTGTGTTCAAAGATTGCTTATTTTTACATCCATATATTTGCATTAGATCTGTGAGGGTTATTTACCTTTTAAGGTTTAGTTAAAAACGTTGCTGGAAACTTTTTACTCAAGTAATTTTGCAGTTGTTGTTCTAATACAAACTCAATGATAAACTGACTTGTCTTTTATTTTTATTTTTTACATTTTCTGTAGTTCCAGGTTGAAGGACTCCTGGAGTATCTTGAAAATCATGGGCATCAGATCAAAGAAATCTCCTTCACTCATGGACTAAAGAATGATAAACTTCTGGCAGCTCTAAATGTAAGGCAGCCTTGGCTTTCCATTTCAAAGTAATGTAGTATTATCAGTTACGGCCTGTGAAATGGATATCTCGGCTGCAGCTGCTGTACATTCTTGCATCGGTCTAACATTGAATGTATATTTTTTTCTTTTCTAGAGGGGGTGTTGTCCTGATTTGGAGTTGCTGGAGGTGAACACAAAGCTGGATAGTAAAGACGGCGAACTTCCGGTTTGCATCCAGGCACTTCAGCAAGCCTGTCCCAAACTCAAGGTTTGAAAAATGTCCTTTTATCTTATAAAGTGGCTGTTTATACAAAGCGCATTAAAAGGTGGTAATGCTGCATATTTACCAATTATTTGTCTTTTGCTTTTTTTTGGAGCGGTGGCCAAACTGCTTTTCATGCTGACAATCTGTTAAATAGATGGAAAATAATATTTAATATTTTAGGTTTGTGTTCACAATTTTACCACAGAAAAACTGGGGGGGGGGGGTAGATTTTCCACATTTCTTTGAATCAGCCATAGTGATAAAAACCAAATGTGAGGCACAACAGTCTGAGAAGCCTGTGTACACACTCCCATCAGACCTTTCGCATGCTGAACGTCAGACCCCTGCATAAGACGATGCGCAATGGCATGGATTCATCACCTGGCTTCCCGTGCCTGGAGGAACTTTGTATTGCGACCACGTCGTACTCCTACATGACTGACAAAGATTTGCTAGACATTCTGTTTGCCTCCACCAAACTGCGGGTGCTGGACCTTAGAGGCTGCTCACGAATCACACCACCTGGTCTGGCGCGATTACCTTGTCCAGGTGAGAAAGTTTAATTTGTGAGTTTAACATTAACCCTTAGCAGTCCGTAGCTTATTGAGATTCTTTTTTTTACAACTTTACAATTTGCTCGATTATTTTCTTTTCAAAACAGTTTTTGTGGCAATGCCTGATATCCATCTTTTTAGGACAACTTGGCTTTTTTTATACCAATTTTTCATGATATTAAACAAAATTCCACAATCCCACAACTCTGAGCATAGGTAAAGCAAGGCGGGAGCCACACCTGCCATCCTAAGGTCAGAGGTCAACTACTCTACCACTGCACCATGGCTGCCCTGTGTTGTGTGATTGTGGAATTATTGAGTAATATAATAAAAGCACATCTGCATAAAAAAATCCCCAAAAAATTCAAAGTCAAGGTCAAGACTCTGTGAAAAATGTATAAAAATAAAATTTAAATAGGGATGTCCCAGTCAATCACGTAATTTCAAACTTGATTGGAATTGGATGTTGTTTCCCGATTAGTGATCAAATATTTATTCTGATCAGCGCTATATACTGCATTTCATGTTTATTATTACAGATAAATATTCTACTAGAAGTCTGCATACCATGAATAGATCACAACATTTTATTGCCATGAAGGACAAAAATAAAAAATGGTAAATGGTGTGTACTTGTATAGCACTTTTCTACCTTCCTCGAAGGCCCAAAGTGCTTTGCAGTCACTGTCCCATTCACCCATTGACACACACATTCACACACTGATGGGAGCAACAGAATATGGCACTAGTTTGAGCAGGAGGCACACAAACAGTTCGACAGCTTAGCAAGACGTTCAAAGATTCAGACTTCAGGGATAAAATATCTCTTTTAATAAATGTTTCAAACTGACAACAAGTATCTCTTGCAGTTTGTCCTAACTCAAACAATGACCTACAAAGGCACTCCAAAAGAAAAAAGGTCTGATTTTTGTGCTTCTGACGGAGAGACGGCTGCCAAGGGACTGTCTACAAAGTACAAGCTTTTTGGAAAAAGCGATGAAAACAAAAAAAAACATGAAATCCATAATCTCTCAAAAACACCCCAAAATGATTTCATAGACAGTCATTACCTTTTAGAATTTCAAAGGAGGTATAAATTCACAAGTGATCAAAAATTTTTCATAGTTTTGAAGATACAAAAGCTACATTCTCCAAACGTTCTCACATTACTAATAATTCTCTTATTTTTTACCTGTTAATAGTTCACTATGTTTTCTAGTTGATAGTTGCACTATTTATGAATGATTGTTTAAGCTACTTCACAGTAGAAAACTGTTTAAGTCTTAAATGATATAAGAAGTTTTATAAAATAAAAATAGGGGACGATCTGGATCTGTTGATTGAATGTATTCTTTTTTAAAATGTGTTCCAAAAGTATCAGGTCGGGACCGGATATCGGCAGATACTCAAAATCAAATGATTCTGCATCAGATTTAGGCCAAAGAAAGCCTGATTGGGACATCCCTAAAAAAAAAAAAAACCTCTGCTAAATTAATAAAGTTCTAATGAATTATTTCAAAGGGCCATAACTCTTGTTATGATTGTTTTAAACCCAACATTTTAAAGATAACCTTTTTGAAACTTTCATATTCAATTTTAACTGAAACCTCTACTATTGATGGATTGGTGTCATTCCTACATCACTGTTAGCAAGCAATATTATTGGCACATGCACTGTGAGTGCAAAGACTACTAAGGGTTAATAGTAACTCATAAAATCTGGTCTTTCAGCTTGTTTGTGGCTTATTACTTGTTACAAATGACAGGCTAAAACATTTGCGGATGTGCTCCTGTTGAATGTCTAAAGCAGCAGCTTTTGTTGTTGTTGGTCAGATCTGCAGTGCCTGTTCTGGGGTCAGTACTTCAACAGTCACGTCGGGCTGCCATCTCTGAAGAGAGATTTTCACCTGGTGACACAGCTGTGGGGTCAGACACTGCAGCAGCTCGACATTGCAAACCAGGTTTTCACAGAGGAAGACTTGGAGCTGGCCATGGGTTACCTGGCAGCTCAGACAAAGACTTTCTGCTCGCTCAACCTCAGTGGGACCAGGATCACCCTGCGTGCCGTCAGGTAATCCACGGAGCATTTCTAAATCAGGAAAGCTGCTGAATTTGAAGGATGAATTCTGTAATATTGTTATCCTCTCATTTTGCAGGAATGTCATTAGTCGCATGCAGGCGCTGGACTACCTCAACCTCTCATCCTGCCGCTATCTTCCAAGAGGACTGAAGAAAATCTATCGGGGCCAGGAGGAAATCCAGCAGCTGCAGGACAAACTTAAAGAACTTGTTTGAATAAATACAATACAATTAAAGACCCAAAGACATTGTTGATGTAGTTTGGAAATTTGACCTTCAAGCTCTTTTCTGTATATTTGATAAGTAAACTGCTAACTTTTCTAACTCTTTTTGCTGTCTCAATCCCAGTACTGGTCTGAAAGTCTGAAGCTGTCACCCTAAAATTTTTGTTTGTAAGCCGGTAAACAAAAAAATGTGAAATCTCAACACTTCATCCTTTTTTCTTTGACTGTAAATAAATACATTTTTTAAATTAACACCTTGCTATGGCATTTACTGGGTTAAACCATGGGTTAATGGTTAAAAAAACTTTTTTGTAGTCCATACTATGTGTTGACAATATTTTGGCAAATTGGCAAAGACAACAACATTGCTAGTGAGGACAGTTTTCAGTGACTTTTTGTTAGACAGAAATATGGTATAGTTGAAGTGCTTGATCATCTTGATTTGTGTTGGAGCTGGTCTTCTAGTTTGTACTTTACCTTGTTTAGCCAGTACAACATATTCAAGTTAGTGAGCAGTGGTCACTTGAGGGTTATCAGGATGTCAGGTCTGATTTTCTAGACTACAGAAAAAAATATCTCTCCTATTTAGCAACAGCATCCATTCTCTCTTTAGTACAGAAGCCAAGCTTCTGTATTCATGTTTCTTTGTTCGTCAGGCCGTTTCACTGAAGCTGTAACCCTTGTGCTATCCTTGGCATTTTAACATTGGGAGTTGGGTCATCTAGACCCACTAGACGGTGCTCTGAACCTTTTTTTTTCAATGATTTGTGATCTTCACTGGTGTCCATGGATTACATGAAATCTTTCCACCTTTATCCACCTTTGTCATGGTAGGGAGAACACGTCAATGTAAGGGTGGGGTCATCTAAGATAGCACAAGGGTTAAGCAGTGGAGCGTTGAGAATAAATACTAAGAGTGACATGCTACGCACTAATGAATCTAAATACCTCTTTTTTTCTAACAATACTTATCTACATTATTTGTTGTTTAAATGTATTTCTACTGTTTTCTGCATACATTGTTTTTTTCTTCATTTAAGGCTCACATATCTCAGGCGTGTAGAACTGCCTTTTTTCACCTGCGGAATATATAAGATCAGAAATATACATTCTAAGAGTGATGCTGAAAAACTCATCCATGCATTTGTTACGTCGAGGCTGGATTACTGTTACTCCTTGTTAGCAGCGGGTCCTAAGAGTTCCTTAAAAAGTCTCCAGCTTGTTCAGAACGCAGCAGCTCGATTGTTAGCTGGAACTAGCAGAAGAGATCACATCACTCCTGTGTTAGTTTTACTTCACTGACTCCCAGTTGATTCTAGAATCAAGTTCAAGATCCTCCTGTTAACCTATAAGGCCTTACATGGAATGGCCCCGTCCTATATTAAGGACCTCATAGTCCCTTCCCATCCAATGAGAACACTTCGCTCGCAAAATGCAGGACTGCTTGTGGTTCCTAGAATTAGTAAAAGTACGGTTGGAGGTAGAGCGTTTAGCCACCAAGCCCCTGTCTTATGGAATAAGCTCCCAGCTCATGTAAGAGAGGCCGACTCAGTTTCTACATTTAAAGTTAGACTGAAAACATTCCTCTTTGGACAGGCTTATTGTCAGACTAGTTAGTATTCAGAGATTATTTAACTTAACGTTAATTTGTTTAAATTAAACTTAATAATAACTATTTGTTTTAAAAGGCTGCTAGAAGTTGAAGCTGGGGTAACTATGGTGCACTGGGGTTCTGTCCTCTTTTCTCTTCTACTTCTACCCTTCCTCTCCTCTAGTCTTGATCATCATTTATCATTTAGTTCTCCATGCCTCTGTCTGGTACAGTGCGATTCATGTATTGTCCCTCTTTTCCTCTCCCCTCCTGGGGAGTGGGAGTGCTTCCAGACTCCAGTTAGCTCATCCGTGCTCCAGTTTCTGACCGTCTACCTCGCCTTTGCTCCCGGTCCTACACCTGGCTGTGGATCCTGTCTCAGGCACGACTCGCGCCTTTGACTGTCCCCCAACCACAGCTGGATGAAGCTCGTCTGCTGGACTTTAAATATGTAGTTGTAGATTTAGATAAGTTAATTCTTCTCTAAGAGTTCTGGTAAATCGCCTGTCTGTCCTGGAGGAGGATCCCTCCTTCATGTGGGCACCCCTGAGGTTTCTTCGTTTTTTCCGGAATCCGTTTTTTTTTAGGAGTTTTTCCTTACCGCGAAGGGGGGTCAAAGGGCAGGGATGCCAGTATAGCTTAGTCAGTTTGTTAGTTCATTTTAGTATTTTCCTATTGAACTCTTTGTATTCGTGATCGTTTGAGTTCATGTTTTACTTCGAAGCCCATCGAGACGACTGTTGTTGGGATTTTGGGCTATACAAATAAAATTTAATTGAATTCTTGACTTTGTTTACCGTTTGTTTACTTTGTAGTTTTTACTTTTGTACTTTTAATGTTGAATGTCTTATGTTTTAACTGGGGGCAGCTAACAAACTTCACAATTTTCTCAAGATTAAAAGAAAGGGTATATCTAATTATTTTTCTTTTAATTAAAAAAACAACCTTGGCTTGAATATTTTAATGCTGGAAAGAGAAATATATGTAGTTAATTAAAATGAACTTGGGGGACTCATGACCGAGTTGTTTGTTTTTTCTTTAAATTTGTATCCTTGAATATAGTTTTGCTTTTAGGAACACAAAGTATTTAGCTAACATTTGAGTGACAGTGTGTTAAATAGGAGATACAGTGCCCTGCAAAAGTATTCGGCCCCCTTGAACTTTTCACCCTTTTGCCACACTTCAGGCTTCAACCGTAAAGATATAAAACTGTACTTTTTGTGTGCAGAATCATCAAATGGGGCACAATCATGAAGTAGAACGAAATTTATTGGATATTTCAACTTTTTTAACAAGTAAAAGACTGAAGTATTGCTAGTTCAAAATTATTGAGCCCCTTTACTTTCAGTGCAGTAAACTCTCTCCAGATGTTCAGTGAGGATATCTGAATGATCCAATGTTGAGCTAAATGACTAATGATGAGAAATAGAATCCACCTGTATGTAATCAAGTCTGTATAAATGCACCTGCTCTGTAATAGTCTCAGAGGTCCATTTAACCCTTGTGCTATCTTAGATGACCTGATACATTGACGTGTTCTCCCTACCATTACAAAGGTGGATAAACGTGAAGAGGAGTTCATGTAATCATGGACAACAGTGAAGATCACAGATCATTAAAGAAAATAGGTTCAGAGCACTGTCTAGTGCAGGGGTGTCAAACATACGGCCCGCCAGGTGGTTTAGTCCGGCCCACACATGAAGAGTAAAAATCATAAGGGTGGTTAAAAAAGAAAGCAAGTTTCTAGTCATTCCTGTGGCGAGTTATGATTTTTCAAAGAAATAACCGAAATGCGCAATTCCGCCACTAGGGGGAGCAAAAGAAAAATATAACAGTTGAAACAGCATATCAAGTGAAACGTAACAGCTCTGTCTCTGGGTAGGATGCACTTTGGTTCCCTATGAGCCTTTCCGCTGTTATCTTGCTATAAGGATGATCAGTAGTGACACACTAATGACCAAAATGTTGTCAAAAAGTGAAGTGGAGTGAAGAGATTTCCAGGAAAAATTGACAGTTTTTTTTTCTTTCACGAAGCTGAATGCAAAACCCCCATGCTTTGTATGTCATCAACAGGTTGCAGTGCTCAAAGAATATAACATTCAGCACCACTAAGAGACTCACCATAAAGAAAAGTTTATGGATTGCTTCAGTGTCAGATGTTAAATATTCAGTCTGTATAAAATTAAATAGACTAACTTTTTTTTAATTGAAATTAATTTTATTCTAGATCCATTGGCCCGAAGTGATTAGGCTACTATGTTGGTTGAGGCATTTTTTCAAATTGAGTAAAAAAACTAAAACAAAGCTGTTATTTTGCTTTTATGTTACTGGTCCGGCCCACTTGAGATCAGACGGGCTGGATGTGGCCCCCGAACCAAAATGAGTTTGACACCCCTGGTCTAGTGGGTTTAGATGACCCAACTCCCAATGGTAAAGTGCCTAGGATAGCAAAAGGGTTAAAGCGCAGAGAGCAACATGAAGAGCAAGGAACACACACGACGGGTAAGAGATACTGTTGTGGAGAAGTTTAAAGCAGGATTTGAATAAAAAAAGATTTCCCAAGGAGCACTGTGCATGTGATAATATTAAAATGTAAGTAGTATCAGGCAACCGCAAATCTGAAGATCCGGCTGTCCGTCTAAACTTTCAGCTCAAACAAGGAGAAGAATGATCACAGATGCAGCCAAGAGGCCCATGATCACTCTGGATGAACTGCAGAGATCTACAGCTGAGGTGGGAGGGTCTGTGCATAGGACAACAATCAGTCGTATACTGCCCAAATCTGGCTTTTGTGGAACTGTGGCAAGAAGAATACCTTTTCTTAAAGATATCCATAACTGTGGCAAGAAGAATACCTTTTCTTAAAGATATCCATAAAACATGCAGTTTAAAGTTTGCCACAAGTCACATGGGAGACACAGCAAACACGTGGCAGAGGTATCTGTGGTCCGACAAAACCAAAATCAAACTTTTTGGCAACCGTGCCAAATGTTATGTTTGGCGTAAAAGCAACACAGTCATCCTGAACACACCATCCCCAATGTCAAACATAGTGGTGGCAGAATCATGGTTTGGGCCTGCATTTCTTCAACAGGTAGGGAGGATGGTCAGAATTGATGGGAAAATGGATGGAGCTATATACAGGACCATTATGGAAGAAAATCTGATGAAGTCTGCAGAAGACCTGAGACTGGGATGGAGATTTGTCTTTCAACAAGAAAATGATATAAGATTATATATATATATATATACTGTCTCTTATACACATCTAGGAAGACAAGCACCTGTCTCTTATACACATCTTAGGAAGACAAGCACACAAAAACACACACAACATAAAGGTGTGCACTGTTGGACAAGCATGAAGGCTTTTGGTCAGAGAGGTAAAGTATGTCCCTAGACCTTGAGAAAGCTCATGTGCCCCTTCCACCGTATTTTCTGTGTGCAGAAGAGATCTGCTCAAACAGACGTTGCATCCTACCTGCCATAACGGCCAGGCAGCGCGGAAAGTGTAAGAAGTAGAGACGAACTAATCATTTGAGTCCTTTTTACTAAAGTTTTATATTTGAGTTTGCACATTTTAAATTCTATTTATATTAATAGGTGGTGGCATGAGTTCTGACCCTGGGGCATGAGGAGGTATATAAGGGTTTGTAAAGTATGTGTTTGTCCCAGGGAGAACTAACTTATTTTTTTTCTTTTTCCAGCGAGTTGCCACTGCTGTTTTGCTTAGTGTTTTTAGTCATTGTTTTTAATGTTTTAATCAAGCTTGACACCCTTGCTTTTATCCATTTTTTAAACTGTTGTGCTCATTTTTAGTATTTTGGTGTCTGGACCTGGCTGAGGGTAGCTGCCTCCTCCTTTTATCCTTATGGTAGCTGGTGGGTGCCATATATGGTATTGTGTAAGGGGGACCCCCCTGTTTTCAGCCCATAAATTAGTGGTGACCTGCTCAGCACCTCTTCTGTTTTGTACTTTTTAATCACTGCTTGGGTTGTGTGGTGTTTTTGGTGTGTATTTGGACCCTGGAGCAGGGTACTCCTGGTGAGTTGACTGCATCTCCCTTTGGTGGTGTTTGCAGGCTACCCGCCAGTGCAGTGGGGCTGAGGCGATCTTGGAGGCAGCCGCCTCATGCAGTGTTGGAGTGCGTCCAACTGTCTGGAGTCCGCTCTTAACTTCTTTTATGGAATCTGTGTCAAGTTTTTAATAAATTATATGTTTTTAACCTATCAAATCCAGTCTCCATTTGCTAACAAAATGTAAGAGGGCACCGGTCACATATATATATATATAGAATGGTTGACAAATAAGCGTATCCAGACAGTAGCGGTTCTACACTAACTTATTCCCCAGGCGAGTAACCCCCCCACACACACAAATTTAAAGATATCCTTCTGTGTTTCCTATCTTTATTTAGCCGTTTTACACACAAAAAGAATTCATTTTTTTTTGTTAAAAAAGTTGAAATATCCTAATACTCTCTATCCACCTCATGATTGTGTTGATGATTCTTCACAAAAAATGACAGTTTATTATCTTAATGTTTGAAGCCTGGAAGGTTGAAAAGTTCAAGGGGGCTGAATCCTTTCATAAGGCAACTGTTGCAAAGTTCTGGAGCTGCTCAAAGGTCAATCTGGTTTTTAAGTGAATATTGTAAAATACATAATATATATTTTTTTTCTCTTATCTTCTATTTAACCTCCAGTATATCTTGAAATTAACACAAGTGAGTGGGTATACAGCTCAGTTGCTTGTGGTATCCAAGGCACTTCAACGTTGGGAGTGGGGTCGTCTAGACCAGGGGTCGGGCAACCTTTTTTACTCAAAGAGCCATTTGGGACCACCCCTATGAAAAAAAAACACCCACAACCCGTTTTGACATCATTATATATATTATGCATGTCTATATTATATCAAGGGTGTACTATTACGCCGACGCGACGACGCCAAGGACATAAGTGTAGATTAAAAATAGAAAAGATAAAAAAGTACTTCTTTTCTTTTTCATCTTCATGTTTATTTGTTACATGTTTATTTCAAATATTGCTTATGTACTGATGATTAAAAACTACACAGTGAGCTTGTATATAAAGATACTTTGTATTAACAGATGAGGCATTTTATTACAAAGACAGAAAGCAGCAACCATCGTATTCATGCTCTGCTGTAAACGGTGTAATGCGGGGGGCGTGGCATATTCTGAGGCATTTGGCGCTGGTCTGCATTTAAGCGCCGTGCGCCTCGCAGCGCTTCCTTTGATGAGCTCGTATTTATCGGGCGAGCAACTGCAAAAGCTATAGTAGGAGAACGCAGGGCGTGCTTTTTAATAAACTCCGTTGTTGGATTCTACCGGGGACATGATGTGCCGCTGGAGAAAAAAGACGGCCTGAAGGCAGTTTGCGCTGAGTGCATTTAAACTCAAGGCGCCTGTAGTGACGAGCAAGTCAGAGGATGTCCGATTGGCCATTCTGTATGTCAATCAAGTCCTGTACTTTTCGGTGAGGATTTTGATTGGCTGGTGGATTTTCAAGAAGCACTCTCTTCCCCTTCAATCTCCCCCACGTCCCTGAAGATGACCGGTCAATCGCGACCGACGCAACGAGCTCCCCTGCTCTGAAACGCACATCACCGCACACGGGAGTCCAAACACCCGGCAAGAAACTTCCTCCTGGCTACCAGAAAGCCTCGCTTTCATGCCACGCCAAGCTCCCTGCAGAAAATCACTCCAGACCGAGGCGATTGAAGCCGCTCACAGGTCTCCCTCCTGTTATCAGCCCGCAGCCCTCACTACAAACACGCAGCCCACCATGGAAGTTGTTTACGCGGGCACTGCACGTAGCCAGCAAAGCGCCTTTGAAATGCCATGAAAAATGAACAAACTAAAATAAATTGAATTTTTTATAAAATACTCATTATTTTCCAAAGTCACAGGGAGCCACAACAGAAGGATGAAAGAGCCACATGTGGCTCTGAAACCATGGGTTGCCGACCCCTGGTCTAGACCCACTAGACAGTGCGCTGAACTTTTTTCTTCAATGATTTATCATCTTCACTGGTGTCCATGGATTACATGAAATCCTCTTCACCTTTATCCACCTTTTGTCATGGTAGGGAGAAAAGAATCAATGTGAGGATCGGGTCATCTGGACCCCATAAGATAGCACAACGGATGAGGCTTTTCTAAATGTTTGCACAAAATGTTGGACAGCTTGTAATTGTGGCAAACATTTCATTTACTATCTATAGAATGATTCCATGAAGGCTTGATAAACTCTAATATTGACTCAATGTTTACACAGTTTATTTGGGAATATGAACGAAAAACTACAGCTTAAACAGATGTGAATAAAGCATTTCAAAGTCAAACAATATAAAAAATGAGCAAATTGTGATTAATTTGAAGAAGTGAGCAAAAAATGAAAAAAAAGCTTCAATAGTTGACATAATTATTTTGCTATTACATATTTCTGTATTTTTACTCAACAGCATTTCTTTTTAGCTTAAAAAGAAAATACATTAGTTAATTTAGCATCACTAAAGGGTCTAACTTCATTTAAAAATTTGGCCACTAGTGAAATTTATATTCTTTAAAGATAGTTGTATTCCTCACATTTCTGTTTAATAATTTTTAAAAAAAAAAAAACTGAAAAATGGTCAAAAAGAATACACCAACAGTTAAATGATATACAGTTTGTTTTTCTTTTTATTTAGTCGTAAAGAACTCTGCTAGATTTGAATAGGTCTAGCATCACATCACACCTCTCTCTCCAAATTCTTTATTTATATTTTGCGTCTTTCAGAAAGATTTGTAATAACAAAAGATTAATACAGGATTTAATTTTCTTTATTGTAGAAGACAAGAAAGTTTGGTGTTACTGCAAAGAAGATATACAGTATTTTTTGGACAAAGTTTCATCTACTGTACCAAACAGTTGTTTTTAATTCTTTGAGGTACCCACAGTGACATGAAACCAAGGTCCAAAGGCGCCAAACAATTTGACAAAACTTTGTTGTTTATTAAGATAATAAATGAAAGCATTTCAACAAAATATACACATTTCTTTTAAAGAAAGGGTATTTTGTTAGTTAATTGTTAGTGCCAATATCTTCAAATGAAAATGTGTCATATTGAGATACTGTGTTAAACAGTAACCAAATAATCATCAATAAGCCAGTAATATTACTAAAATGAATATCATGTTTAAAAATGTTAAAGACAAAGATTACTAAAAAAAAGAGCACAAGATCAGACTAAAAACATGGAAGGTCAGGGTTTGATTTCAGGCTTAAAAACAACTTGCATAAGATAGTCATACTATTGCAGGACTTGAATTGGGAGCAAAACAATATATAATTTGTAACCTTGTGTTACCATTGCTGGCCTTGTGTCAGTTAGTATTTTTAACAAGTTCTGAATTTTGGGGATAAATGTGACCACTTATGTCACTTCTTTAAAAAGAAAAATTTTAAATAGACTTTACTATTTCATATAACATCGATTGGCCTAACTGTGGATGTCGATTAATGGATCACATTTATTTTACCAGCGGAAGTAAGCAAAGACCTGGGGATAGATCTGTAGTGCACCTCAATCAGCTGGAGATAGGTGAGGTTCTCCTTAGTTGGGGATCAAATAGCCTTTGTGTCATCATCAGGTCAGAGAGCATCTGTCTATTTTCATCAAAGTAGCCTCTTTCGGCACGCCACTTGACTGGGTACTCTGCACTGTAGACTGGATCAATAATGCCCCTGTATGATTTAGCCCCTGCAGACGAATGCTATGATCTTCACAATGAGATCCTTCTTCAGAGCTTTGAAACAAAGAAAATTCGTGTTCCAGTGTAGGGATCTTGTATCCCAGACTGCTCTCTCTGTACGAGAGAGTAGCTTGTTTCTTCCATTTCTCCCTTTCCAATCCACTCTTGAGCTGCTGCTTTCCACTGGAGAGCTTTGTTCTTGGACTGGGTCAATGCATTAAAGCCTGTGGCTGCTTGGGCTCTCCAGCAGAACCAAAGAGGTCCTGTGGTGTCAGCAGGCCTCGGCTCTTGCCTCTGAATACTGAGTGTCTCTTTTGTGGCCTGAAGGTACACTCCAGCGATGCTGTTGGTGCCCTTGAGGTATTTGCGCACAGAGTCCTTTTCACTAATTTCAGCCACTGTGAGCTTTCCAGCAGAGAGGTCTTTGAAGGTGTTTCGTCAATGATTTTTGATTGTAACAGCTCTGAAGCCGTGACATCTTTTCTGATTCCCTGGAAGGTAGTCACCTCAGTAATTGTTGTTTTGATGGATGTATTTGACGAGGAGCTGTGTACTGCTGTTTTCTCCATTTGACTTGCGGTCTGCTCCTCCACAATTTTCATATTATCGTCCATAAATCTGTTTGATTGTGATGGTTCCAGTCTTGTAATGCTGGGACAAGTTTTCTCCTTTCTTTTCAGTGATATATTTGGAGAGCAGATCCCACAGAGGACTGTGGTTCCTGTACTTCTCCAGCTTTTTTGTTGTTGTAGTGGTTTGATGAGCTTTTGTTGTTCATCGAAGGCAAAGAAATAGAACTCTCCTTTCTTTACAATGACCAACAAGCTGAGCCCTGTGACAGGATCCGTTGTGCACCGTTCAATCAGCTGGAGATAGGTGAGGTTCTCTTGGGTGTTGGGATCAAAGAAGCCTTTTGTGTCATCATCAGGGTCAGAGAGTATCTGGTTCATTTCCTTCATCAAGTAGGCCTCTTTCAGACGCTCACTTGAACAGGGACTCTGTGACTGTAGACTGGATCACTGTTCTCCTGTGGCGATTGTGCCCTCAAGGACGAACGCCATGATCTTTCACAATGAGATCCTTTCTTCGGAGCCTGGAACAAGTGAAATTGTACCCAGTGTGTGGTGGGATCTTTACCAGGACTGCCTCTCAGCCGTAAAGCAGCTTGTCTCTTCCATTCGCTTCCAACCACCTCAGCCAGCCTCCACTGGAGAGCTTCTTGTTCTGGACTGGATCAATTATTGTGCTCAGAAGCCGCTTGGGCCTCCAGTGCAGAATCCAGAGAGGTCCCAGGTGTCAGCAGGCCTCGGCTCCTTGGCTCTTGAATACTGAGCACCCTTTTGTAGCCTGAAGGGTACACTCCAGCGATGCTGTTGGTGCCTCGATAGTATTTGCGCATTGCGGAGTCCTTTTCACTCAATTTCTAGCCACTGTGGAGCTCACAGAGAGGTTTTGAAGGTGTTCCTTGTCATCAGATTTTTGATTGTAAACAGCTCTGAAGCGACATCTTTTTCTGATTCCCTGGAAGGTAGTCACCTCAGTAATTGTTGTTTTGATGGATGTATTTGAAGAGGAGCTGTGTACTGCTATTTTCTCCATTTGACTTGTGGTGTGCTCCTCCACAATTTTCTTTCAGGACACTGGCTATAAATTGTTTGATTGTGATGGTTCCAGTCTTGTAATGTTGGACAAGTTTCTTTTCTCTTCAGTGATATATTTGGAGTAGGCGGTGATCCATGAGAGACACTGTGGTTCCCACTTCCTCCTCCAGCTTTTAAGTTGTTGTAGTGGACTTTCAGAATGAGCTGTTGCTCATCAACAAAGCAAAATAGAACTCTCCTTTTCTTTACAATGAGACCAAACAAGCTGAGCCTGTGACAGGATCTTCAGTTGTGCAATTGCTCAATCCAGCTGGGAGACAGGGTGAGGCCCTTCCTGGGGTGTTGGGATCAAAGAAGCCTTTGTGTCATCATCAGGGCCAGAGGAGTATTCAGTCTATTTCTTCATCAAAGTAGCCTTTCTTGCACGCTACTTGAACAGGGACTCAGGACTGTAGACTGGATCACAATGCCTCCTGTAAGGATTTGTGCCTCAAGTAGACGAAATGCCAGAGATTCTTCACAATGAGAGATCCTTCTAGAGCCTGGAACAAGGAAATTGTGTCTCCAGTGTAGGGATCTTTGTATCCCGTGACTGCTCTCTCAGCCGAAAGCAGCTTGTTCTTCCATTCGTTTCCAACCACTCCTTGAGCTACAGCTTCCTCCACTGAAAGCTTCTTGTTCTTTTGACTGACTCAATGACAAAGCCTGTAGTCAGCTAGCCTCCAGCAGAACCAGAGAGGTCCCGGTGTCAGCAGCCTCACTTGCCTTGGAATGGAGTGTCTTTAGGCCTGAAGGCAGCACACCCAGCGATGCTGTTGGTGCCCTCGAGGTATTTGCGCACAGAGTCCTTTTCACTAATTTCAGCCACTGTGAGCTTTCCAGCAGAGAGGTCTTTGAAGGTGTTCTCGTCAATGATTTTAGATTGTAACAGCCTCCAGCCGTGACATCTTTTCTGATTCCCTGGAAGGTAGTCACCTCATTAATTGTTGTTTTGATGGATGTATTTGAAGAGGAGCTGTGTACTGCTATTTTCTCCATTTGACTTGCGGTTCGTTCTCTCCACACCTTGCACACCGTCCATAAATTGTTTGATTGTGATGGTTCCAGTCTTGTACTGTTGGACAAGCTCTCTCCTCTTTTCTTCAGTAATATATTTGGAGTAGAGCAGATCCCAGAGACACTGTGGTTCTGTACTTCCCTCCCAGCTTTTTGTTGTTGTAGTGGACTTCAGAATGAGCTTTGTTGCTTCATCGACAAAGAAGCCAGAACTCTCCTTTTACACGACCAACAAGCTGAGCCCTATGACGGGGTCCATTGTGCACCGTTCAATCAGCTGGAGATAGGTGAGGTTCTCCTTAGTGTTGGGATCAAAGAAGCCTTTTGTGTCATCATCAGGGTCAGAGAGTATCTGGCTCATTTCTTCATCAAAGTAGCCTTTCGTACGCCACTTGAAATGTGGGACTCTGTACTGTAGAGACTGGACCAATAATGCTCTCCTGTGGCGATTTCCAGGCCAAGTAGACGAATGCCATGATCTTTCACAATGAGATCCTTTTTCAGAGCCTGGAACAAGGAAATTGTGTCTCCAGTGTAGGGATCTTTGTATCCCGTGACTGCCTTCTCAGCCGAAAGCTAGCTTTGTCTTTTTCCATTCGTTTCCCAACCACCTTTTTGAGCTACAGAAGCTTCTCCCACTGAGAGCTTCTCTTTGTTTCTTGACTGGATCAATGACAAAGCCTGTAGCCGCTTTGGCCCAGCAGAACCAGAGTCCTGTAGGCAGGCCCGGCTTTTGCCCTTGAACACTGATATTCTTTTGTGCCTGAAGGCACACTCAGCGATGCTGTTGGTGCCCTCGAGGTATCGGTGCACAGAGTCCTTTTCAATTAATTTCTCAGCCACTGTGAGCTTTCCAGCAGAGAGGTCTTTAATGTGTTTTCGTCAATGATTTTTGGATTGTAACAGCCTAGCCGTGTGACATCTTTTCTGATTCCCTGGAAGGTAGTCACCTCAGTAATTGTTGTTTTGATGGATGTATTTGAAGAGGAGCTTTGTACTGCTATTTTCTCTCCATTTGACTTTAGTGGTTCACCTCTCCACAATTTTCAGGACACTGTCCATATAAATTGTTTGATTGTGATGGTTCCAGTCTTGTACTGTTGGACAAGCTCTCTTCTCTTTTCTTCAGTAATGTATTTGGAGTAGAGCAGATCCCACAGAGACACTGTGGTTCCCCTGTACTCTCCAAGCTTTTGTTGTTGTAGTAGGACTAGAATGAGCTTTGTTGCTCATCAACAAAGAAATAGAACTCTCCTTTCTTTAGCAATGACCAATAAGCTGAGCCCTCAGACGGGATCCGCGTAGCAATCGCTCCTTAACTAGCTGGAGATAGGTGAGGTTCTTGGGTGTTGGGATCAAAGGAAGCCTTTTTGTGTCATCATCAGGGCCAGAGAGTATCTGGTTCATTTTCATCAAAGTAGCTCTTTTCAGACGCCATTTAGAACAGGGACTCTGTGACTGTAGACTGGATCAATGCCTCCTGTATGTATTTGTGCCCCTGGCAGACGAATGCCATGATCTTCACAATGAGATCCTTCTTAGAGCCTGAACAAGGAAATTAGGTTCCAGTGTAGGATCTTTGTATCTCAGGATTGCCTCTCAGCTTGAAAGCAGCTTGCCCCCTTTTCCATCTGCTTCAACCACCCTTGAGCTACAGCCTCCACCGAGAGCTTCTTGTTCTGACTGGATCATCGCCAAAGCTCAGCCGCTTCATTCTCCAGCAGAACCAGAGAGGTCCCGGGTGTCAGCAGGCCTCGGCTCTTTGCCTCTTGAATACTGAGTGTCTCTTTTGTGGCCTGAAGGTACACTCCAGCGATGCTGTTGGTGCCCTCGAGGTATTTATGCCATTGCAGTCCTTTTTCACTAATTTCAGCCACTGTGAGCTTTCCAGCAGAGAGGTCTTTGAAGGTGCCCTTGTCAATGATTTTAGATTGTACAGCTCTGGAAGCGTGACATTCTTTGGATTCTGGTAGTCACCCCAGTAATTGTTAAGTTTTGATGGATGTATTTGAAGAGGAGCTGTACTGCTATTTTCCATTTGACTTGCGGTTCGCTCCTCCACAATTTTCAGGACACTGGTCCATAAATTGTTTGATTGTGATGGTTCCAGTCTTGTACTGCTGACAAGCTCTCTCTTTTCTTCTCAGTAATGTATTTGAGAGCAGATCCCACAGAGACACTAGGGAGTCTCCCCGTACTTCCCTCCAGCTTTTGTTGTTGTAGTAGACTTCAGAATGAGCTTTGTTGCCTCATCAACAAAGAAATAGAACTCTCCTTTCTTTACAATGACCACAGCTGGAGCTCCTGTGACGGGATCCACAGTACCGTCTGAATCAGCTGGAGATAGGTGGAGGTTCTCTTTTGGGTGTTGGATCCAAAGAAGCCTTTTGAAGTCATCATCAGGGCTCAGAGGAAAGATCTGGTTCATTTCTTCATCAAAGTAGCCTCTTTCGTACGCTACTTGAACAGGGACTCTGTGACTGTAGACTGGATCAATAATGCCTCCTGTGGCGATTTATGCCTCAAGTAGACGAATGCCATGATCTTTCACAATGAGATCCTTCTCTTTAGAGCCCAAATGGAAATTGTGGTTCCAGTGTAGGGACTTTGTATCCTCAGGACTTGCTCTCTCAGCCTAAAAGCAGCTTTGTTCTCTTCCATTCGTTTCCAACCACCCCTTTGAGCTACAGCTTCTCCACTGAGAGTTTTTGTTCTGGATCGGATCAATGACAAAGCCTGTAGCCGCTTGGGCCTCCAGCAGAACCATACAGAGGTCCCAGGTGTCAGCAGGCTCGGCTCTCTTGCTCTGAATACTGAGTGTCTCTTTTGTGGCCTGAAGGTACACTCCAGCGATGCTGTTGGTGCCCTCGAGGTATTTGCGCACAGAGTCCTTTTCACTAATTTCAGCCACTGCGGAGCTTTCCAGCAGAGAGGTTCCTTGAAGGTGTCACGATTTTAGATTGTAACAGCTCTGAAGCCGTGACATCTTTTTCTGGATTCCCGGAAGGTAGTCACCTCAGTAATTGTTGTTGTTTTGATGGGATGTATTTTGAAGAGAGCTTTGTACTGCTATTTTTCCATTTGACTTGTCTGCTCCTCCACAATTTTTCGTGACACTGTCCATAAATTGTTTGATTGTGATGGTTCCAGCTCCTGTACTGTTGGACAAGCTCTCTCTTTTTCTTTCAGGTAATGTATTTGAGTAGAGCAGATCCCACAGAGACACTGTGGTTCCCTGTACCTTCCCCTCTCCAGCTTTGTTGTTGTAGTGAGACTTCAAATGAGCTTTGTTGCCTCATCAACAGAAAAGAAATAGAACTCTCCTTTCACAATGAGACCAATAAGCTGAGCCCCCAGACGGATCCTAGCACCGCTCAATCAGCTGGAGATAGGTGAGGTTCTCTTTGGGTGTTGGGATCAGCAGTTTTTGTGTCATCATCAGGATCAGAGAGTATCTGGTTCATTTCTTTCATCAGTAGTTCTTTCAGACGCCCACTCTGGAACAGGTACTCTGTGACTGTAGACTGGGTCAATAATGCCTCCTGTGGCGATTTGTGCCTCAAGTAGACGAATGCCATGATCTTTCACAATGAGATCCTTCTTTCAGAGCCTGGAACAAGGAAATTGTGTCTCCAGTGTAGGGGATCTTTGTATCCGCGGACTGCTCTCTCTCAGCCTAAAGCAGCTTGTTCTTCCATTCGCTTCAACCAATTCTTGAGCTGCCAGCTTCTCCACTGAGAGCTTTCTGTTCTTGACTGATCAACATTTTCTAAAGCCTGTAGCTGCTTGGGCCTCCAGCAGAACCAGAGAGGTCCCAGGAAGTCAGCAGGCTCCCCGGCTCTTGCCTCTGAATGGAGTGTCTCTTTTGTGGCCTGAAGGGTACACTCCAGCGACAAAGTTGCTGTTGGTGCCCTCGAGGTATTTGGCGCCATTGGGTATCCTTTTTCACTAATTTCAGCCACTGTGAGCTTCTTCCAGCAGAGAGGTCTTTGAAGGTACCTGTCAATGATTTTAGATTGTAACAGCCCTGAAGCCGTGACATCTTTTCTGATTCCCAGTGTAGTCACCTCTTGAAATAATTGTTGTTCTGATGGATGTATTTGATTTGAGAAGCTGTCTAATGCTGCTTCTTTTCCATTTCACTTATGCTCCTAATAGAGAGAGAGAGAGAGACATTTATTTTTAAGCAATGTTAAATGACACAATCTTAAAACCATCAGCATAAGGTTACACCCCAACAATGTCAATAACATAACAATAAACAAAATTAACGTAAAAAGGTTTCGGGTGAAGCCAATGCTTATTTCCCGACCCTGATTACAAACATCACATCTACCTACAAATTTATGGAAAATAATTATTAAAAAAAGAGGAAAAAACAAATAGAATATCTTCTCAAAATTACCTCACAACCACAAGAGTCTCTCAGTCCAGAAGGCATTTTGGCAGGTACACATTATTTTTAATTTTAAACATAAAAAATTCCAGTACTAAAATCAACTATATTCTAATATTTAAGTGCCTATAATTTTGGAAATATTTGTTTTGTGTGTATTGATTGTATGAAGAGTGATTTACAAATCGAATAGCTTTTTTGTGCAGAATAAAAATAGGTTTTGTGTTTGATTTGTAACTACGCCCCCAGATTTCTAAAAGAAGAATAAAAGAAGTCATACTGATGGAAAAAAAATATTTAATGAAGCTGTGTTTAAAAAATACTTGCCTTTATGTAAAATGGCATGTGTGGTTTATATGATCATTTATGATTCAAAATTACTTTTATGTCATTTACTCAAGAACAACATCCTCCACTTTTTAACTCAGAAAGGTTTTGCAGTTTTCTGTAGCCTAAAATGGTGTACTCATTTTTTTTTATATTTAAGGACAGTTTGTTTTTATCAAACTATTTTTTGATCATGGATACCTTTTTGTTATATCTGTAAGAACCTTATCCAGATTACCCCCCTGATAAATGCCAAATAAAAAGTTTATTATAAAAACACAATTAAAAATTTAAAAAACCTACAAAGGTCGTTTATCTATAAATCAAATAATATAGGACGGTGCATGGATCCTTGGAGGTACCTATATGTTACAGGACACATTTAAGATTTTTCATTGAAATAAACATACAGACATCTGTTAATAAGATAATTTACAGGAATATGCTATGCCTCTGAAACCATATTTCTGTAACCTACTAAGTAACACAGTTTGATTTAATGTATCAAATGCTTTTTGCAATAAATTAAACTTATCAATACAATTATTCATTCTTTTTAACAAAAAGTTGCCTAATATCTTGGAGAATTAAGATAGTGTAATTTGTAATTTAAATATGACGATCTCCATTTCAAAAATTGAATATTTTTTATTATTTTTACGTTATTTGGAAAATGCCTCCCCAAAAAGACATGTTAAATATATGAGTTAGTGGTTGATTGTTGGTTGATTTTAAGTTCTTTTCAATCCCTTTTATTGGCCTTTATTTTATTGCACACCTATTTTTCATACATTAGCCCAATTATTTACATAATACACAAATTTCGACCTATTTCAACCTATACACACAACTAATCAATATCTTTTTTTGAATTCCCATCTTCTATTTCTACTGTGATACATTCCAGAACACAACAGGTAAAGATTATTCTTCAACGATTTTGCTTCTAACTGTCCCAAGGCATAAAGCCACTACTCCACCTTTTCTTCTATTTCTATTGGTAGTACCAAGCTCGTACCCCTAAAGGTTTACTTCCACCATCTTTGTTATCATCAACCCAGTTTTCTGATGCAAATCACATTTAAATCTTTTTATAGATTTAAGAAACAGTTCTCAGTAGTAGAAAAATTTTTATATAAAATTTCCCTGCTGTTGAAGAAATAACTGATAAGCTCTTTGAGTGGGGTTCACATTGTTGTTAAACTGTCATGTTATAATAATTACAACTAATTTCAAGATCATTGTAGTTTGAGTCTGGGTCAATATAATTTTCAAAAGTCATGTTTCGTGTTTCTGTAGACTGACTGGGCGTATTATATGAATCAGACTGATTTTCTGCACTTAGACATGGTTCTGCAGAATAAAATATAGTCTGTAGGGAATAGCTGTGAACTTTTTCGATAACCCAAATCAGTTTGGACTTCTAACAGAAAGACATGAATGTTGTTGAGATTCATATATACTGTTGGGGGCTGAGGTTTAGTATGGAAACGATTCTTGTAGCATAAATAAAAGCAAAGTCAAAACCAGAAATGCTTTTTTCATTTTCAAAATGAAGCTGCATTTCTTGACCTGTACAAATGAAAAAGCAATCCACCAAAATGCTTTTTCATTTCCTTCCTCAACACAGCTTATTCTGTCACTTAATTAAAATTAAAATTAAAATGGTATTTGATATTTCATTTTCAAGACGTTCTGGTAAATGTGTAGCAATCATTTAGAAATGTCTAATTTGACATTTAAAATGGATTCATAGAAATGCTTTTTAATTTTCAAAATGAAGCTGCATTTTTTGACTCAAAATTAAAATGAGAAAGCAATACTTCAAAATGCTGACAAAATGTCAAAGAAGGAGCCAGCTGTCAGAGTGTTCTGTATTTACACATAGATAACTCAGGTGCTCCATGAGTAAATAGGGGAGTGGTTGCTTTCGTCGTAATCTGACCAGAGTGGAAGTGACTCATAAGGAGTGGAACTCTCTGATAAATTTCCGTAGTAACTTCTTTACAAATTTAGTATGCACAGTGTAGTTATCATAGGTTTTATCCATAAAATAGTAATTCATACATTGTTAAATGAGTGGACATACTTATTTTTATTTATATGAAAAATATTTTTATTTATTTTTTAAATTACACAGTCTTTTGACTTGTAAATGCATTTTTTTACAAAATGACTACCTTGTTGCAAAATGACTATCTGTCAATCAGTGCCTTTTGGCTCAGACACCCGCTTAATGCTTATTGCTTGGCAGCTTGGTTAAATTGCGCAACATCAGATGTCATCAGGAAGGAACTTAACTAACTCTTAAAACTAAGACTGGATGGCTCTGGTTGACTTGCAAGTTTCTGACAAACAGAACCTTTCTGCCCCAGGTTAGTAGCAACAAATTTATGTGTTCCCTGAGGTTTTTTCAAGGTTTTTTTCCGAACTGTTTTTTTAGGAGTTTTTTTTCAATGCTTAATGGGGGGTCTACAATAGGATGCCAGCATAGCTTTAGTCAGTTTCCCCTGAGTTAGTTAATTTTAGTATTTTTCCTATTGAACTCTTTTATTCGTGGATCCTTTGAGTTCATGTTTTACTAAGCCCATCGAGACGACTGTTGTTGTGATTTTAAATATACAAATAAAATTGAATTGAATTGAATTGAATCCAAGGCATTTCTCATAAAATAGGGAAAGAGCAGAACTGAGAAGTGATGAAAAGTGAAAACAGGTTTAAACAGATGCAATTTGGGTGGGTTTTTCTAAATGCTTCTTTTCACTGATGAAAGAATAGCAAAGTAAGCAGTGACATAACTGACTCTGTCATAGCTGCACTGATTGAAGATTGGTGACCAGTAATGTCATTTTGTGCTGGCCTTTGTGCAATACACAGACAAATTTGAAAATGTTTTATGCTGGGATGGAAATCTTGCATTCTCTCAGTGAAGGTGTGTGAGAGGGGACACACACTAAAGCTGCTGTGTTAGTGCAGCTACAGTACCCCCCACAAAGCGTCAGCGTCTTGCCTGCAAACAATATTATGTCATACTTTGATGGTGCTTTCACTTTTTACTTTTATTTCTAAGAATATGCATTTCCTAAATGCATCTTCTGCCAAACTGGAACTGTCTTCTCACAGCACTTAGGCACAAGAAATAGATTTTTCTTGATTAATTAAGGTTGTGCAATTTTTTAAGGTAATTGGATGCTCAGTGGTCACTTGGTGAAAGTCCATCTTGACATCTTTGATTTTCTTGTTTGGTTTCAGTTTAGAGACGTTTGTGTAAGTTCCACTCCTAAGCCATTCCCAGAGGAACATCCCTTTTTTTTTTTACTGATGTACTAGCGGTAGGGGTAAGTACATGCAGATTTACAAAAATAAAGGACTGATTACAAAATTCGAAAAAATTCCACAATGTTCTCAATTGGAATCATTTAGCTGCTCTGCCCCAACTGTAACTCCTGCAGTGAACTGCTTATTTTGTATGCAGTTCTGTAATCTTTCATGCAACTTGAAAACAATCTTAAAACGTTAGTTTGCTGATTGGAACAGGCATGAAAGAATAAAAACAATAAACACGATAATAAAACACACATATATATTAGGGTTAGTGACAGTAATGCTCCTGTGTGTTCCTCATAAAAATTTATTCAAAGATAATTTTAGTAATATTTGGATATTTCTATGATATCGAATCATCTCTAAACCACTGTCTTTTAAACGTTGGGAAAAAAGCTTGTTAACTTTCTGTTTATTTACCACATTTTGCCCCCTTGTCTATCCTCATTGTGGAAATGTTAGATTTTAAAGGAAACACTGACACTAAAAAAATAAATAAAATGCTAATGAAGTGAGTACACTCACAAGTAAAAAAAGAAAAGTCTACTGTTTGTTCACATGATTTCAGATAAGTTCCATATTCGGTAAATTATTTGTAAAACAATTTTAAAATAGTAAAAAATGTATATTTTTTTAAATTTCACCAGGGTGTGAAAAGTTTATCGAGTAACAGAGTTGTGACTCATTTTGCAGCGGTTTTTAACGACTTTGACATGTGTTTTGAGGACTGACAGCTTGTCAGGGGAGTACACGCGGTTGTAAAAGACTTTTATACTGAGCCAAGAAAATCTGCCATTTCTCCTTAATGCTGTAATTTTACTAGATTTTTCTCAATGTCCATTGTTTTACCTTAGATTTATGTTTAATTTACATACTGGATAGCATCCTAGAGTGTTTTTAAAGGTGATATGTAAAATAAAAATGATTATTGGTAACTCATTTTCCAGACTGGTCTCTTGATTTCTGGCAGAGAGAAAACAAAACTGAGCTTTCAACCTAAGATCAGCACTCCACAGCCTGCCGCTCCCTTCTTTGGCACATGTACAGCTTACATGGGCTCAGGCTTACCACTGTTTTCCCGTCTATCATATTTACGTTCCTGACACCACCTGAGCAGTAAAAAACTGGAATGAATGAAAGAGTTGTGTCCCTATTCTTGGATTTCTTCAGGTAGGACTTCTTTAAAACTTTGATAGTCATCCACTTTGTGTTAAGTTCATAGCAGTAGTTATGGGAAAGATGAACACTTAAAAATATTTCATTTACTTCAAAGTGTTTGCTGAAAGTCAATGCACAAAGTGGTTTTATTGCCTTTTTTCAAGACTTGGTCATACAGATCCCACCCACTCTGAGGAAAGCAGGCCAAAAGTTAAAAGCAGAGCCACTTCCAAAAAAAAAAAAAACAACCTCATATTTTTTTCAGAAATGCAGTCAGCTTTTCCATTTCCAGTCAAAAAGAAATCTTCCTACCTGGTGTGCACGTCCACCGTCGTACTGCCTATTGCTTTTCAGCTGACGTAGAGAGGCGCTCCAGACGTCTCCACAGAACTCCCTGCTCTCTGGTCATTTATACTGCAGGTCTGCAGGTCCCTCCCCTGCCGGAGTGCAGCCTCTATTCCAAAGCCTGAGGAGGCAGCAGACCTTTGTGCTATGAACTCAGGATGCCAGACATTTTTTGAAGACTTCCTCTAAGCCTCCCCATTGTGTTCTGAAACAATCAAAGCAGATAAAATGAGCCTTACTGAAGGTGAAGAGTCAAAGAAGGGTTTAGATGTTCTTATATTTGTTACATGTTTTTGTGCCTAAAGACAAGATAAAATTGTACAGCAATTTTATATTTATTTTTTAGGGGGAATTACTTATTTTCCTTGGAAAAAAGAATTGGTTTTTATAAAGTCTGTTAAGATTGAGAGTAAACGGACATTCTTATCTCTCTTATCTAACCTTTCATGTTTTGACAAGCAGAGCTTTAGGGTTTGAACGATTTCTTTTGGTCAAAAACTTTCCTCAGGTTTGACAGGTTTTGAGCCAATCCCTCCTGAAGCCTTAGGGAATTTATATGTCACATGGAGCAAAAATCAAAGTTCCTGCGCAGAAAATGAATTTACAATACAGAGAATTCAAAAAAAATAATGTAAGGAGATTTTCATGATGTTTGCTGAGTGAAGCAAAGTATTCACTGAGTTTGGAAACCAAATCAGAGCTTAAGCTGAAGGAAAGGAGGGCAACTACCAGGAGGCAAACAGTGGGCCAGGGTCAGTTTCTCCCCTTCACAAATACATACAACTCCATCATCACTGAGCTGCTAACCTTGTAATTAACAGGGTCCCTCTTTATGGCGTGGGTGTTGTTCAGGAAAATATATCAGGTCATTCCTGTCTGGCATGTCTCCTCACACTGCGTTATCAGTAAACCAGACAGAGGACAGAAGTAAAAACAAAATAACCATACTGTGAATACTGCTGGGGCACAGAAAGAAACATTCATGGTGAACAAATGAACCATCCTTTGGGGTCAAACGTCCTCAAGTATGATATGGATTCTGTTGGAAGTGCAGACCGGATGTCTAGGGACAAATGTAAAAACAGGTCACATGTGTCTAAATGCGTTTAGTTTTGTGCTGTAAATGATAAGGTGAGACTGTAAATGTGCATGTCTCACAATGTGATCGGTACAAAAATTTATTGCTGATATTTTCTGAAAGCAAAATGTGAAAAATGTGTATGTTGCACAATAAACACATCCCAACTTTTCCCCCCACCCCACTCTCCTGATACCAATACTTACACCAACCTTTAGGGCCTATTTTCCAACATGTGCATCAAGATTCAGTTTAGCTGTGCTGGGTTCTGTGCTGACCTGCACTTAAAAATTATTTTGAAATGCTTCTTTTTGTTTAAAAATATGTAATTGAAGGACTTCAAATCTGGTAAAAATAAAATGAAATGTATTTTTTAAAGTCTGTTCTCAAAATTATGAAATTGCACATCATGATAGATTTATTTAAGCTTGCTTGTTCGCTCGTGTTTTTCTTTTCCAGAACTTGTCAAATTAACTAAAGATGCTGATGTGTGCTTTTAGACAAACAAGACGTATATATATATATATATATATATATATATATATATATATATATATATATATATATATATATATATATATATTTTTTTTTTTTTTTCCATATTTAGTCATTGTAGGCTATGAGCAAACTGCACTGCGGTCCTAAGTGTAGTAGTCAGTCATGTTAAAATATAAAAAAGCCCTGAAATTTTAACTTTAACTTGCAATTGCTCTATGACAACTAGTTGCCCTTGTAAAAAAAGAATCGCTTCATCTTTAATGTGTTGATGTCCTTTAATTCCCATACCTGGATTACATAAAATTACAGTGGCATTAAGCACATGAATATTCACTCACTGACCATTTGATTAGTACACCTTGCTTCTACCGGGCTGGACACCCTTTTGCCTTCAGAATTGCCTTAATCCTTGGCGGTATGCTTTTGATTGCGGCGCTGAACAAGGTAATGGAAAAATTCCTCAAAGAGTTTAGTCCGTATTGACGAGATAGCATCAGGCAGTTAGTGCAGATTTGTCAGCTGCACATGCATGATGCCAATTCCATTCCACCACAACCCAAAGGTGACTATTGGGTTGAGATCTGGTGACTGTGGAAGCCATTTTAGTCCAGGGAACTTATTGTCATGTTCACGAAAAAAGTCTGCGATGGTGACATGGCGCATAATCTTGATGAAAGGAGCCTTCAGAAGATGGGTGCACCAAGGTCATAAAGTAGTGGACATGGTCGGCAACAATATAATCTATCATGTTTATAAATGACAATGATTGATTTCAAGCATTGCAGTCAAAGCACTAAGGAATTCACAGAGATTTATCAAACTCAATACAGAAATGATTAAATAAGTAAAATATTCTTTGTACTTCATCAAAGTCGTTATGCTTTTTATGTTCATTTGAGCTCGTTTTGTGATTTTTCTTGCAGTTACTAACCCCGAAGAAGTCCTCCACCTTTACCAAATTCTGCTGAAGGAATTTCGACGGACAAAAAGTAGAACCCCATATGTCGTCAGTGTAATATTGACAAAAATACAATTAGATTTGACTGCAACTATTGCAGAAATAACTTTATTGAAAGCAGAGGATCTGGGCCATTTCTGTTTTCTTTATCACTGTGGGTACAAACTCATGAGCAATGCAAAGGAGTGTGAATCTTTCCTGGAACAACACAAAACTCTGAAAGAAAGGATAAATATGAAAAAAATCTGTTCTTTGGAATGCTCCTTTTTACTGTTTTGATGAGAACTTAAATCAAATTTCATTGTGATGACACTTTGTATGCTGCAGAAGTGTATCATATTAAAGATTGTTGTTTCTACTAAGCTTGTTTCTCTTTATATTTGCCACATGTTACAAGTTAGCAAATTCAGGCCAGAATATGTTTTGCTAATGCAGTCACTTCACCTCACCAAAAAGTTAGCATTGTCTCATTTGGTAAGGTCAGAAGACCAAGTGTGTATGTACACTGTACGGGAAGGTAATCCATGAACATACCCAGTATTTACAACTGAAATTACCATTTAATAGAGTGGAAATAGGGCTGACTTTCTTTTACAGTCCAATTTCATTGTACTTAAGGGTTAGTTTCTGTGGTAAATTCATGGTAAATACCATAACATACAGCGAGTACAGACCTAAAGGTCAAGGTACTTTATTTGTACTTACCTGTTCTTACATGGTAAGTACCCACAAAAAGACACCTTTGCACAACATGTAAATTCACAGTAAGTATATTATAAATAGCCAGTATGTACCACGTAAGTATGAACCAATACTTACGTGGTACATACTTCATTCATACTTCATTCATCATGAAGCTCTACAGAGGCCTGATACCGGTGGCCGCAAAGGCAGGTGTATTTGAGCAGGGTAGGACTGAAAAAATGCAGGACCAGATTGGGGAACCGACCATAAAGTTTGGTTTTCTTTAATGAAAACCAAAACACGGCTAAATACCTGAGACTGTTAGATATCCTTTACAGAACAGAGATTTCCTGAAGCTGTTAACAAGCAAATTACATTGTTCTTCTTTTGATCTCTTCTTTTACTTTTCATTTAACACTGCCACAAGCCAATTTCCCAAACTGGGATTAATAAAGTATCTTATCTTATCTTATTTAACTAGAAAGGTGCGGCAGATACAAGCGTCTTCCAGAGAAACTGGCCAATTACTTTGGAATTTTTCTGATGACTTTCTCCAGAAGATAGTTGAAAGTTTTTTTTACATTTAATTTAAAGTATGGTAGTAGCTTGCATGTTTCCAAAAGCAGGAAGACTATTAAAGGTATAATAATATTTTTAATCAAATACATAATTATTTCAAAGAATCAGTATTAGGCTGTCAAAAAGCTCCTCCTTATACTCACAATTTTTCAAAAATTTTCAGCTCGACACTGCTGTAAATACCAGTACTGGATGGAATATATAATCACAATTAATGTATTTTGGATAAGACATTAGTTTTTGCAAAAAAAGGTTTTTTGTTTTTGTATAATAACTTAAAAAGATGAGGGGGAAAAACTTACGAGGCAGGAGCTTGTATAGTGTGGATGTTATGCCTTAAGCATTGCACAGGTGTTAAGCAAGTTGTTAAATTGAAGTGTTGAATAATGAGCTGTAAAAAAATGGCTATGCAAACATTCCTTTTCTATGATTTTGTGGTGAAAAAAAGGCTGCAATTAGTTTTCTTTTTTGCATTTGAGTCAAAACTATTATTGTGAATGCTGCATACGCTTAAAGGCCTGTTCACACCGCCGACGTTTAACGCCTCGTGACTAAACAAAGGGCACCAATGTGGGTGCAATAATCATCGCCAAAAAACGCCACGCGTCAAAGCGTCACTTTTTAAAAAACGCCAGTAGTACAGTAGTATTTCTGTTTTACATTAAGCGCCATCTAATGTCAGGGAATGAAATTGCATGTTCACTCGGCTCATCGTCGGGCGAAAATCACCTGTGTAACACAAAAACGTATGAAACGCTGGCTAATAATGCTTGGCGAATATTCGTCCCGCTGTGTACGGGCCTTTATACCTGGCTTTAAGCCCCAAAGTGCCCTGCAATCCTCCGATCAGGGGTTAACCGCTCTACCGGCGCACTACAGCTGACGTGTTTCGAAAATAATACAAACTTCAATTTACAAGTGACTGTTTCAATTTTTTTCTCTTATTTAAAACAAAATTCAGCCATGATTCACAATTAAATAAGTTGTACTGGTTTTGCAGTACCACTACGTTTTCCTGGGGGATTTTGTTGTTCGCATTAAGCCCAGGTTCTTAGGCCGCCTTTTACACTGCACGGCCCGGCGACCCACCTGATTTTTTCGTCTCATGTGGCACAGATCGGATATGATCGGTGAACGTGTACAGGGACAAAAGCGCATGGATTCCGTTTTTCTCAGATCGATACAGGCCTCTCTCATATGTGGAAATAAACCGGAAATGACTCGGATACGTGCATTTGCCATGTAAGCAGACAAATCGGATATTCTGCAATGACAGTCGTGGACAGTGACTTTCCAATTCAGACACCACCAACTGAGACTACATGACTTATTAAGGTGTGCTTTTGTGCGCTGATTTTGTTGTCAGGTGCTGCTCAGCCTCTGTGCTTCAGACTGTAGTTGGAAACCTATTATGTCCGTCCCGCCCCGCCCCGACGGGATTTAAACGGTAATCCACGAAGTGACACCGTTGCTATGGACCAGGCTGGAAGCCATTTATGTCTTTGGGGGGCGTGTATGATGGGGACAGTGTGTGTGTTTGTAAAGGGCGCCACAGCAGCTATGCTTGTGTATGTGGTAACTTTTTTTTTTTTTTTTAAATTGTCCTGTCCAACAGCTGGGCAGACAGATGAGAGCTGAGGGCCTCTTGTGTTGGACATATTTTACCTTAACAAGAGGGGTTGAGTTAATCTTCAGACAAAACCGAAGGTATGTCTGAATAAACCCTTTGTAATTATTGAGGCCAAATTTATTAATTTCAATCATGTTTGAAAATCTTTTGTGTTGGACCCGACGGAAAAGGAAAGAGGGGAAGAAGAGAGGGACGTTAGAGAGAGGGGTAGGAGGGTGATAAGACCATGAAGCAGCATAAAGCAACAAATTTACTGGTTGTTAATCATTATGGTAAGGTTCAAATGTAGTTCAAAAAGGGCGGAGCCTGTCCACACACACACTCAAGTGTTATAAACACACCTGCTAGTTGCAAAAATGTCCATCTGTCGACATGTACACAAAACAGATAGTGTTCAAACGCATACTTATGCCTTAAAACCAACTAGTGTGAAATATTTCAGTCGTTCAGTCATGCAAACTGTTAGTGCGAAACTGTGTGCGTGTAACTTAAGGAGAGGAGAGCAGGTGTGAGCGCGGAGTTAACGTCGGAGAACCGAAAATTAAAAATAAGGTGTCTCTACGTTTTGGAGTCCTTCTAACCCACTCTGAGGCTGAGGTTCAGAACGGAAAAAGTAGAACCCTGAGGAAAATCTCCTGTGCGTTTCTGACCACGGTCGAAAAGAGAAGTCATCACGCAGGAAAGGTTCAACACTTGGATCAAACTGTTCGGACAGCACAACGTCTGCAAACACTTCCTCATTCAAAACTCAGAAAGCCGAGCAGCCCCCCTTTTTCCTCTCCCGTGCGTCCCCTCTGGAGTTCCAAGGCAACGCTTCCGTCGCCTTTACCTCCATGACAAACTGAATCACAAAAGTCTGAAGGAGGTCCGCTGAATGCGAAATGCTGCTACGTAGTCCTCAGAATGTCTACGTTTGATATTTTCAGCATAGTATAGTGTAAATGCAAAAATCAGATACGGGTCACTTTTAAAAGATGTTGTAAGCGTGTCGTCAAGAAAATCGGATATAGTCAGAAAATCGGATATGAGCATCAAGACCTGCAGTGTAAAGGCGGCCATAGAGTAATCTTTTTCAATGATTGTACCAGTTTTACCTTTAAAACAACTAATACAGCAGCAGCTTGCTGCTGAAATCGGAAAAGAAATCTCTCTAATTTCAGTTGAAATGTTATAAAACTATTTTGTGGCATCTCTGTTATGACTTCATAAATCCGTCAACACAATCTGCTTCTGCTTTTCCAGTTCAAAACATGCCTGTTGTGAGCGTGCGTTTGACTTTTGCTTCCAGATTTGTTCCAAAGTAAATTGGCCTCTCTGTCAGAACTCCATGCCATGAACATTTATCAAAAGCTCCCTTCTACCACAGAATTACTAAATAAATATGGCCAGAGTTTAATCATCATCGAGCATGACACTGCATGTGAAGCATCTTTGTGTCTTCTCTTAATCTTGCACCGTAGATTTGCTTTACATGTTGGTAATTTTTGCTTATTAGTGCATAATTTATTACTTTTAACTGTACAAAGGAAAAAAACAAGTATGCAAAACTGGCTTTTCCTTTTGAAGGAACTTGTTTGCAGAGGTGTCAGTTGTACTGTCTCTTTTGCAAATGTTAAGTTGTGTAATATTGAGTAAAGGTGTGACTGTGGTGGGGCAGGGGGGATTACGTAATGACAAGTGACCTTTGTGTGTTTAAACTGCTGCAGGGGGGCAGCAAAAGTGATTAAATTGATTACCTTCAGCTAAACCAGATTGTGCCGATATTTTTATGGGATTTTCCCACATTCTGTGCCAGCTTATTGTCACCTGCCTGTTTTACATTCAAATTTTCACTTTGTTCAAGCCAAGTTTCCCATGAACATTCCTGCCTCTTGGAATTGGGTATTTGAATTGTGGAATTGAGATTCGCCACCCTCTTTTGGCATCTCTTGGCTCTGGATGTTGGTTATGCCATTGAATCTTAATATTGGTCAAGTGGATGTGTAAGGGGAAAAAAAAGGTTATACAAGGATCAAGAGAGAATGTCTTTGTACAAGATGTACCTTTCTACATTTCTTTTCAATCACAGCAGAGAGTCATACTTACCAGTTTTGTTTTTAATTCCACCTGCATCTCTGTAGCTTAGCCACCATGTCCTTGTCAAAAGCTGAACTGTTCTCTGAGCCCTCAGACACACAGCAACCACAAAGAGCTTTTGGAGATGCTTTGACCTAGAAATCTAGCCATCACCTTAAAATTTAAACGCTTCTGCTGAGTTGAACATTGTCACTGCCAGTGTCAAAGGGAGGTAAAGTCAAGGTGCACATGCAAACACAAACAAACACAAACAAGCTACGTTCACACAGTTTTTGGCAACGCACCGTCTAATGAAAAAGTCTAGCAAACACACACAAATGCGTGTTTCTGGCTTCGTTGTTTAAAACTCTTGCGTTCACATTTAGCTACTCAAGTTTTCCTGATCGCTCATTTGGTTTGTCCAGGCTTCTACAATGTTTGTGTTTGAAAACAGTTGCAACGTCTTTCGTTCTACTCGTACATAAATGTTCACTCATATTCTACTCATACAAGATACTCTGGTATTTCCCAGCCTGTCAGAAACTTAAGCTGCATTCCAACGTTTCCTTTAAAGTTTTTTTTAAACTGTGGTTTATATCAGTTTTGACTCCCACCTCTATCTTTTCAAAGTCCTCCCAATCCCCCTTTCTCTGAAGGTTTCTCAGGAGAAAAGCATGAATTTGTGTTGGTGATAGAAACTAGAAGATTCTGACCTCTGGGAAAGATTTAAGACTAAAATTAACCTTTAGAGCACAAAGGCTAACTCTTACAATGAAAAAACAGTCTTACAGAACTTTAAGGTGTCCCTGACAATGAAAACAAAATATTTTAAAGCTGTCAACCTAACCTTAACACCTAGAATGAGCTATTTTTTCTTGCATGGACAGAGACACAATGCTGTGTGCTCAAACAAGTCTGTTGAGTTTAGTTTAACATTTTCTGTGTTATCTGATAGAACCTAAAAACTCCTTTGAGCATCCTCATCAGAAGAAGCCTTTCAACAACATGCTGCATTCTTTTGCCAAAAAGACCTTTCACTCCTCATCTGTCATGTCTGCCACACCCAGCATTCAAAGGTCCTAAAGCATTCAAAGAAAACAAGCGCTTCATTACATTCTTATGTAAAAACTGATCTTGAGTATTCGACTTTTTAAAATTAGTGTGGTTCACAGCAAACATTTTGCTTTGGGCTGTTGGTATCTGCATAAAATTGGCTTAAATAACATCAAGAAAACACTTTTTGTCATCTGAATGTTTTGGATCCCAAGGAGAGCTTTTTTTTAACTAAATTATTAATGTTATATTAAGCAAATGTAGACTATATTTATTTAAAATAAATTTTTGTCAACCCTGTTAACTTTTTTTGGATTTGAAGTAATTTTGTTTTATGACATGGCTTTTAAAGAATTGAATTTGGTTGGACTATGACAGCAAATTAGGGGTAAATATTTACCCAGAAATGGCCTTTAACGATTACATACAGTCAGGACCATAAATATTTGGACAGAGACAGATTCTTTGTAATTTAGTTTATGTACATTAACACAGTGAATTATAAATAAAACAACTCAGGTGCCATTGAAGTGCAGACTTTCAGCTTTTATTCCATGGGTTGAACAAAAAGATTGCATACAAATGTGAAAAACTAAACCCTTTTTTAAACACAATCCCTTCATTTCATGGGCTCGTAAGTAATTGGACAATTGACTTCCATGCTATTGCATGGGCAGGTGTGGGCAATTCCCTTGTTATGTCATTATGAGTGAAGCAGATAAAAGGCCTGGAGTTGATTAGAGGACTCGTGCTTGCATTTTGAAGATTTTGCTGTGAACAGACTCTCCAGGGGGTAGGCGTATCAATATCCAAGTTTACCATAAAAAGGAGACTGCATGAAAGTAGATACAGAGGGTACACTGCAAGATTCAAGCCACTCATACGCCTCAAGAATAGGAAGGCTAGATTGGACTTTGCTAAAAAGCATCTAAAAAGCCAGCACAGTTCTGGAAAAACATTCTTTGGACAGATGAAACCAAAATCAACCTCTACCAGAATGATGGCAAGAGAAACGTATGGAGAAGGCGTGGAGAAGCTCCTGATCCAAAGCATATATATCATCAGTAAAACACCGTGGAGGCTGCTAGTGGCACTGGGACACTAGTGTTTATTGATGACGTGACACAGGACAGAAGCAGCCCAATGAATTCTGAGGTGTTCAGAGACATACTGTCTGCGCTGATCCAAGTGAATGCAGCCAAACTGATTGGGTGGCGTTTCATAATACAGATGGACAACGAACCAGAACATACAGCCAAAGCAACTCAGGAGTTTATTAAAGCAAAGAAGTGGAATATTCTTGAATGGCCAAGTCAGTCACCTGATCTTAACCCAATTGAGCAGTATTTCACTTGTTGAAGACCAAACTTCAGACAGAAAGGCCCACAAACAAACAGCAACTGAAAGCCGCTGCAGTAAAGGCCTGGCAGAGCATTCAGAAGGAGAAAACCCAGCATCTGGTGATGTCCATGAGTTCAAGACTTCAGGCTGTCATTGCCAACAAAGAGTTTTCAACCAAATATTAGTCATGACCATTTTGTTTTCAGTTATTTCATTTGTCCAATTACTTATGAGCCCATGAAATGAAGGGATTGTGTTTAAAAATTGCTTTAGTTTTTCAAATTTTATGCAATCTTTTTGTTCAACCCATGGAATAAAAGCTGAAAGTCTGCACTTCAATGGCATCTGAGTTGTTTTATTTAAAATTCACTGTGGTAATGTACAGAAACTAAATTAGAGAGAATGTGTCTCTGTCCAAATAGTTATGGTCCTGACGGTACATTTTATTTCAGACTGTATGTGTCTGTCAATTTATCAATGTAAAATTTTCTCGTAGTTTTAGTCTCCAAAGCCCCCCCAAGCTTCAAATTCTTTTTCACACTTTTTTCTACCCAACCAATTTAGCTTGTGACCATTCTGCAGCTCTATTGCCTGTTACAACAGACCTGAAATGGAGCCACAAGGGCCGGAGGATCTAAGAGCCAGAGGCACATATGAGCAAGCCGCTCTTTTCAGTGGAAAATTAATCTGTTTATGCATCAAAGCAAAAACAGGTTATATGATCCTGCTTCTTCTTAAAAAAAAAGTGTGATTTATGCAAAAGTTTAAGTATATAGAGCAACAACTATATCAAGTTGACACATTTGCTGACTTTACATTTTAAACAATTATCTATAAAATTAGTTGGTGTTTACATGTATGCTAAATAAAAAAAAAATGCACCTTTTTTTTCCTTTCATGCATCAACATTCCTTCGTGGCACTTGTAGCAAATGCAGAGCCACTTGTTGAATTTGTTTGGAGTCAGCCCAAGTATCTTGTGTCGCAACGCAGATGAGAATCTTTTTACCAGGGACGCAACTGAATGGAAAGAAAAAGATTCCAAAGGTTTATATGGGCGGTGGTGGTGCAGAGGCAGAATGGTAAACCTCTGATCGGAAGATTGCAGCTTTTGGCTACCTTTCTGAATCGGAATCTACACTTCAGAATTATTATAAAAAAAATTTGTCCTTTACAATCCAAATTAGTTATGCTTTGTTTAAAGAGTTTTTATTTTTGTGTGGCTCCTCAAGATCTTGGTTCTCAACTGTTGTAAGGTTGGGTAAAAGATAGATGACAACAAATGTCGGTGTTTACTGAGTATTACACACTTTATTTAAATGAATAGGTATTGTATGTTTGATGTAAGCCAATACTGCATCCTGTCTTTTCAAGGAAAGAACTGGCAAGCACGTTTCTGGAAGTGCAGCTTTCAGACACTCACAACAACTGGGGCCAGTTTGTGATTCAAGTGTTTGTTTTTAGATGTATGTTTAATGTTGGGTTAAGCTTACCTTTCAGGTAAAATTAGGTTGTTTGATTTAAGATTTTTCACAGTAATACTTGGTGCCTGTTTTAGCCAAACCGAATTACTGTTGTTTAATTTGTACTAATGCTCAGCACACTCTGACTTTTGTGCATGGACAAGCTTTTTATATGAACTAATACCTGCTTTCTTTTCAGAAAATTTTATTTAAACAGAAAGGATTATTTCAATTAATGTTGTCTATGATTCACTGCAGATTGTGTCAGGGCTTCTCAGAAGAAATCATGCCTTAAAATTAACACCTGAGGTCGATGCAATAGCTGCACCGGTAGTGAATGGACTGCTGTGGCGCAACACCTGTGAGAGCAAGAGTGTGAAGAAAAATAGTAATTGTCAGTGCGATGTCAAAGAAACAAAGCTGCGAGGTTTAATTATTAAACTGATGACAGATTGAGGAAGTTAAACCAGTTCCTAAAGCATTGGGGCTTTTTCAATCAAAATTTCCCAATATCTCTTACTTTAATCAAGTTTAATCAAGTCACACAGCCCCATGTGGCTGCTGCTGGTTTTTGGGTGGTACGGACCCATGGAGGGTTGTTGAGAGAAACAGGAGCATCTTGGAAGGAGCACAAGTGTGTCTTGCAGTACCCCTAAGGCTTGTTCGACAATCCTTAAGGGACATCATGCGCATGGTAAGTGTATTGTGAAGTATTTGTAAGGCTAATGTAAGTTGCACACGCCTATAATACATTGGTGATGCTGTCGTATAGTGCCTTTACACCACACTCTAGTCATAAGTAAGGTGCAAGTACTGGCTCTTTACTGACTGTGCAGAAATGCCGGATGCATGGGGTGAGCACAGGGCCGTGCACAGGATTTCAAAGGGGCAGGAGTTTTAAAGTCGTAAAAGGGCAGGAAAAACACTTTTTTTGTCCTTTAAACAATACGGAAATTAAGTAAACTACTAAAAGATAATTACTCCGTTACAGTACCTGTGTTGGCAAAAGTGATGCAATAATCATTTTTTTATGTTCTGTCACCTGTCCCTGTCTGGATTTGTCTTATTGCAGTTAGGGTGGAGAAGTGCAGTGACTCAAAAAAAATCTTCTTTCTCAGAAAGTAAAAACCTTTCTGCAGAAGTGCAGAAAGAAAGAAGCACACCCATTTTAACAGTTAACCTCGATCTCAACTACACCCCTATACAATTTAGAGATTGTGTCCGTCTTTCTTCCTAAAAGCAACAATGTTGACACAACATGCCTAAGCACAGACAGACAGAAACACCCACATTTCTCAGATAGAGAATGTTTTGGTTACGGCAGCAAAGCTGATTTCTAACACCGTGCAGTGCTATGACACATTTCAAAATTGACAGGGTGCAGAACAGGTGCAGTTTTGTTTCAAACTGTTCGTATAAGATGTGAAAAGAATCCTATAGTACCAGAATTTGCCAATTAAAGTCTGTGACATAATCTGCCTTTGCCTTCTTTCATTAACACTGTTAAACATGCCAGATCTGCTAAAAATGCTGATATTTCATAGTTGCCTTTAGGAAATTCCTTTGAACTCCTGGCAGGAGAAACACCTGACACATGAATCCTCTTCTTACTGATAAAAACAAATAGGAAAGTGATACGTGTTTAGCTCAGATGGCTGCATGCAGGACAAGTGCATTGGCTACTATGTAGCCACAAGGGGGCATGGGGTCTGGGCCTCCCTGTGCCAGTGCCCAGGCTGAAATACAGGGTTGTGTCAGGCAGGGCCAATCTGGGATTACTCTGTTTGAAAGTCATGTTGGTATGGCTAGGCTGCATGAAATGTTTTTAAGTGAATGAAGGAAATGATTGAATGGAGAAATTAATAGAAAAGTTTCTTATTTTTTTATAGACTCTGTCAAGTGTCAAGTTTGATAAATTGAGTTTAGATTGGGCTGTCACGCTGAATCAACACTAAGAGAGGATTACTTTCATTTTTGTTTTCTGCAAATCATTTATGACTGAAAGCTCTGGGGTGAGGAAATATGTGAAGACAGATGTGGCGATTCAAATTGCTCGATGGAATTCATACCAGTCTCTCCTTTTGTCAGCTTTACATGCTGGGACCAGCATAAAAAGTATGTACTAACAGTACATTAATGCCACAGGAGAGGAGTGTCCACATACATCTAAAGACCCTGAAACCGTTTTTCTTTATTTAAGGTCACTGAGTTACCTGCAAATCAACATCCTTAAAGTAGAGATAATTGACTCATCGCACATCTTTGGGATCATTGCCCACCACGGGTGTACCCCAGGGCTCTGTCCTGGCGGTCTTTCTTTTTCAACCACTACCCCATTCTCTTAAAAATAAAAAAAATGCTTTGATAAGATCATCAGGTCACCAATGCCTACCTGTGAAAAACCATAGGTAAATGATACTACCGGTACATAAATTAAATAGACGCACCATCCTCGTTTAAAAACAAAATAAGCACTATCTAAAGCAGGGGTCGGCAACCTGGGGCAGGTTTACCACAGTTGGTGTGAAGGGGAAAGAGGGATTAGAAGAAAATATTAGATCACATAGGATTATCAAAGTTTTAGTCCGTTTGTTAAGTATACATTGGACTGTCATTTTGAATCAATACTAAGAGAGGATTACTTTTATTTTTGATGGGTTTTCTGCAAATCATCCATAACTGAAACCTCTGGGGGGAGGAACCATGTGAAGACAGATGTGGCAATTCAAATTGTTCAACGGAATTCATACCAGTCTCTCCTCTTGTAAGCTGCACTTGCTGAGACCAGCATAAAAAGTGTGTACTAACAGCACATTGATGCTTCGGGAGAGGAGTGTCCAACACTACAAATGCCTAGGAATTTTTTAATGAAACCCCAACATTCATTCGTTGCTTCATTCATCTTCTTATCAGTTTTTCCCTTTTGCGGTCATGGGCTGCTGGAGCCTATCTCGGCCACTTGTGGGCGAAGGCAGGGGACACCCTGGACAGGTCGCCAGTTCGCAGGGCAATCCCAACATGGTAGTGACAAATGCCATCACTGCTCATCATGATCCTGAGAGTAGTCAGCGAGAAATACTTAAATAGACGCACCATCCTTGAATAAAAACAATATAAGCAACAGAGCAGCTCCACCATGCACTCGACATTATATTACAAATAGAATTGGTCATTGTTTTTTTTCCTGCTTATCAGCAAAAGGGACTCGCCTGCAAATTTCCTTTTTATACCAGGCTGTTGTAAAACTTCAGCCATAAACACAGCTATACTAAACTGTGGAGTTCTCTTGTTGCCAGACAGGTGTGTCAATATCGCCCTCTACTGAGCAAACTAATGTTGCTCCTCAAACACAATTATTGGACTTAGCTCACATCTTTTTATCAAGGTTTTAGATTCATGTCTGAAATTCACAAATTGAAATCAGGCTGCCTATAAAAAGGTCAAAGAAAAAACTTTTACTGAGATTTTTTTTTTTAAAGAAGTACAAGAAGATATTTTTTCTTGAACAGTCAAAGGCTTCAACTTATATGAAAGCCTGAACAACAAATGAATAAGTATAACTGAATTAAAGGCATGTTCATGTTTAATGAAGTCTACTAAAGTTTAATACAGTGTGCTCTTCACCATCATACTCCACAGTCACTATATGTTCCTTTTGGATCCCACTAACACACACACACCAAATATTTATCACCTCAGATCAATCCATAGAAAAGCAACAATTTTAACCCCGAAGGATGGTTTAATCATCTAGATTCTAGAACAATGATTCTCTCATATTTTGTATTTGTCGGTTCAGTGCCGAAACCTATCTCTGTACTAGACTGAAGCCAAACTATTGATATTTTATTCAGAAACCCAACTGGACAGACTGGGCTCTCAGCAATGGCCTTGATGAAATAGAAAAGGACTTCTTGATGGAACTGAAGAGCAATATTCTACATGATAGGGTGATGGAACTGTTTTTGAGGAAAGACAGGAGGATGGATTTTGTCTTCTAATAATCCGAAGTTTTGATTAGTGAAATGGGAAATATAATAAATCTCTATAATAGCTCTCTCTTATCGAAACCACTTCAATTTTTCGGCCCAAAAACACAAACTTTCTGCAAGCTCTTATGATCAAAGCTGGTGTTGTAAAGTGTTGTCTGTACTTTCAGGATATGGTTTGTCTATAACAATTAGTTTGATAAAAGTTTCATAGAAGGTGTTCATATATTCTTAAAATTCTTTTGTAAATACTCACATTTTTAAGTAAACATTTTTAATGGGGTTTAATGGTTAACACAAAGGAAACCTCACATTGGGATTTCAGTGTTTTTTAATATGTGGTATTTCATATAAAACCTGCATATGTTTTTAAAGAAAATTTAAATGAAGAAAAACTTTATAAACGTTTTTGATGGCATCATTATTACAGTTTAAAGAAGTATTTTAGTAAAGTGGTTCTACTGATATTTTGATGACAAGAAATATCCAGTCAATAGCTTTTCTCTTGAAGAAACAGGTTATTGATGCCAGAAGTAATGGGAATAGCACCAAGTGCATTTGCAATAGGGTATTGAATGTTGAGTTGGGAAAAAGTCAAGTCCATATGCCCCTCCCACTTCAGGCGTCATCCTACTTGTGACATCAGAGATTATCCATCCAGTATATTTCGTCTATGTGCCTACATGTATTACATGCCTGTGGTCTGAATAAAATAGGCACCAAGGTCATTTTTTTTAAAACCATGTGGGATTTCTTTTCTCCCGAAGTTAAAAAACAAACAAACAAACAAACAAAACTTTTCATTTTTGTGTTTATTTACATAGCATAGGTGTTTCTTATAAGCCTTTTATCATAAATACACCATTTTGAACATTCTTGATAGCCCCCATTTAAATACATCCTTCAAACCTTTTAAAAATATAATCAAAAACAAATTCAACAGATATTCCTGTTTACTCTTGTTTCATTTATCTAATAACAAATCATGCAAAAGCAGATATGAAGAGTATGAAAACAATATATAGATCAAATGTGTTTTTTAAAAAAAGTTAAAATGAAAAATAAGTAAATGTAGTTTAAAATACAAATACTGGGTATGGTGCAAAGCTAGATTTTTCTCAAAGTGACATCATGGCCTTTAGTAACAGATTTTTATACAGTTGTTAATAAAGAATTGCAAGCCACTTGTTTATGAAAAAAACTTGAAAGATGTAAATGTTAGCTGGTAAATATTTAAACTGCATATTGGAGCCTTGGTTACCATATGTGTAAGTCTATAGTTAACCTGTGACATACTATAGATACTGCTGCTTTTTTAATCATGGTTCTGTCAGTACACTCTGGAAAGTGTGATCGGGTGGTCTGCAGGCCCCTTTCAAACACGATGGGTTTGACCCCTCAAACCATCTGCCATCTTCAGTAAAACATTAAAAAATGATTAGAACTTGTGTCTCAGTGCTTCAGAGAACTAGTGATTGTATCGACAAAGTTTGAACTACCACCCTGTGCTTCTGGTAGACATGTAAGCAGAGTGCTGCAGATGTTGAAAATGTTTAATCGATTTCTGAAACAAAACTTATCATAAAAGAAAAATGTATTTACCCCTACATTTGCACTAAATGAAACAAGTTAAAAGTCGTCCCATTTTGTCTTTTTACTGCTCACATAGTCCATTTTATCAGGGGCATATTTCTATTAGTCTTTCAAATCCAAAGTAATCTGAAGGCCTTTGCTTCAGACTCCAATTTGGGTAAGATCTTTATTCATTTCCTATGGAGGATACTGTTCTGATGACATGTGATAGGACAGAGTAATCGGGGTAAGGAGCACTTGTGCATGTGGCAGTGAAGCCCACAAAGAAAATATGTTGAAGCTTGGCTTTTCAAGAGTAGATGCCTTTTGTTATACTCAGTATATTCTGCTTTGCAGAGTGTTCCATTTATTTTCTCAGTTTTCAGTAATATATTCATACAGATGTTTTAATTCAGCATGTTCATCCAACTTTGTTTTATTAATGGCCTACAATTGTGTTTAAAAAAATCAATATGTTTTTGGAAAAGTACTTTTCTTTATGTCAGTTATGGAAATTGTGATTGATGGTTGGAATAAATTGCTGTGGATTTTTATTAATTCTTAGTGTTCACAACCAAGTTGCTGGTAGGACAGCATGAATCAACTGAAAGTAAATGCACAATAAATAAAATTACTCAATTTGTAGAAAAAGTAAATATTTAAAGTCTTGTAACAACCTCATGCAAAGCAGATTAAAGGCTGTCTTTATTCTAGAGTATTAGGCATCTGGTGAACATTTAAAGCAGATTCAACCTGCAGTTTAGTATCGCCGGCTGTAACTTGGTGAACTATAGGAGGAAGACGAGAAGGTTGATGTAAAACCAGACCCTGTGGCATCAAAGCTGCCTCTTCTGGAGCCGGACCTAGAACCTGTTCTTGAACCAGAGCGTGATCCAGTAGCAGAACCAGACCCACTAATACTATAGGGACTGTAAAGGCCTTTACTTGACTGAGAGGATGCTTCAAGCAGTCGCAGCCCAGTTCCCTCTTCTGTCATGCTTCTTTCCAAAGCGTCCTTGTAAGAGATCTTCAGCTTGGTTTTAGGGCATGTGAGGTATTTTGAGTATGCGCTAACATCTCTCAACTTCTGTGCTGTTCTCGCATCTAACATACCCTTTCTCACAGCCTCATCTATAGAAACCCGCCCTGTAATCTCCGGTTCTATTAACCCACCCGTGAGATACTGGACCTCCAGAAACCGCTGACCGGCCTCATAGTAAAGCCATCCTTTTTTCAGAGCTTGAGCTGCTGACATTTTGGTTTTAGTTCTAGGATCTTCGAATCCGATATATGCCTTCTGAGCTAAACTGATGCGATCCACCATAATTTTATCCACAAGCCCCTTATTCATTGCATCTGCAACTGTGAATCTCTCGCCTGTGTGGGGGTCAATGATGCCTCCTGTGCAAGCCTGAGATTCCAGCAACCTTTGGCCTGTTATGTTGTCAACAAGGTTTCTGTGAATGGCCTCTGTGACCGACACTTTCTCCAGTGTTTCTGTGTCTAGAATTCCAGCTATAGGGCCAGTTTCCTCCGTTGGATCATTCCAAGTGGTTGCTGGTGTTTTTATGGAAGGTACTGGGCTCATGGGGTAAGAGGAAGAGGAGCCAAATGAGGACGACCTAGATCTGCTACCACTCATGTTTCCTGACAGCATGTCTGCAAACTCTGTGATAGACAGCAGTCCTGCTCTGTACTGATCCAGGGCCGATTTGTCAATGAGGGCTCTTGTGATCGCATCATCAATGTCATACTGCCGACCTGACCTTCTGTCAATGATCATAGACTTTACAGCCCCATCAGAGGAGGTGGTAGTAATCTCCTCCCATTCACATTCCTGCTCAGATAGCTCCAGGTAAGTCTGCTGGTCAATCAGCCCCTTCTGATACGCCTCATAGACAGACATCTCTTTGCCGGACTCTGGGTCAACAATGACAACCCTTCGTTTCCGAACTGATGACTTTGATGATGTCTTCCTTTCACGTTTCTTTTCTTTCAACAGCAGAAGACGCAAGCCAGTCTCTGGATCTGTCCAACATCTATCAATCAGCTGCAGATAGGTGAGATTTTCCTCAGTGTTAGGATCAAAGAAGCCCTTTGTATCATCAGAGGGGTCAGTCAGGATTGCATTTATTTCTTCATCGAAGAGGCCACGCTCATATGCTGCTTCAACAGGCAGACGGTGACTCTCCTCTGGATCAATTATGCCACCGGTGGCAATTTGAGCCTCAAGCAAACGAATCCCATGGTCTTTCAGAATGAATCCTTTTTTCATAGCCTGGAAGAGAGAAATTATTTTACCAGAGTAAGGATCCTTGTAACCTGTGACAGCCCGTTCAGCTGACAGGAGTTTTTCTTTAAACTCTGGACCAACAACTCCCATTTTGACTGCGTCAGCAACATTTAGTTTGAGGTTTTTGATTGGGTCAATCACATAGCCTGTTGCAGCTTGAGCCTCGAGGAGCTCAAATGCTGTTCCTGGTCTGATCATGTTTTTCTTCATGGCTTGGTAAATGGACAGACGATCTTTACTGGACTCCACAAACACACCAGCAATGCAGCTTGTGCCCTCAAGAAATGTCTTAACGTCCCTGCTGACCTCTTCGACTGAGATATTTCCCTCAGTAAGGTCATTGTACGTCTTTTGGCTGATGATCTGTGATCGGAGCAATTCCTCCACAGTAATTTGTTTTCGAAGACCCTTAAAAAGAAGCGTTCTGCCTGCCAGAGATAGTAAACATAAACCACTGTCTTTATCCACTCTGCATCTTTTCAACAGTTGTGCATAGGACTGTTTCTCATCGGAAGTTGGATCGATGTAACCTCGAACATCTGCAGTGGGTTCAGATATCCTGTCAAGGGTTTCCTTATTGATGTAACCACGCTGCATAGCCACATCTGTGGGAAGGCGAAAGTAGTATTCTGGATCAATTAACCCACCAGTGGCGAGCTGGGCTTCCAGAAGTCTTAAGGCAAAGTCCTCAGGAATCAGGTCTTTTTTCATTGCTTGGAACAGAGAAATCACTTTTCCACTGTAAGGATCCTTGTAACCTGTAACAGCTCTCTCTGCGGAGAGTAGTTTGTCGTGGAGTTCAGGACCCACAAGTCCTTTTCGCACAGCTTCATCAACGGTAAGAAGCTCATCTTTTACTGGGTCAATGATGAATCCTGTTGCTGCTTGAGCCTCAAGAAGTTTTAATGCAACTTCAGGCTTAATCTGTCCTTTTTTCAAAGCCTGGTAAATGCTGATTTTTGGAGGGCTGTCTGACAAAATTCCCGCTATGCAACCTGTGCCAAAAAGATACTGCTTTACTGATGGCATGTCCATCAACTCACGAATAGTCATCTTTTCTTGATTCAGCAAGTTGTAAGTCTGTAAATCAATAATCCGAGCACTGTACAACTCTTCAATAGTAATTCTTCTTCTTATGACATCACATGTCATGCTCTGTTCTGACTGTAGACTTTCCCTTTGTTCTATGATTTCAATTATAATGATCAACATTCTCTCTTTTGTAATTTGCCCCAGCCGATACTGCTCCAAGAGACGAAGCCTCTCATCTTCTGGAAGAAGATTGGAATTCATGATCTCCCAAATAGTCATATTTTTTCCTGCAAACCTTTGAAGTGGGATCTCAATTTGGGTGTCAGCTAGATCCTTTTGGGCTTGCTCCTCTGTAAACTCATATGATTTCTCTTCATGAGCTGGAGCTTCGGCCTTTGACAGGGGCAGGTAACACAGACCGGTGTTTGGATCTCTTCTGCATTTTTCAAGCAACTCCTTGTAAGTAGCCCTTTGAAGAGTGTTGGGATCGGTGAATCCCTTAACATCTCCAGATGGTTCAATGAATGATTTGCACATTTGTTTGCTGAAATTGCCTCGCTGTATGGCCACATCACTGGGAACGCGATGGCTGCTAACTGGATCAATAATACCGCCTGTTGTAAATTGGGCTTCGAGGAGAGGAATCGCATGCTCTCTCAACACAAGCTCTTTCTTCATTGCCTGGAATAGAGAAATCGTATTGCCGGTGTATGGATCTTTGTATCCAGTCACAGCTTTTTCAGCTGCTAGGAGCTTCTCATGTAGTTCTGGACCAACAACTCCAGCTTTTACAGCATCGTCCACAGAGTGCTTCATGTTTGTGAATGGATCCGTTATATAACCAGAACCAGCTTGGGCCTCAAGAAGGGCTAGCCCAGTGTTATGTTGCAAAATTTTCTTTTTCATTGCTTGGTATATGCTGAACTTTTCATCTGAGCCTTCCATTGTTATCCCATCAACGCGATCAGTGCCTTGCAAATACTTTCTGACTTTGTCGGTTTGAGCAACCTCTTTTGGTGTGACGTTACCCTGCTGAAGCTGATCAAATGTAGTTTTATCAATGATCTTGGCCTCAAACAATGAGGTTGCAGTGACAGGTCCCCTAAGACCTTCAAAGCAGGGTTCTTTATGTGTCTTGTCTTCTTTTTCAACCACCATTGTTACCACAATCTTGATAAGCTTCTCAATTGTTACTTGTCCTATTCTGTACTGGCGGATGAGTTCTATTCTTTGTTCTTCAGTTATGTATTCAGAATGGATGATCTCCCAAATTGTGACTTTTCTCCCCTTGAAGGGCCCATGCTCCAGCTCCATGGTTGTGTGGTTTAAAGCTTCCTTTGTCTTTGCCTCTGTAATCTGTCGATCTTCGTTTGGCTTTTGGGCCTTCTTTGAGAGGGGAAACAATGGGAGTCCAGTGTCTTTATCTGTGACACATTTTTCAATAAGCTCTGCATAGGTAGCAGCCTCCTGTGAATTGGGATCATTAAAGACTTTATTTTCGTCTGTGTTTTTGTTCAAGATCTTGCAGATTTCCTCATCAAAATATCCACGCTTGCAAGCAACCTCATGTGGGATACGATAACTTTTAACTGGGTCAATAATTCCACCTGTTGAAAGCTGGGCTTCAAGTAGACGGATTCCATGGTCTTTTTTCACAAGGCCTTTGTTCATTGCCTCATATAGAGACACTTTTTTCCCTGTATATGGATCTCTGTAGCCACTGACCGCTCTCTCTGCTGACAGAAGACATTCATGCAGCTCTGGACCAACAAGGCCTGACTTGACAGCTTCATCAACAGGAACTCTTTCATTTTTAACAGGATCGATCATAAAACCGGTCGCTGCTTGAGCTTCAAGAAGATTCACAGCAGTTTCTGGCAGAATGACTTCTTCTTTCATGGCTTGATAGAAAGGAATTTTTTCATTAGTCAGTTCATTCAGCAGACCAGCAATACTGGGTGATCCGTGGAGGGCTTTTCTTACAGCTTCCATTTCAGAAACCTCTTTGACTGAGATCTTTCCATTGCTCAATTTGTTGAACAAGTCTTTATTTATGACTTTAGAATCCAGCAGTTCATTGGCAGGGACAGGAGCTCTCAAACCACTGAACACATTCCCACTGCTCTTTTCTTTGTCCTCCACAACGGTGATGACAATCTTGATGATCTTTTCCACTGTGATCTTGCCAGTCTTGTACTGACGAAGGAGTTCTCTTCTTTGATCCTCAGTGAAATATTCAGAATTTATGACTTCCCAGATGGTGACAGTTTTTCCTTTAAATTTTCCAAATGGAACATCAACTTTGGATTTGCTAAACACCTCTTTAGTCTCCACATCTGTATATGTTCGCTCAACGTGAGCAGCCTTCTCAGTTATAGGTAATATCCAAAGACCAGTTTCTGCATCTTTGGTGCACTTCTCCAACAACTGCTTGTAAGTAAGTTTCTCCTGACTGCTAGGGTCAATGAATTGTTTCAAGTCTTCACTAGGATCATTGAGTTTTTTGTTTAAGTCTTCATCAAACTGACCCTGCTTGTATGCCATCGGAAGTTGCACTCGGTGACTGTTGATGGGATCAACTATACCACCAGTTGCAAGCTGCACATCAAGAAATTTCATGGCCTGCTCCTTCTCAATGAGTTCCTTCTTCATGGCCTCATACAGTGAGATTTTGGCACCAGTGTATGGATCTTTAAAGCCTGTGGCTGCTCGTTCTGCAGACAACATTCTGTCATGAAGCTCAGGGCCTATGACCTCTTCCTTAACAGCCTCATCTACAGAGAGAAGTGTATTTTTTACAGGATTGACGATAAAGCCCACAGCTGCCTGAGCTTCCAGAAGCAATGCAGCTGCACTGGGAGAAATCTTTTTTTCTTTCATGGCCTGATAGACACTCATTTTCTCTTTGGATGGAGTCAAGACACCTCCAACACAGCCCTGGCCCTTAAGACATGATCTGACCTTCTCAGTGTTTTCAAGGTCTGAGATGGAGACTTTGCCCTTTTTCAATTTGTCCATATCTTTCTTTGTCAGAACACCAATGTCAAAAAGTCTTTCAGCAGGAACTTTCTCTCTAATGCCATTAAATGCCAAAGCTGATTCTCCATCCTTCTTCATTCCATCCACTTCAACAGAACCATTCAAAAATTTCTTTGTTGTTCCTACCATTGTCATAGCAACAAGTTGCTCCTCAGGAACTTTTTCAGTCTGGACTTCCATTTCCCTGGTTTTAAATGCTCCTTGTTTTGAAGCAACCTCAAAATTCAGAAGTTTCTCTCTCAGTTTTTTGTTCTCCTCTTCCAAGAGTTTTTCTTGTTCAAGCCTCTTCCTCTCTAGCTCCTCCATTTCTTTTTGCTTTTTCTCCATCTCAGCCTGAGCCTCCTTCTGTTTCCTCAATGCTTCATCCATTTTGTCCTGAAGTTTCTTCTTTTCCGTCTCCATTACTTTTTGCTGATGCCCCTGTTCTTCTTTAAGAGCTTTGGCCTTTTTCACCTCCTCCTCAAGCTGCTTCTCGAGCTTGTTTTTCTCATCTTCTACTGCCTTCTCTCTTTTTAGTAGAAGCTCTTTGTCAGTGAGGAAAGACTGTTTCAGTATGGCTTTCTGTTGCTCAATCTGCTGCTGTTGATCGGTCACCATCTGTTAAAGGAAACAGAAAATCTATGTGAATCAAGGAGTAAACAGCACCTAATCTTGGCATTTAAAAGAAAATGTAAATGTTTTGGTGTTTATTTTCTTGCATTGTTTATTTAATTTAGTTTTATTTTTACTGTTCATCAAACCTCAAATAATGTCAGTTAAACGGTATAATAAGTAAATAAAAATATGGAAACTCTTTGTAGTACAATTAATAGGAACTAGTCCTCGGTATTTCCAGTGTTTTACAGGCTTATCTGAAGTGCACTGATTATAAAAGGTGAAAGTGAAGTGTTTATAGAGAAACCCTACCTGTTCAGATTGTTTCTGGAGGTCTTCTGTTTGTTTTTTCAGCTTCTGTTTCTCTTTCTCCAGGTCAGTTATGGCCTTTCTCAAGTCATCAGCTTCTCTTGTGCTTTGCAGCCTTTGCATCTCCAAATTTTGCACAACAACTTCAGATTCCTGTTTCTCTTTCTCTTTCAGTTGGGATTTGGCTTCATCTGCTTGTTTCTTGAATTTTGCCACCTCTTCTTCAGCTTTTGCCTGAGCATCACTGAGTTCTTTCAATTTAAGCTTAAGCTTTTTGGCTTCAGCAAAAAGTTCACTCTGTCTCTTCCGCTCAGCTTCGAGGGATTTCTGGAAGCCCTCCGTTTCCTGTTCAAGGCGTTGCTGGATAAGCTTTTTGTCTTCTTGTAGTTGTTTGGCTTTCTCCTGTGCATCCTCTTTTAGTTTCTGTAGTTCCTCTGCCTCAGCCTTCAGCTTTGTGGCCTCCTGGATGGCCTGCATTTTCTCCTGCAGCATTTTCTCCGCTTGTGCCCTTTGTTCAGCCAGGTCAGACTCTGCCAGCTGCCTCTGTCTGGCTGCGTCTTCAGCTTCCACGCTTAGACGGGCAGCTTCTTGTGCCAGGGTTTTCATTTTCTCAGCTTCTTCAAGAAGTAATTTCTGTGTAATATCTTTGTCTTTCTGTATTAAACAGCGGTTTTCTTCCTCGATTTTCAGCTTAACTTTTAGGAGCTCGTCCATCTGGCTCTTTACTTTGGATAGTTCATCCTCAACCTGCTTTTTCTTTTTGATCGCATCACCGACTTCATCCTTCAGTCGCTGAAGTTCAGCATCTAACAGAGCTTTCTGCGCATCAGCTTCTTCGAGCTGCAGCTTAACCATCCCCAGCTCCTTCTCTACCTGAGCCTTCTGCTTCAGAGCATGCTCTGCATCTTTTTTGTGTTTGGCCATTTCTTCATCAGCCTGCTGCTTCTGCTTTAGAGCCGCTGCCTCAGCAGCAGCCCGCTTGGAAGCCTCTCCCTCTGCTTCTTTGCGCAACTTCTCAGCATCTTTTTGAGCTTTGGCCTGTTTAGCAACTTCATCCTCTGCAGCTTTTTTCTGTTTTTCAGCCTCCTCTGCTTTCTGACGCAGTAAGTTGGCCTCTTTCTCTGCTTTCTCTTTGGCCTTCTGAGCAGCCTCTGCAAGCTTCTTTGCCTTTTCAAACTCCTCTTTCAGCTTCTCCTGAGCAAGAATGTCTTGCTGATTCTTACTGAGCACATCTTGTGCTTTCTCCTCTGCTGCACTGAATTTCTGCGCTGCCTCTTTGGCAAGGATGACCTGCCTCTCTGTCTCTTTCTCGGCCTTTTCTTTGTGTTCTTTTGCTTCAGCAGCTTTCTTTTTGAGGCGTTCCACCTCCTCCTGAGCGGCTTTCCACTGTCTAGCTGCCTCTTCCTCTGCTGCAGTAATCCTTTTCACCTTCTCTTCAGCTTCCTTCCTCTTCTTCTCCTCCTCTGCAGCAAGTTGTTTCAGTTTTTCTGCCTCTTCTTCAGCTTTGATTTTGCTCTTCTGTGTCTCATCTGCAAGACTCTTTAGTTTCTTTAAGTCCATCTCCAAATCTGACTTCTCTTTTGAGGCTTTCTCAAAGTTGATCCTGATGATTTGGATCTCCTCTTCCACCACTTGTTTCTGCCTCAAAGTTTCTTCCACGATATTCTTTTTCCGCTCCAGCTCAGAATCAGACGAGCTTTTCAGCTGTGAAATTTTCTCTTCGATCTCGTGTTTATGCTGAGCAGCTTGGTCCTCAAGCAACTTCCTCTGATACGCCTCTTCCTCAGCTTTTCTCTTCAGTCGGTCGTTTTCGGCTTCTTTAGCTTTCAGAGCGATCTCTGCTTCAGTCTTCAAGTGAGTCGCCTCATTGATGGCAGCTAACTTCTCCTTGAGAATCTTTTCAGCCTCTGCTCTTTGCTTGGCAGCCTCTTCCTCCGCAATCTGCCGCTGCTTCTTTGCCTCTTCAGCAACTGCTCTCAGTCGAGTAGCTTCCTCGGCGAGCTGTTTCATTTTCAGTGCTTCGGACTCCAGAAGTTGTTTGCTCTTCTCATTCTTTGATAGAATCTCCTTTTCAGCTTGAATCTTCATCTGCAGTACACTGTCCATTTCCTGTCGGACTTTGGCTAGCTCTTCTTCCAGTTGCTTTCTCTGATTCTCAGCAGTTTTCACCTCATTTTTCAGACGCTGGAGCTCCTCATCCAAAAGGCTCCGCTGCTGTTTTGCGTGCTCAAAGTCAACCTTTAAGCGTATGCATTCTTCTTCAGCAGACAGCTTTTGTTGAGCTATTTGTTCAGCAAATGTCCTCTGTTTCTCCAGCTCTCTCTCTGCATTCTCCTTCTGCTTGAGCGCCATCTCCTCGACTTTAGCCCTTCTTTTAGCATCTTGCTCTGCTTCCAGTTTCTGTCTCTCTGCTTCTTCTTGAGCCTGAGTCTTCTTCTGAGCTTCCTCCTCAGCTTTCAACCTCAATCGCAGAGCCTCGTTGGCTTTCTGTCTCCACATCTCCAACTCTTTCTCTGCCTGCTCCCTGGCTTTGTTGGCTTCCTCCTGCTGTTTCCGGAGTTGGTCAGCTTCTACTTGAAGCTGCAGGACAGTACCCTGCTCTTTTTTCAGAGACTCTTCCAGCTCTGTTGCCTTTTGAGCGAATGGCATGGATTTGGTTTGCAGGTCAGTGGCAGAGGACTTCAATGTCACTTCCTCCACTACCTTAATCTGCCTCAGTTTTTCATCCTCAGCCTGTTTCACTCGCCTTTCCGCCTCTTCGGCTTGCATTTTGAATTTCTGCAGCTCATCCAGAGCCTTCTGCTTCTGCCTAGCAGCATCTTTCTCTGCCTCACACTTCCGTTTTAGCTCATCTTCGGCATTTTTCTTTTTTTGAGCTTCCTCTGCCACCTGCTTGCGAAGCCTTTCAGCCTCCTCCTGTGCAGCCTTTCGTAACTTCTCCGCTTCTGCAGCTTTGTCTCTGAGCTTCTGTAGCTCATTCTCAGCTGTGCTTTTTTGCTTCGTCGTCGTCTCCAGTTGAATTCTAATTAAGTGGATTTCCTCCTCGATTTTGGTGCGGCTGTGCAGAGCCTCTTCCAGCTGCTGATTCTTGGTCCTGATCTCCTGTTCTGACAGACTCCTCAGGTGCTGCAGCTCCTGTTGAATGCTCTGCTTCTGCGTCTCAGCGTCCACTGCAATGTCTTGTCTCTTGTTTGCTTCCTCTTTCATCTTCAGCTTAAGCTCATCAGCCTCTCGTTCTGCTTTGGCCATGGATATTGTATGTGCTTCAGCCAGCTGTTTCTGTTTTTCTAATTCTGCTTTCATCTCTGCCAGTTTTCTTCTCTCTTCTTCTTTTAGCTTTTCAGAAGTTTTCTGTATATGTAAGAAAGAAAGTAGTTGAATAGAGAGAAGGCAAATTTAAACAGACCCAATTAATTTAAGCAAAGCATTCTATTTTAACAGTTTTGACAAATCCAATTATGTCAAAAATATATTCTGTTCAAGTCTTAAACTGTACAAAGTTTTTCTTTGTCCTTTGTCTAGAGACATCCTTTCTTCTGGTTATGGTTGGAATAAATAGAAACCTTCTGCAACAGTTAAAAGTATTCTACAAGAACGACCATTTTCAAATTAATTTTTACAAGAGATTGTTAAATCCTTGTACGCATGCATTTTACACGATGTGATTACAGCAATTTACATTTTATGCAAAAAAACACTTTGTAATACAATATATATTGTGTATAAACTAGTTTATAAGCAAATTTAGCAATCTTCATATTGATTTCACAGTGATAAAAAAATTGTTTTTTTTTATTTCTAAAAAAAACCTTGGTCCTCCATGATTCTAGGGCAGCATATTTGAGGGTCATCTGTCAATCAAAAGAACTTACTCCAATTTATGTACAGTATTTTATGTAAATATAAATCAAATACCTCATTTTGAATCATTATAATATTTAATCTAGAAACAGAGGAAAATAAAGTTTTTGAAACCAAGCTGTCATTAAAATACTTTTGATTAATCTTACATTGGAGTAAATAGATCTGTCAGGTTGGTGCAATAAGCTTGATAAATTAACCTGGACCTTAATATTTTGCTTTGAAACAAGCTTAAAGTTTGAAAGCAAAGTTTGCTTCCTGGTGGAACCTCCTGGTATTGTTGTTGAAGTTTTATAACGCTCTCTAATGACACCACCTCACACTAGATGGCAGTACAGGTTCTTCTCTTCTGGGATAACAGTAGTCTTGGTTGGCCCAACCGACCAATGATATCTTTTTAAGAAGTGGGCTCAGTAACTTAAGACAAATGAGATCTGATTGATTTCTTGTTTTTGTGCAGCAGGATTTTGGAAGTTATTTGTAAAAATGCAATACTTTTCCAGATTCCTACTTTAAAGTAGGTGCACAGCCTAATCAGTTAAACCAGTGTTATTACAGAACCAGCAATTTTTGACTAAAAAAAGCAGGAAATCCACAGCAACAGAAGACGAAAATCAGATATATGATTTCAGAGGAGCTGCCCTCCTAATGCTGTCCCTTTCATTCAGATTGACAAAACGTATGTCTTTATAATGACTCCCCACATCTGTTTTTGCTCAGCGAGCTTTACCTCATCTTCCTCCAGCCGACTCTGTGTGTCCGTGATGAATTTAATGTACTGGCTGGTGAGAATCAGCAGCTCACTGTAGCGGGTTCTCAGTGTAACGTACTGGAAGAGATGCACAAAAAAAACATGTGATGACCTAATAAATGCATTCATTTTACAATACATATGTTTAAACAGTGTTCCCTCACACTCCTTTCACTGTATCGCTGTTTTTTTCAGTGCAATTGTTTCTGCATTTCTTTTTTACAGCGCACTATGTCCTGGGTTCTGTCAATGTTGTCAGTCATTTTCTGCACAGAACGCATTCAGGTAGCCAGATTTGCACAAATCTTCGATCAAGAGCAGATCTTTGTTTCCATTCTATAAAACTGACTTATTTTTCTATGAAGGTTTGAACTTTGAGAGGTAGAGAGAAAAGTGTGAAAATATCTGTCTGATAAATGTGTATAAAGTGTGTAGTGAGACGTTTAAAACAGCCCTAAAACATCAATATTTGTACTTTATGGATTTTACGTATTGCAAAGTATTTTTGGAACTGTATTCAGGTTTCTTAGTGAAATCAGTTCAGTTAAAAAGAGGGCATCAATCAGCAACATCAAAGAAGTCAATGTTTTGCACAGGCAAAAAAAACAACAACAACAATTTAAATATTCTGCAAAACTGAAACTGCAAAATCGCTGTTGATTTTGACTCTTAGTGACTTTTAACACAAGCTTAATAGCCCAAATTCCTGCACACATTGCTGTAGACAAGTCACAGGAGCAATGGAGAATGTGGGTGGAGACTGTAAGCATTTGCCATGAAACAGTTTAATGTAAAAATTCCCGAAATTCATCTTTTTCCTTGTGTGAGATCGTGAACACCAACCTCTTGGATGATGTTATCGGATGCACATTCCATTTTGGGTTTCTTTAGGGGAGATGCTAGGGGATCCTGTAGAGCTCTGTACGTCAAGATTAACAGCTCATAATCCTTTAAAGACAAAACAAAAAAATAACCCAAATTTAGAAATATGCTTTATTTTATTTTAGAGCAGCAAATATAAGTGCGCACCTTGATTGAATCTATGTAGGCTTTTGCGCTCATCTGGCAGTTGTCGATCTCGTCTTTGTTTTTCTTGATTTCTTCAAGGAGTTTCTAGAATAATCATCAAAACAGATAAACTGTTAAACAATATAAAAATTAAACATCTGTATTAAAGAATTAAGCCTTACCAACAGGATATATGGCCTCCCCTATTGTGTAAAAATACCTTTTCCTCTGAAAGCTGCTCCTTGAGAGCCTTGCTGTTGTTGATTGGCTTGGCTTGAATATTCTCCTGCTTCTGCCGGGCTTCTGCCAGCCAGCAGGTCAGCCACTCGTAGCTTTGGCGGTAGGTCTTCATTTTGCTGCTGAGGAAGTCCAGCTCCCGCTGCCTCAGGTCTATCTGAGCAAACACAGCTTGCCAGCGCTCCAGCAGGCTGCCGACCTGCAGTCGATAATGCTCCAGTTCAACGTCACGCTCGCTGTGAATCCTCATCATCTTGTCGTTGATGGCGGTCGCCCTCTGCAACTCATCCTGCAGTCGGTCCATGCCTGCCTGGTCTGCCTCTGCTTCAGCACGCATTGACTGTTGATAAGAAGAGCCGTCACTTAGAGCTACAAACAGGTAGTTGGATTTTCTTGACGAAGAGACCAAATGACTGAAGATCAAATAAAAACAGCCTTCTTGTTACCTTCAGTTGGCTGCGTTGATCTTCAACTTCTTTCTCCTCATTTGGCACCTTCCTAACATCCCGAAGACAAGTCTCATAGTTTTTCAGCGTCTCCTCTGTGTCTTTAGTGTTTCTGATCACAACATCTATGGTTTTCAGTCTGAAAAAACAAGTTTGTACATTAGAGGAAAGCCAGATACATTTCAAGAACTGTCACAAAACAGAGCATCAAGGGTGTCCTAGCCTCACTTGTCCAGGTAGACAGAGGACAGGCCATAGACGTGGTCCATCTTCTTTAGGGTGATTTCCAATTCAGAGCGCAGCATGGGGGCTGAGCTGGATGGTTGAGGAGATGCCAAGATCTCCTCCGTCTTCTCAGCAATGGAGCTCAAGTCCTTTTTCAAGCCTTCCAGCTCTGATTGAACTTTCTGTCGAAAGAAGACAGAAAATCTTTAGAGGCACTCTCTCAGCAACCAGTTGGTGCTGCTTTTGTTCTGCAGATGTTACCATCTGCTCTGCAGTCTTCAAAGCACATGCTTTCAGGGCTTCTTTTTCCACGGGCTGCCGAAGACGAGTCACCGTTCGGTTTTCACAGCTCTCCAGCTGCAGACGGAGGTCTTTGATCTTCGTCAGGTAAGTCCTACACACAGACTCATCTTGATCTCCTGGTTGGGGTGAAAAATAACAAAGTTGTTTCCCTTTTTTGCTTTTGAAACCAACTATTTAAAGTTAGGCTTTTTTGGTTGCTGTTGCTTGGCTACAACCTTGCCAGCAGTTAGTAGTCTAAAGTAAATCCTTTGATTATCAAGTTTTAATTCACCTTTGGAGGATTTATAGAGTTTAGTTTGGGTGGCCACACTTACCTTTCCAACAATTTGGAACAGATTTGGCACATAACTTACTTTATTTCTTTACTAATAGATTTAAATCCTGCCTTAATTCCTAACTGCATCTGTGTTGTTAAATGCTCCTTATCAGTCACATAAAATGTTATTTTCAAATGTTATCAGACACAGTAGCTTGTGCACCCCACACAGTCGTGCAGAAATCATTTGATTGGTATTTGCAATCATTAGGAGTTAATCAAGCATTTATTCACAGCATGTAATTCACACATGTTTATATTTTAGTCTATAAAATCAGCAAGAGCAAAGTTTAAAAGTGAAGTGCATTAAATCAAATACTGAAAGGATCACAAGTCTGTTGACAAACTCGAGTAATAAAGGATTAGTCCTCAAACTCTTTTGTTCATTCAGTTTGCAGGAATCACCACAGAAACACGCAGACTGAACACAATTGAAATTAGAAATAGGAAGTTTTGAGCTTTACATGAAATTGAACTGCAAAGGACACTTAGTTGTGCTCAGCCATTCAGAAGCAGTACTTCAAGTCTAATGTCTTACCTGATATGGGTGGCACAGAGCCTGCAAGGTCAACCCAACAATCAATTCACACACAAATGAACAGGACTCAATCTGAACTCATGTCTGCTATAAATTAAACTAAAACAAAATTGTAGTTTGGATGCACTTGTCTAAGACCTTTGACTGGAAAGGTATATGTGTGAAAGCTAAAGGGTCCAAACCTTGCTCTGCAGAGCTGGCCATTGAGTGAAAGTGCTGGTTGGCTTTTTTGTAGTTGGACTCCACCTGCAGCCTGTCCTCAGCTCCAAACATCTGAGAGTCCTGGCTGTCTCTCAAGAATTCCTGGTAGTGCTGCTCCAAGTTCCTCAAAGCCAACCGGTATTCCTCCACCCTCAAAGTCTTAAACTGCACAAGAAGCAAAAAGATGAAGTGTTTAACCCAAAGCTGTGATAAATTGTGATAATACAAGAGTAAGAAACACTTTCAGATCTAGATTGAAGATGGTTCAGCTATGCACTGAAGCTACTGCCTGAGGTCTACTGATAATCAAATCTTTAGTAATAATAATTCTAATTAATTTTTTTGTTTTTTTACAGTGGTGTCTACTTATACATGGAACACAGAGATCCCTCCTCTCCCTCCTTTTGAAGTGATTTTGACTTTGGCATCAACATTGGCTTCATTAAAGTGGTGTTGTTTGCTTTTTTGTTGTTTTACTGCTTTATTTTAAAGGCTGGCAGAGGGGAAAAGCATTTACTATTGTGGGTGTGCTCTGAAGCACAGAAGTTTGACTTTGAAAGTTATAAAACCAATGTCATGTATTTTCCAAGTGCTGGCAGCTATGCGTCAACTTAGATGATCGGCGACTATCGATGCGGTCGTCGAGCAAAAGTAACGTCCGAATTTGATGACACTTTTTTTCCCCCCATAACTCTCCGCTTGGAAGGATAAATGTAGGAATGGGAAGAAACCGTAGGGAAGTAATTCTGATTCCACCTATGTGTCTTCTGAGCTTCTATCTTGACTTGCTCTAGTAAAGAACATAAGTTAGACATTTATGTTCGTTATCTTTGGATTTAGCCCAAGCTTTACACTATTTTACTTTTGTATTTTCTTCTAGTGAGATGTTTTCATTCTTTCACTTTCGCCCACCAAGTGAGGATTTTCACTCTAGTTCTACTAAGGTTTTGTTAAAATATTTTTTAACAAAAAATATTTAATTCTTTAGTTTCATTTTTCTTTCATCTGGCTTTGCAGAAACCAAGGCTTAGGCAAACATCTGATGTGGTGAAGCAAAAAGAAAGAATCACATTTCTCTAAGCTGGCACAGCTTTATAGTGCTGCACATTTCTTGTTTTCTTTATAGGGTACTCATTGAGGTCACAGCTGGTTTGAATAGATATTTTGCGTACACAGGAATATTGAGGAGATGAGTTTTCTCCTTTTATTTTTATTTTTTTAGCAGACTTAATGAATCATGACTTTTATGACAATAAATCTTTAACAGAGCTAAGGTTTAGAAGGACATTCTTGTTTTAAGAAAATGGTTTTTAAAGTTGCTGTTGACAATCAGAAGGATTTAAAGGATTTAAGTCAAAGTTTGTTTGTTTTTTACCATGCTGACATTCCAGGTGTTGATGATGTGGATGTCTCTCATCAGGTACTGCCAGGACAAAAGGCTCTTTAGGTCCACAAACATCGTCTGCCACATGGCGTGCAGCCTTTGCAGGTTTCCATCCAGCCTGAGGTTAGATAGAAGCGTTCTTACTTTTGTGTCAATTTCATGCAAGTGAAAGCCTAATAGATGAAAAGCCTACCCAGCAACGCTATTCACAGCATCCTTGTTGGTAGGAGGCACCAGGAAGCAAATGGAGGGCACAGATGCCTCACTGCCTTTATTGTTCACAACTCTCCATTTGTAAGGCTGTGTGTTGTTAAGCAGAGCACATTCGTCTCCTCTGTGCACTGTGATCTGGAAAAAAGAAGAGGTTATGGAATGACTTGGATCATTCACACCATACTAAGATCAAGTTTATGACAGAAGTTGTAATCTTTGAAATTTTGATTGAAAAAGAAAATCCTGAATAAAAGGATAGTGTGAAGCCTACCTCCATTTGTTTGAAGTCACAGACAGCCTGGATGGGCAGTTTTCCTTTGATAGGAGTCGTTGGGTTCCGCGGCTTCAGCTGTACAATGGTGTTGGCTTTTCGCTTCAGGCCTTCCAGGTGAGTTTTAAACTCTGCCAGTTGTTCTTTCTCATCCTGCAAAGAATTTAACCAAAGGTAAGAATCATGTTTAATATTTCAAACTGGTAGTCAAGAGGATATCTGAATTTTCAGCAGTGTTAGTATACTTACGGCTGCATCCTGTAGTAAATCTTCTAGCCTCGTCACAGTGACTGAGCGGTCACATGTATACTTCCTCCTCATCGTGTCCTGCATCTTTTTCATCTTCTCCTCGGCTTCCTTAACATCAGTGAAGAACTAGACAAAGAAGAAATCAAACAAATGCAGCTGTGGATTCGTTGCGGAATTTAGAACTGGTTTCCAACTTTGTCCTTTCATGGAAATTGGAACCACATTAACTGACTGCATGTTCTTTTTCCATGATAACGTTGTTACCTGGAAGTAGGCTGTATTTTCCTTTAGGTGGGTTTCAATGCAGCAGCAGAGCTGGAGGATCCAGCTCCACTGAGTCTGCAGGGCTGCAGTGAAAGCCTGAGAAAAAAACAACACTGTTACCCAATAGCAGTTTTATTATTTTTTTAATTACAGTAGGATATATACATGCCTAAAAGAGTCCAGGCCTTGAGGGCCAGTGTCATACATGTTTTCTAATCAACCTGCCACTGAAGCTCCTTATTGGCCAAACACATCTGATCCAGGTAATCAGCATCAGGTCAGACAGCATTTCTAAAGAAAAAACAGCCAGACCCTCGAAGCCTGGAGTTTGACATCGCTGTCTAACCCTTTCCTCTGCATCCCCCTCACTCCCACCAATGACTTACATGCATTGGTTCTCCTCTAAGGCTCTTTCCTGGTAGCTCCAAAAGTTTCTACTTTTTATCCTCTTCAATGTCCTCCTCACGTCCTCCTCACTGATCTTTGTTACTTCCTGCTTCACAGCAGCCACTTACCACATATTTTACACTTTCGCCTTGAATTATTGTTAACATTCTATTAGTGGGGACTAAACCCACACCCACATGGTGATTTAATAAGCGGTTGTGTCAAATAAACAAAGCTAACAGTGGCTGGACTGTTATCCACTGCCATGTGACCACAGTCACACTGAGACTAAAGCAGCTGCTGAGGAGCAAAAACAAAATCCTAAAACAACAAACCAGCTCTTAAAGACTTATTGTAAAGGAAATCTGTTGGTCAAGGTGAACATAGTGAACAAAAGTCATCATAGTCACAGAAATGCCTTATAAAAGCATCGGATTATGTACAGATTTTTATCATCTGCGACTGATTTACTGTATTTGCAAAATGTAAACAATGGAGATTGAGGAGGTCCATTATTTTTGTGTTGGTACACAGCTAAGAGTCCCCCACACCTCTCCTGATACTTATACACTACAGAATTGTTGTACACTAACAGGACTGTGCTCTGAGAGGAGTCATCAGAAAGAGAGGGAAAAAAAGGAACCTCCTAAAAGCATCACCTCTATTGTCTTCCTGGCAGGGTGTCCATCTCTCAGTAGTTTGTCTCCCGTTGCCTGGACGCCGTTCACCTTCTTTTCCCGCAGTTCCAGCTCTCTCATCAAACCCTGTGGAGCAACAAAACCACCGTGAGTTCACTGAGATTGCAACAGTCAGAATGAATGAGTCACTTGTAGTAACACTACCGAGTAGTTTTCCTTCTTAGACACCATGTTGGTGTTCCGTTCGCTCCAGTCGTAGTTGACCTCCTCCTCCTCCTTTTCATTAAGCCACATGAGTTCTTTGGTTGCTGCACTGACAAAGGTGTGGAGCTCCACTAAGAAGCGCAAACGGGCTTTTGATGCAGTCTGCAGTGACACAGCAGAACGAGATAAAGACAAGTGTCATGAACATTGTTTCAGTCATTTTGGACATCTTCCTATAATTTCACACAATATATCTTTGACTCACCAGGAGTTTTCCATACTGAAGCTCCAGTTTTCCCAGATATTCGCGGTATGCTGGTTTACTGACAGGTGAAATCTGACTCTGGAGGGAAAAAAAGCAGTTTTTATTCATTTAGGTCAGTTTGGCGTTGATTTTACTGTTTTTTGTTTGAAATTTATAGGAATTAGCTGAGAAAAACTGTGTTAAAGAGATCAAAAGAAAAAAACAAAGTTTCTCCTCTTTTAGAGACAGGGAAAGTCGCGAGTGGACTAGCAGATTAACATTTAAAGGCCCACTCCGATCATCTTTTGATCTAGTTTAGTGTTCCCAGTGGCCTTTTAATTATGATTATGCTGTTTTTAGGGGGAAAAAAAATCAAGAACTACTGCAGAGCTGCAGATGTTCATCAGAAATACGCTTCCGAATTATGGGGCAGGACTGTTAGTGCGGAGTAAGCCTGCCTTCATTTACCAATATCTCCGTGTTTACACTTTCTCCCGCTAGTTTACAACTCCTCACAATCTGAACCTACCATTACTGATGCAACATAAATGGCAAGCAATATCGGAGCTATCCAGCTGCTCAGACAAGGTAAACAAAAATGTACATGGATCTATTTGTCTACAAGTGAATGCATGGAGCAGAATGGAGCACGGCAGAGGTTGTGGCCCACCGATTGTAATTTGTAGGTTTTTTCAAACTGCAATTTCTTGTTTGCTAATGAGTCACAGTGTTTTGAATAAGAAATACTCAGAAATGCACTTTTAAGCTTCTTATTCTGTAGATACATGTCCTCCATCATCAGAAAAATGCTACAAGAGCATGTTAAAAACACCAAAAACACAATTTTGATTTGAATGGGTCTTTAAAAAGTACAGTTGACATTTTTCTCTTTTGGAGATAACGGCAGTTAGGCTGTAGTTCTCAGTAGAAAACAACTTCTAGAAAGATGCTTGGACTAAATACATCATATCTGCTTGTTTAGAATAACCTTCACGCACCTCGTCTGCCTTGGCTCTTTCTATCTTGCTGCGGAACTCCTCCACAGACTGGTGGAGCCCACGGTGGCTGCCCAGCTGGGACTCCACATTGGCCAGGTCAGACCCCCACTCGCCCTCGTCCACCCGCCTTTGGTTGTCCTCCACCCAGCCCAGCAAGTCATGGGCGTAGCGCAGAGTGACCTCATCCAGCTCTGGCCGTGTGCTTTTTGAGGACTGCTGCAGGACCTGGACGGTGTGAAGCTGAGTCATCGGGATCTGAGAGGCGGCTACACCGGACTTCAGGCGCAGGTTGTACTCACTGCGCAGGTTCACCAGCCTCTCATGGAGACGATAAACTCTGAGACAAAAACGCAAACCATTAATGGTTTTTTCTTCCAAGCCTGTTTTTTAGCTCATGTTGTTTGTTAAATGACTTCCAAGAACTCTTGATTAGAAAGGACTTAAGATAAATAAAAATAAACTTTAGACGTTTGATTGATACTGTAACTAAACACATAAATTTTTGAATTGTACACTTATATCTTCAAAAGGTTTATCTCGTCTGTGATTTCTTTATTTGCTTCTGCACCTCCGATACATCTGTTCTGCCTGGAGGTGGCGCCCATCCTTGAGGAGCTGAACGTCATTGAAGAGGAATCGGATCATTCCTTCTGCTTTTTCCAGATCTGCCTCCACCTCTGCTGTGTGCTGCGGGGCTTTCCCGGAACTCATCCTCCTAACATCCTGAGAGACAAACACAACACCAAAGCTTTCATGGAGGCTCCACTGTACTGTCCAGACCTGCTTTAGTTTACCAGCAAACATTAAAAAACTGAGACAATACGTTTAAAAAAACAAGAAACCTCTTTCCTATTTGGCTTAAGTATTTACTTGAGTTTTTTAACAACCACAACAATAACAGATTTGTTATGAACATGAAAAAGTAGATTTATTGTCTCCATGGTCTTCATGAAGGATGTGATCTTGAATCCTAGTTTTCTTCAGTTCAGTTTGGTATGCTCCATTGAAGCCTCAAAAAGGGCCTAATTTTAAGAGTCTTGCACCAAAACGATAAAGGCAGCTGGAATGTAGCGTTCAATTCCCGGAGAGGAATAAACAATGGTACTGGGGGCAATTACCATATCAATGGGGGGCAATTAACATCACCCAGTAGGGGTGCTTGAGCAAGACCCTTAACGCTACCGTCTCCCGGGCATGGCTCTTCTGCAGCTCACCGCTCCCCCCGGGGATGGGTCAAATGCGAAGAACAAATTTCACACACCTAGGTGTGTGACAGAAAGTGGGACTTTCTTTCCTTCTAAACCCAAATTGAAATTTGTCTGCAGATCTATGTGAATAAAAAATCAGTGAAAATAAAAAAAAGCAATGAAGCTTTGATCGAAAAATAAATATTTTAAGACAAAGAAAAAGTAATTTAGAGTGAAGCTGAAATAAAAGATTGTATTTCTCTCGGGCAAAATGTAGTGCTATTAGAGTGCATTTATTCACTGATAAAATTAACATTTTAGAAGTTGAAGTCTATATCAATTTATCAGTTATTATAAAATTACTTTTGTCCTGCTAAAAAGTATAGAGATTTAATTAAGTACTAAGTCATAAATCTTTTTTTAATTTGTGGATCATTAATGAAATGTATTTTACATCATAATTTACCTTTTGCTAGAATGCAACCACAAGATGTTGCACAAGATCCAATGCTTTTTGAAGTTGAAGGCCGGGTAAATGCAGAGGGTTTGGTCAGGTAAGGCATCAAAGCCAAATCAATCATGCAAATCATGAAGAAAACATTTAATTACACCGGCTGTGGTTTGGGTTAACCATAACTACCAGGTGGAAATTGGATTTTAGTGCCAGGCAAAGATGGAGAGGACAAAGGCACGTTGTAGATAAAACAATAAACGCTAAAGTGTAGGACTCAGACTAGGAACTCTGGAGGCGACAAAAGCCAAGAACAGGATAAATAAGGACACAGAACATGGATAAGTAGGTCTGTACAGGTTGCCAAGGCTGGGAAACAAAGATTATGTGGGTAAAGGTATGCTGAGGTTGGAGCTTGAGAGAGAAAGGTTCATGGATGCAGTGAAGGCGGACATGAAGGAAGTTAGTGTGAGCGGGGAGGTGGCTTAGAAAAGGACTAAGTGTAAAGCTGTGACGATGAGGGATTTTTGATCACCGCGGTGATGAACCAGCAGGGGGCGCAGTGTTGCGGTTAACCGCAGCCCCCCTCCCCCCCGCCAAACACAGCATCCTTGGTGGCCACGTCGCAAATGAATACAATGACAACACAGTATTCTTTATTAACAAATAACAGTAACAACTAACTACTACCTATCTAACTAATGAACAAACCATATAGGTTTTGTAGAATTACTACGTGTGTGTGTGTCAGCGCGCTGCGTGTGTGAGGAAGGAGCACGCACACGTGTGTTGGGGGTGCATGTTGATTCTTCTGCAGTGGACCGCTCTCAAGCTGCACGCGAGTTTCACCTGTGCTCTCTGGTACAGACAACTTCTCAGAATATTATATATTGCCCAGTAATAAACAGGCTGGAGACACTTTGTCACCTTTCTTGTAGCCATGAAGCCTGACACCCATGAAGAATGCGGGCCAGGAGGCTCCGCCTTTGTTTATACAGACACGTAATTTTGCGCTGCACAAAATAGTTCCCAAACAAAACATGTAATGATATTCATCGAAATCTAACAGTTCATGTTTGGTGTTACGGAGTGAAGGAGAGCAGTATAACACCCCCCCCCCCCCCAACACAAAATCCTCAGCCGGGCGGCCGTGTCGCGCACTCAAGAACGCACGCATTACGGCTGTAATGGAAATGAATACATTGGAAATGAATAATTAGAACGCAGTAAATTCGTCGTATTTCCTGGCAAGACGGAAACTCCTCTTGTAGAATACTGATGTGTAAGAGGGAGTGAGAAGCACAGACGCAGGCGCAGAGAGTGAAGGAGAACACTAATAAAAGGTTTCCCCCAGAAACCCTTGAAGTCTGAACACAGGACTAGAAGAAAAAGTCAATTATCAGCAAAGATGAATGTGTTTAATGTGTTTATTATAGTTCCAATCACACATGCAGAATAAAAAAAAAAACTTAAAAAAAAGTGGGGTGATACGTTTATAGTCACACCTCTAACTAGGTGAAAGCTGATGATTTCCTGAGGCAACGCCTAAAGGAAGCAGCAGATAGACAAAAAAGATTCTACCTAAAGGCAAAGTGGTGATTTCTCTGAAACCTTATGGCTGATTTAAGGGTTCAAATTTGATTTTTAATTTCTCTCTGGAAATTAAAACATTTTTTAACTTAAAATTGCTTGACGTGTTTTGATCACTCTTACATCCTTAAAATCAACTGAATCTAAGCTTTTAAACAGAATCTAAGCTGACAAGAGTTTCTCGTGTCATGTTCAACATCTTTCCAATGATCACTGGATGGATGTTTTGTATTTTAATGAAATAAAGTGTAAAACAGTTTTAATGCACAATGATGAGCTGTTTATTTGGTGACTCAAATGTCTTTCATGGGACTATCAGGATGTTAAATGTTAAATCCATACAACTCAGAATTAAAGATGTGACTGATTTGCTAAAACTGGAGAAAAAAAAACCCACCATAAAGACTAAAAATACAGACTTATGAGATGTATGTCACATATTTATAATACTTTTTTAGATGGTTTTATTAAGTGACAAAAATCATCTTTGGTTAACATTACATACTATTGAATGAATGTACAAAACAGACTGAAAAAGCAGTCTGTTACTTTAACCTTTGACCTGTATTAGAGGCCAAGCTTGAATCACAAGGTTTGCTGTTATTTCTGCTCCTGAGACTATAAGTCCTCGTGTCATGCTTGCATGTGAGGACAGGAGTGACCTTCAATGCTGCTTGTAACCATGGTTACATGTTACGAATCAATGAAGTTATGGGGAAAAAAAAGCTCAGTTAGCATTTTCCATCAATAATCCTTTTTATTGAAAAAGGTATTTGTTTGGTTTGGACTTGAAATCTGCACAGGCTATCTATGCAAAGGGAGTGGAAGCACGCTGACCGACTGAGCTTTCCAGGAGAAAGTGAATAATGAACAAAAGGTTAGTGACTCACCGCCTGCAGCAGGGTCTCCACCTGGTTGAGCTGTTCCTCACACACCCCGGACTCTGTCTGCACTTTACCTACGATCCTCTGGAGTCGCTCCATCCTGCAAAAAGAGGAGAAGGTCAAAGGTCAAGAAGAACTTCAGATCAACATACTCTTTTGTTCAGTGAGGCACAAACGACAAGTAAATTTCTCACTCACTCCGTCTTGGAGAGAAATAAACGTTTTAGATGATATCCCTGCTGCATGAAAGCCATGATGAGCTTCTTTGTGAAATGAACTTAGTTCACTACAGATGAAAAAGCTAAGTCAAACCCCAAGCCCTGCCTACCATGTGATTAAAACATCCCTAAGAGTGTCTATGAAGGACTATGTTACTGAGGAGAGTGTTTCCCCAGCAATGCCTCGGCTGTCATGTGTTTCCTCTAATTAGATTTTTTATTTTCCAGCTCACAAAGCAAACTGCTGCTTCCAGTGTGGTCTTTATCGTTAGAAGATGAGTCATGCTCATGGTCAAACATGAACCTTCTCTGAATGTCTTGCGGCTTTTTTTGAACGTTTGCTTTGGCAACAGACATCATGTGATGAGGGTCTGTTTGTGGCCTAGATACACCACCTCTCAAATTCAGTCCTGAGGAGACGCTCCCTCTCCAAAATGGCAGCATGCAGTCGACCCCATTCCTTCTCCACGTCAAGCGGATGGTAACCGGGCGGCACTTTGACCTGACCAGCCTTGACTGCACCCTGAAAAAGAGCAGAACCACATCATAAACATTAACTGACTGATGTCGCCCGTGACCATGTTTTTACAGGGGACAATATCCTATTTGGTAATCATGGTTTGTTATTTGCTGAAGACATAACAATGCAAAGAAACATGCAAGATGGTGTAAGTCTTAACCTGGAATATAATAATTTGTTTTTGCAAAAATGTTTTTCAATGCTTCTCAATCACAATAAGATATGAAATACATTTTTTTCTTCTCTGTTCCTTTTTGATCATGCTTATGTTTGCAATTTGTGCAGCTTTAAAAGTTTGTGTGTTGTGTTGTTAGCTAAAATTAAAGGAATAAAAAAATAGTGTTCCCTCTCTAAATTGCGGTTCACCTTTCGCATTCACATTGTTTTGTGGGGTTTTTTCAGAGCATGCCTTTTTGCAGCAGCACACTGTATTCTGCTTCCTGATTGGCTGTGGACCTTGTCAATCAATCTCCTCCATGCCATGTCTGCTGTACAGAATTGACAAATCTACAATCTTTGAGCACATCTTTGTTTTCATTCTATGATACTGAATTTAGTTTGAACTTTGAGAGTTTTAACAAGAGGGAGAAGTGTGAAAAGTTTATAGCGTGTTTTGAGGGCTTTTACAGCTTTAAAACCTCTGTAATCCTACTTTGCGAACCCATTTTAAAAACGTACCACCTGCGTTAACAAGAGGCCATTTTATATCCAATTAATGAAATTCAGAAAAAAAAAAACATCAGAAAATTGGCCTGATTTTCAAACACAAATCCTTGACAGTTCTCCTCAACACTGAAGTAATTTTAGACTGTCGTTTTTTTGTCTAATAAGAGAAACTAAATTGGAAACTATTACATGTCATACCCCTGAAAAGACTGACTGGCTTTTTAAACGCGGCGCGGCCGTGGTGCAGGGGTAGAACGGTCGACCTCTGACTGAAAGATCGCCCATGTGTCAAAGCATCCTTGGGCAAGACACTGAAACCCCCATTGCTCCTGGTGGTTATAGGTTGGCGCCATCAGTGTATGAATGAGTGTGTGAATGGGACTGGGACTACGGCGATCTAAGAAGGTAGTTAAGTGCTACATACACCATTTACCATTAACTATATTTAAAGTGCTGTTGACACCAGACAGGCCCTCTGATTACCATAAGGGACATTTAAAACCCTTGCAAATAATTATTCAAGAAACTAACTTGTGAACAACAATCGTTTTTTGTTTTTTTTGGTGGTGGTAGAGAAAGATCTCCAAGTACTCTAATAACTGCAGTAACTACGTTGCACTACTTCAGTCAATTGTAAGAAGAATTGACCTGGTCCAACAGCTGGGATGAAGAAGCATGTCACAATGGTGGTCAACGTGGCTTCCAAATCCTTAGAAATCTGACTGCTAAACAAACTGCAGGATAATTAATGAGGGGCACATTAACACTGAGCTGCAGACAGAACTCACCTCAAATGACTTGAAGATGTGTTTGGAGCGGTTCTTGTCAGCTTCTTTGGCGGGAAGTTCTGTTTCTTTGAACTTTAAAAACTGACGCCAAAGAACCTGCAGAGAGGAATGAGCTGTCATCAGCCTTTTGGTCTTGGTCGGTTGCACCATGTTTAGTCCAAAGATGACAGTCACCTCTATCTCTTCATAGCTGGTGGGGAACTTCTTCTCCTCAAAAACGAGGATGTGGTGCCTGATCCACTGTAGAAGCATGGTGACCACCTCATAGTACTCCTGCCAGCGAAGCTCCAGCTCCTGTAGCAAGGCACAAACATGCAGATCTTCAGGATTAAAGCTAAATCCATGATCTTCTGTTTAAATTCTTTAAATGAGCTGAATGACATGGACAATTTGTCTTGGTTAATAATTTGACACAACTTCTACTGAAGTGGAATTTTTTTTATCTTATTTCTCTAAAAAACAACAGTGGGGTGCTGCATTGATAATTGGTGTCTTATAAAAATGCTCAACTCAAGTCAGCTAATTTGTTGGTATTTGTCAAATTAGTGTCAATGGAAATGTTGCACTGAATACTGAACAGTGCTCTTTTGTACTGCAGGAACAGTGAAACGAAACCTTTGGGAAGGTTTTTTTTTATGCTAAACTTCAGTTCAAAAAGAATAATCAAATACATTTTTATATTTTTATAAAATTACTGTGTGAAAAAAAGCTTACTGTTTCTTGTAGAATTTAGAAAAAAATGCTTTAAATTTCTGAAAACCTGTTGCATCAGGCCCTCGAGGAGCTATGGAGTGTAAACCGTTGGTGAAGTTTAGTGAGGTTCTAAACTTGTTGGAACGTGTGAGAAAAACAGCAAAGAGGAGGGCCTACATTTGCTCTTACTCCATCCTGGATGTCTGGAACTCTGGGCATGGCATCATACAGCGAGGAGACATATGTAATAATGGACTTTTCATCTGGATGGGGCACATCCACATCTGGAGAGTCACGTAAGGGAAAATTACCTTCAAGTCATTCACTTTTACTTGCAAGTCCAAACTAGCTTTATTAGGTTGTTAAAAAAACATAACTACTAAAGAAAGACAAAAAAAATGTTTTAGGTCTTCTGCACCGAATGGATATAAATCTAGATTTGCAATAACTTTAAAGTTAGATATGTTTTACTGTGGTTTAGTTTTGGAAACTCCTTTTCTGTAGAGTCTTACCTTCAGGGTCAAGCAGTCGGGTGACACCCAGCTCTCTTTCCGCCACGCTGAAGGCCTGCTCCAGATTCTCCTGGTTAGTCTGCCGGTACACCTGATTCATATCTATCAGAGCGGGTCTGTGGGACAGGGCACAAAAAAGGATTCCACGATTGGTGCTGCAGAAAATGCCTTCATGATAGAACATATTTCTTGTTTTATTGTGTTAGTTTCTGTCTCTCTTTTTTTTAATTTAATTGTTGCTTTCTGACAACGAGCTGTATTTTCCTTACAACTATCTTGCTTTCCAAACATAAAAGATGAAGGAATTACATTTCCCAGAACACGTCCCAACAGAAATGATCCAATGTAAACATTACTTTAAAAATTCCACATATGATCATGACTTTTAGAAGATGGCAAATTGAAATTTCCAGATTTAAATAGCTGCATTTTAGGTTGTAGGTGATTGGACTAATAAGATCCTCCATTTTTGCTGTAAAAGTATTTTGCTGGGAGGATAATTGCAGCCAACCAACAAGCAGAGACAAGCCAGGAGAATGTCATAAATCTATATGCATGTAAATCTACGGTGAGCCCAGAGATTGCTACGAGGACAAAAAGTTTCTTATGAAAAGCCAAATTATTCTCCAAGTAGACACATACACTGCAAAACTCTAAATGTATTTCATGAGCGCATGATCGTCTGCATCAGCTCACTTATTTTATTCAAATATCTCCATTCTGATTTAATTGTATGTCTGCAAAGAATTACTGGAAGTGCTTTTTAGGACTGCCCTGGTTTTGCCGTCAAGTCATGTGTCACCTGTGCTTGTGTATGATTGCACTGAAGAGCCTGCCATCCCTCCAGCTAGTGGTGAAGTTGTCACAACGAAGACCCTGGTATCCCTCCACCATCCTCTGAGACCACAGCAGCAGTCTCTCCTTGGCCGTCATGTCATCCGACTGGCCATTGACCTGAATGTCAGAGATCTGCAGGCGAAAGAGGAGAGGAGAGATGGATCAGTTCCTCCATTTTACAGGGATTTGGTAAAAAGTGCATCTTATTTAAGAATTATTTGCTTTTTCTTATCTCTGATTTCTTTTTGGTTTGAAGTGGTTTTAGAAAGCAGAACCATTTAAATCATTTAGTCATTTCAAAGGCTACAAAGGCGGCGTGATTTACTTAATTTTCTGGTCTCATCAGACACTTGATTATTAAACAGGTTCATAAAAAAAAACAAAGAAGCCCCTATTTTTGGTTTCTTCCAGATAACTATGGGTTACTAAAAGGGTTCATGACACAGTTCTTTAAGAAAAAAATAAAAACTCCACAAAATTAAAATCATCAAGATGTCTGAGCACCTGCTTCCATGATGTTTCATTAAGATGCTCTTTTTCCGTAACAGAAACAACATTTCAACACAAACAGTTTGTCTGAGCTAGAGGGTGAGAGCCTCAGTCATCTGAACACCAGAAAAAACTTCTGCACAGATTTTTACATCGTCACCTATAAAACAAAAACAGCTGGTTCAGAATGGTGATCCAACAACCAGATCCACAAAGATATTGATGTTTGAGTTCATGTAGACTAATTTTCATAAATGTTTTAATGTTTTCTGGTTTATTTTGGGTCCAAACGGAAAAAGACAAAAAAAAACTGAATGTACTCTAAATAAGTTTTAAAATTGCATAAATGCAAAGACAATCAAGCATCTATAGCAGGCATGTCTAAAGTTCTTCAGGTTCTTCTCATAAAATCAATGATATGTAGCCCCCAGCACTGTGTGTACGATTTCATGATTGTGATTGGCTGAATTATGTTGTAAGCCATTACAAACCTGTGGCAATAACTTGGTCTTGGTCAATTTAAAGTAATTTTGGTAAAAATGTATTTACATTATTTCTGTTCTTTGTGAAGAATTGAAGAGTATCCTATTCTAAAAAATGTATTAAATACTTCATTTGCATTTAATTATAAGGATGCAGGCCAAGTAGATGGCCCCCCCCACACGTTTCACCTCATCATATCGGACCCTCTTTGCAAGTCAGGACGCCCCTGATGCAATCTCTCCAGACCTAGATATTTGATATTCTGTTCTGCCAAAAAAAGTTTTAATTCTCCCTTATTTTGTGCATGCATTTGTTATTCCAGTAAACTTCGGGTGTTCAAGAGTTAACTTTGTCAAAGAAAAAGACTTGAATATGGGTATATCCTTCAAAGACTGTTGTAAATACTAAACCACTTTCAAATCAATTCAAGATCAACAGACTTTTTGTTTAAATGAAAGCTCTTGAAAGTATCCCTTCATGCTTTTGTGTATTAGATCTTAAAAGCTCTTTTTCTAATCAATAATTCCATCTGTTGCAGTTTTGATGATTATCTTTATCACCAACAAACCTCATGTCTCAACTGGAAAGTATGGTAAGCAGTGTTTGTGTCCAGATTGTTGTTTGCAGAAGTGATGATGAGTCAGTGCAGAACTAATCATTTCACTGGCAGGCTTTTTTTTACTACTATATAACAGGAAGGGTGGGGAACAAAAAAAGTATTTTTCCTTCAGTGTGGAAACCCCGGTGCTTCAGTGGGTACAGAGTGAGTCAGAATGGAAACAGATCCTCACCCTTGCAGTAAAATCTTTCCCCTCGCTGTTTTAAAGTGGTCCTGACATTTCGATTAAAACTCTTTTCAGGCACCTCAGAGGAACAACTTCAGTTTTAACAGAGAGATATAAATGTCGATTATAAGAAAAATGGATAAAAATTTAGGTCGGTAGACAATAAAATGACAGTTTAAAAAATATTAGCATGATAATTTTTTTATTTGTTCTTCAATTAAACGTTTCTGAGCATCAGACACGTTCAATCCCTATTCCTTTCTTTCACACAGAGCCATAGAGATGACAAATGTCATGTGAACACCTTTGACTGAGCACTCACTCTTTCAAAATGAAGCAAAAGGATCCCAACAGAAAATTCTACAATGAATTTCTTGCTGCAATTAAAATTAACTTAGAAAACAGAGGAACAGTTAATTTCAGATTCAGTTCTGCCAATGGGGACTGAAATTCTCCAACTCTACCTGGAAGTGAAGGATGATGGTCCATATTAGACCTAGCGTTAGCTTGGGATTTCCATCTGCAATGTCATCATTCCTGATGTTGACCAGTTTGACCTAGAAGTAGAAATCATAATCTGAATGAAAATCTGTGCTGTTAAAATCAGAAGCAAAATTATTTTTCTAAAATACAGGAATTAAAACGTCTCGACTCACTGACCTGTCTGTGTTTCAGGAAGTCCAGAGCCATCTGGACATTCTGCAGTTTGTGGAAGCGCATTCGGCCTTTTTCCCGCGGCTAAAAGAAATAAGAGCACCGGTCACAAACGGCTTAACTCAGCATCAGGTGTGTCTGCGTTCAGTTCAGCAAAAGCCCTCTTCTGCTGTAGAGCTTTTTCCAATCGGAGAATGTGGTGTTTTTAAGTCACATCCTGCAAAACTGGAGCTTCTTCAGATTTGACCCCATCAGCACATGATCCTAGAAATGCATGAGTGCAACACATGGTTCTGCAGCTGAAAGCATGATGATGATGAGGATTGACAAATGGGAGGGTAATTCTACCATCAGAAAACTGGATTTTTAAAAAAAACCTAAATACCAACCTTCTTTATGCTAACGGCTGGACGTTTTGCTGCTTTAACAAAATCACAGTCCAGTTTTGCCATTTCCCTAAACACATTTTCTGTCTGAAACTCTAACAGTCATTTCATGCAGGGACTTTCTACCATTAACGCAGTCTATAAAGGTTTGCTCCAAATATGATCAAAGGATCGACTAGCAGCAAAAAAAGTGACTTTCAGTGAAGTGTGTGTGAGTTGTGCGGGATTGCAGGCCGCTCTTTAGAAAAATTTTTATTAATAATTTTCAAAGAAAGTTAGTTGTAGAGTAAAGTGTAGTTTTTTTTCTGTGTAAAATGTCTAAACAAGGAATTGCAGGGAAGGCTTATGTATAACTTTTATTTATTGAAAAGCGTTAAATTACTGTATAGCTAAAATCTATATTTTTAATTTGTCTGAGAAAATGACCTTTGCATCTCAACCTCACACGCTTCAGTTATTATAAGAAAAAAATATTTTTTCTTCTTTCTCATTTCTAAAAATGGTCCGCTTTCCCCTTCTAAAGTTCCAGCTTAACAAGAAAATAAAAGAGTGTGATGTCGGCACAGAGAGGGACAACAAACAAGGAGAGCGACTGCTATCATGCACAACCCAGCAGCCACCTGGGGTTTTGGCACATGCCACGCCGAAAGAGGCAGTCACCGTGGTCCAGGCGCCACTCACCAACCGTACGTTCCTCACAACGTCACGTTCCCTCTGCTACAGCGTGAGCATCGCAAAAAAGGGAAAGGCAGAGGCAGAAGGGGAAAGGTCAGGGTGAAGGGAAGCAAACAGGAATTAGAGAACCCAAAAGGAAAGAAAAGAAACAAGACAGTGCAGAGAGGATACAAGATGGAAGCAAAGGAATGAAATTAGTGTTTTAAAGCTCCATCACCAAAAGACCAGTGCTGAAGTAAGTCAAGAGTGTGCATAGCCTCAGCATGTTGGCAAAAGAAAACAACTAACGTTTCTCAGTCAACACATGCAGAAGTGGAAACCAGAAGTCCACCAGCTCCAGTAACCGAATAAAGTGGAACAACATGAGCGTAAAGAAAGTCAGACGAGACCACGAGGGGCTGACAGCAGGATCAGGAAAATGACTGCAAACTCACCAGAGTCTCTCCAGAGAGGACCTCCAGCAGGGAGATGAGGTTGTGTCCATCTCTGAGGTCCTCGTACAAGTCAGTGATGTGTCGCTGTACCTGCACACAAAACAAAGAAGAAGAAAAAAAAGGATAAAGTATCATTATCACCTCTGCAGGTTGCATATCATGATCTGATTATTCAAAGTATTTTATTTGCAAACTATTGTTTTATGCTTTGGTGTTTATGAGTGTGGCGTTATTTCATGCCAAAATGAATGAGGGGAGTTATTTCACGAAGCAGACACACGACAGCCCTGAAATCTTCTCAAAGCCAGAGAACAACGACATGTTCATGTTCATATGGGCCAGCCGCCCTCACTCACTCTTCCTCACATCAGATCTATCAACACTCAAACTGTTAGACTAACAAATAATCAAGAAACAAAACTTCTAATTTGGTGGGAAATATTCTGAAGGTCACCGAAGTGTCTTCTGCACACATCAAAGTGTGTCACATTGTTCCACAGCAGTGGCAGAGCTACAGGGAGGCAAGCAGTCCCCCCAGCAAAAAGCCCCATGATTTTTGAGCCAATATTAATATTAGTATTAGCAAGAAATCTTCAATATAGGCTGCTTTAAGCATTGCAAACTTAACATGTATAATAAAAAAATATAAATAAAATAAAATAAGATTAAAATGTTTTCATTTACCACCTATCTGCAGTCTGTATAAAATTTTCTAGTGCTGCCACTGTTCCACAGAGCTCTAGGTTTGGTGCAGCTCTGTTTTTTTAAACACACCCACTTCCTGAAACACTTTTAATAACAACAGCATTTATATTTATGGTCGTTTTAAACACTTTTTTCATCTTTGTAGCAATTACAGACATAACTGGCCTGTGCAAAAACATTTTTGGTCCTAAAATGTCAATGATCTTTTATCGGATCCTTGACTCAATATTTACATGAGAGAAAAAATTGCTGTATCCAACAAATGTGGTTTTAAAAATGTCATCAAACCTCTTCTTGTTTCCGCAGAACTCCCAAAGATATGAAGCACTCCAAAGAGTTAAGAGGGGAAGCAAAAAGTAAGATTGGAATATTAGAAAAGTAACACTAGCATGCAGGCAGATATGTGTGTGCTCACACACAGCACCTACCTCTGCCTTCCAGTGCTGATGGAGAAAGATGAAAGGGGAGGGAGGAGGAACATGAAAAGAAGATGATGCGTGAGAGAAGATGGAAAACTAGGAGGTTGATTTGAGAGACAGACCAGAGTTCTGCAGTTCAACCAGAGGTTCAGAGAGCAGCTTGGGTAAAGCTGCTCAAATAAGTTGTGTGAGATGCGACACTGCAGATGGCAGTGTTGACAAAGCTGGCTGTCAGGAGCTTTGGTGTCCTCACACTTTAATCCCATGATTCTGTTATGACAGAGTTAAAAATGCCTTAAGGCGACCAAGAAAGCAGGGCATCTATGGTCTTGCAGATCCAACTCTGAGGGATTTTCCAACCATCGACTCCTGACGGCAGAATCTGGCAGAGGTCTCAGACAGATTAACAGCACAGAAGAAATTCCTAAAACTTTATCACACTCCAATTCCTGTAAACCAACAAGTGTTCATCAAGCAGAAAATGCTACAGAGGAGCCAGCCTCTAACCCAAAAATATAAGCTTTATCAGCGTTACAAATCTACAAAATCTGTCTCAACATTTTAAATAATTTGATAAACCTGCTTTAATTTTAAATGTACAGATTGGGCTCATCTGCTTATCTTACATCAAAGCCTGAATTGCTCCCCTAGAAATAGCGCTGCTTAGTTGTTATTATTTGCAGTAAGTGATGGAAGGACTGAGTAAACAAAAAGTTTGTATTTGGCACTGATGGATCCTTTTCTTGTGGCTCTGTTTCCCTGAGCAGCTTAACATGATCCACAATAAGAATCAAAAAGTTTTTATTCTTTAGTTTTTTTAATCTGTAGACGTTCATCTGGTTTTCATACAGCCAAAAAATCTGAACTCTAGAACTGATGTTAAGCTCTCAGCAGCTGTTAAATGCTAAATGATAAAAACCTAATATAATAATGAACGTGAAAAATGAAAATAGCTCTACTGCCACAGCAGGTTGTAGAGCTGTAATTAAATAATTGATATGATCTCAGAATTTGTCTGTTTTTGGTATGAAAGAAGAGTTCAGAGTCACACCAAGCTCTCTGGCTTTAGATTTGACAATTAGATCACTGTGTCATGAACATTGGTGTTCATTTTTTTTTTTCAGTAGTTCATTTACGTCATTTAAATGCCTACCCAGTTTCCTAATTTTTTACATAAAACTCTTCCATACATTTATAACACCATTTCCGTTTTCTAAAACTGCCTTTTATTTGTTTGTAATTCAGAATTTGTGATGCATTTAACAGAAAAACAATTCATTCAAAAATGAAGGTAAAAAAGAGCTACTTTTTAAAGAGTTGCTACACTAAAACAAATTGTTTAAATGATTAATGTGTTCCTTAAAAAGTTTTTATTTCCTCTATGGGGTGGAGTATTCATGATCATGTTTTGACACTCGTACCCTGGAACCAGGAGCTTCCTGTTCTCCTGCAGATCCCTGAGAGTCTGGATCACAGATGTTCTAGAACGCTGCAGTTCTTGAGCACTAAATAAAGTGGATCCAGGTGTTGACATGTTCACAGTTAACTCAGTCAGCATTGCTGAGCTTCCATGTGCAGAGCTGATCTTCTGGTGCGTCTCTAAACTATTCTAAATGCTAGTTTTTTGGGAGTTCATATTTCTGTTTTTCAAACAAACCGCTCCTCAGAAAATATTTTCAATAATGAGATTGAAACTGTTGAAGCAGGTCAGCGTCACCTTACGGGTCAGTTTTGGAATCCTTACTTGGAAAGTCATGTTAAAGGAATGATTAACAGCTTCTTCAGTTAAAGAGCTCCAATTAAATCTTACCTTTATCAGGTGTTTGTTGACCCATTTTGTGAAAGTCTTCTTCTGTACTCTGTCCCGTTCATCTGGAACACACAAAAAAGATGCCCTTATTAGCTTTTTCATTAAAGTAAAATAGTGGTTTCAAGTGATTATCACATGATTTTTAGTCAGAAAGAAAACATTTTTTCAACTTTTCAGTCAAAGCCAGTCTGTAGGTTACATAAACTAATGGAAACAAAAAAAAAATTAAAATCAAATCCTTTTTTTTTTTTTACTGATTTTCCAACCTTATTTCCCCACAATCTCAAATTATTGACCCTGGTTTGGTAGTTCTATTTTAGAAAATGCTTTGATATAAAAATAAAACAAGATGCTTTGCTTGAGCTTCAGTACACAAAGAAATGATTTGTATGCTTTTGCAGATCTAAAGAAAGAGGGAAACGAGTACAGAAGAACATTGGTCGGCTCACTTATTAGATCATTGATTTAGGTAAACTGCAGAGGCATTAAACTGAGGAGGACTTCTGATGCATCTTCCTCTGGTGGAATAAAGCCTGCTCATCAAAGGTAATGCAGGAAATGTGTTGCGCTTTGCAAGACTGTTATTATTTTGGTTTAGATTCAAATGCCTGATTGCTCCTGCATATTCTGCACACGCCCGTGAAATGCATTCTTCTTATTCATCTCCCAAAACATGCTTCTTCAAGCCTCCATTGTTCAACGAGTGAACACTGCGTGACAAAACAAGATAGAGGCTTGATGATCCTTGATGAAGTGCTTACAAATGATAAGACGGTGACAACCGCAGTCTTTTCCTTATATCACTTATCTACACGTGGACTTTGGTCAAAGCTCGAGGAACAGAAGCTATCAGACCGAGACAGAACCAAGAAACCAAAGATGGAGACACTCTGCTGTGCCAAACTCCATCTAGGGGAGGGGGGGTCATGACAGTGGTTTGTGGACACACTTACAAAAATCAGGGCTTCAGCTTGAGACAACCACTGGGCCAGCGGAGACAGAGCATAAAACCTGTTGGATTTGTCAAAACCAGTGAAGGACGCCACAGAAAACAAACTCACAAAGAGAGCTTTCTTTCCTCAAATGTATGGCCTGCAGGCCCCTATTCCGCCTCTTTATCTTGTGTGAAAGAAGCAGTTTACTTTGAGCCCACTGTGATGGAGCGATAGGGCTGGCTATCTCATCAGGTTGTTGTCAGAGAATGCAGAATGCATGTACAATGCTAAGAGTGTTTAACTTCCTTCTTTTTAAATGGGAAAATCATACGACTACATAAAAAAAAAACTAGGAAAAACGGTTCAATCATTATTTTATTTCTAAGGTAGGAGTTAGGCAGAGTGTTCCAATTAAAAGGAGAACTTGTGAAGGCACAAGGTTGGATTAATGAGAAGTGAAGGAACACAGATGCAGTCAGAACAAGTTCCAACTCCCACTGAAGCCCCAAATGACAAGACAGACCTGCAGTTAAAGACAAAGTTCTACCTTTTCTGTAATCCATGGCTTTGAGCCTCCCTTGGCAATACTGGTCCTCTATGAAAACCCCATCACTGCCCAGGCTGTCAGAGGAGTAGCTTCGGAAGCTTTGCTGCGTCGCCATTCTGCTAAAACTGCAGCTCGGCAACAGCCCTCCTGCCTCGTCCCAAACCCTGAAACACTGCTCCAGTCGGAGAGACCTTACCACTGGGTGGGAGTGTTCAGACTTCTGATTTAGTTCCTGGACTTTTCCTCAAAATTGTTTTTTCTTTTTCTTTTTTTTCCTACAGCGGCTCTTAAAAATGCCTACCTGCAGGCCATCTTGTCAAGAGCTGCTATTCATCACACAGACAGGAAGACAGACGGAGGAAGATTATCTTATAGCCCCGATATGCACAACCCTCCTCACCTCAATCTTCATCACTAAGAATCTTCTTTTCAGTTTTCAAAATGACCCATTTTCATTTAAAAACATTTTAAAAACACAATTTCTTTTGTCATTGGAACAATGCATTTTTAAAACAAACACGCACACATTAACTGTCCAGTTTGAATGCACGCAATATTCAGAATAAACAGATTTTAAACTTACATTTTGGATATAAACTTGCTTCTTATGTTATGAATTTTTTTTCTTCCAAAAAATAAAATTTGTTTAAAAAAATTATTCTGTTAAAGTATTATATGTAGGTCAGTTATGAACCATAACACAATGGACTTTATTATTCACACAGAGCAGCGAAATCCTTGTCTGACATTTAGGATGAATTATTGAGTTATGCCACTTTCCTTACAAAACATTTTTTTTATTATTCATGTAAAAAAATGCTTTTAAGATAAAGTAATAACAGAAAATAACCCCTTGATGTCTGAAATCCACTTCCAGCATTGAAAAGAAAAAATTACATTTTTGCTTTCACATATATGCTTAATTAAGGTCAAGTGGTTTGGTGTGTCAATAGGCACCAATGGGGTTAAGTAGCTATTATAAATAAGCAGAGTTGACTGTTAAGATATGCAAATCACATCCAGCACAAAAACGTGTCTGTCATGTCTGCCTGCATGTAAGTAAGTAAGTAAGTTTTATTTATATAGCGCCTTTCACAGATAAAATCACAAAGCGCTGAACAATAAACAATATACAACCCAGTAAAAGCAGAAAAACAATTAATTAAATATAATGTAAGCAAAACTAAATTGAAGACAAATAAATATAGAATAAAAGCAACAAAAATCCAGTCAGCTAAAAGCATTTTTGAATAAAAGTGTCTTCAGTTGACTTTTCAAAAGAATCGACGGTGTCTGCCACACGAAGGGACAGAGGGAGGGCATTCCAGAGCCTGGGGGCTATTCCCTGGAATGACCGGTCACCTCTGGTTTTGTACTTTGTCTTAAAAATCTTTAAAAGATTTTGATCTGAGGATCGGAGGGCACGGCTGGAAGCGTAGGGACAGAGCAAGTCTGATAAGTATTTTGGGGTCTGTCCATTAAAAGCTCTAAGGTTAAAACTAGAATTTTAAAATCAATACGCCACTTGATTGGGAGCCAGTGCAAGGAGGATAAAATGGGGGTAATATGTGCCCTTTGTCTGATCCTGTTAAAAGCCTTGCAGCAGTGTTATGAACTAACTGAAGACGGTTAAGAACAGATTTATGAAAACAAGTAAAAAGAGAATTACAATAATCTAAACGAGAAGAAATAAAAGCATGGATAACCATCTCTAAGACTGAGTTAGATAAGAACGCCCGCAATTTTGCTATGTTACGTAAATGATAAAAACAGTTTCTAATTAAAAGGCTGGAATGATGGTCCAAAGACATTGACTGGTCAAACCATACACCAAGATTTCTGATACAGGGCTGTACAGAGGAGCTCAAAGAACCAAGATGCCGGGAAATTATTGGGATTTTGTTTTCTGGGGCAACTATTAGTGTTTCTGTCTTTTCTGAGTTTAGCTGAAGACTGTTACTTGTGAGCCAAGATTTAACACAAGCAAGGCAATCTAGTAGTTCTGTAAGTTTGTGGAGTTCTGTGTCATTGAAAGAGCAGTACAGCTGAATATCATCGGCATAGAAATGGTATGACACCATTTCATTTTGTGCAAAGAACATTTGCACAAAATTCGTGGAATTACCCTTTCAAACTGTTTCTGTCCATCGTGATAAATCACATTACTTAAGAGAGATGATCTTGCACAACATCTAACAACTTAGACAGTTATCTTCTGAGAGGGTTCTGACATGACTGCAAGGAGGGAGATGTTTTGGATGCCTGCAGAGAGGTGTGGCATGCTGTGACCTGACAAGAAAATGCTGCAGACATTCAGGATTCAGAAAGACAAACTAAAAAAAAAAAAAAAAAAACTCCTTGTCAGATTGTTATAGTACAATAGGAGCAAGAATGTTAGTATTACTGCAAAATCTTTCAAATGATTTCGCTTGCTCATTTTTAATTTCCTATCTAAAGATATAGAGAAATCTGTAAAATAATGTATGAAATCTCCTTGAAATTCCAAATTATACCCTGTTTTTTTCAGGTTTCTTTGCTTCAGACTGTAAGATACAGCGGGGAAAATAAGTATTGAACACATCAACATTTCTCTCAAAAAACATATTTCTAATCGAGCTATTGACACGAAATTTTCACCAGATGTCGGCATCAACCCAAGTAATGCACACATACAAAGAAATCCAAACATTAATGTCCATAAATGAAGTTATGTGTAATTAAGTGAAATGGCACAGGGAATAAGTATTGAACACATGAAGAAAAGGAGGGGTAAAAAGGTCTGGCAAGCCAAGAAAGCAGCTGGAGTTTGTCAGTTTTCAGAAGGTTAACCTGCCCCCTATTTGTGCAAAGTAATATCAGCTGGTATAGTCCTGATTGATGCCTTTTAAAAAGGTTTTCTCACCAGCAAGGCTAGGACAAGAAGCATTGCATGATGGGTAAAAGCAAAGAGCTGTCCAAAGACCTACCTTATTGTTGCAAAACACACTGAAGGCATTGGTTACAGGCGCATTTCTAAACTTCTGAAAGTTCCAGTGAGTACCATTGGGGCCATCATCCGGAAGTGGAAAGAACACGGCATTACCATAAACCTGCTACGGCCAGGTGCTCCTCGCAAGATTTCAGACAGAACAATCATCAGAAGGGTTCTCCAACAGCCCAGGACCACTCGTGGAGAGCTTCAGAAAGACCTGGAATCAGCAGGTACCGTTGTTTCAAAGAAAACAATAAGTAATGCACTCAACCGCCATGGCCTCCATGCACGCACACCACACAAGACTCCATTTTTGAAGAAAAAGCATGTTGAAGCTCGTTTGGAGTTTGCGACACAACATTTGGATAAACCCATGACATTCTGGGAGAAGATACTCTGGTCAGATGAGACCAAAATTGAACTCTTCGGATGTCAGAAGACACAACATGTTTGGAGGGAAAATGGCACCGCACATCACCCCCAAAACACCATACCAACAGTCAAGTTTGGAGGTGGGAGCATCATGGCGTGGGGCTGTTTTTCAGCATGTGGTACTGGTAGACTTCATATCATTGAAGGAGTAATGACTGGAGAAAAGTATCGAGACATTCTTGATCAGAATCTGCTGTCATCTGCCAGGCTGCTGAAGATAAAAAGAGGTAGGATTTTTCAGCAAGACAACGCTCCCAAGCACACAGCCAAGGTAACACTCAACTGGTTGAAGAAAAAGAAAATAAAGCTGCTAGAAGGGCCCAGTCAATCACCAGACTTGAATCCAATTGAAGATCTTTGGAAAGAACTGAAGATCCGGGTTCACAGAAGAGACCCCCGGAACCTTGAAGATTTTAAGGCAGTTTGTGTGGATGAATGGGCCAAAATCACACCTGAACAATGTATTCGACTGGTTTCTCCATACAGGAGGCGTCTTGAGGCTGTAATCACCAACAAAGGTTTTTACACTAAGTATTAAATAAATTTCAGTAAGCGTGTTCAATACTTATTCCCTGTGCCATTTCACTTTATTACACATAACTTCATTTATGGACATTAATGTTTGGATTTCTTTCTATGTGTGCATTACTTGGGTTGATGCCGACATCTGGTGAAAATTTCGTGTCAATAGCTCAATTAGAAATATGTTTTTTGAGAGAAATGTTGACGTGTTCAATACTTATTTTCCCCGCTGTACACAGGACATTTTTAAAGAAAAAAAAGTGGAAGAAATAGACAAACTACTTCTCTTCCTGTTATCAATCACTCAAACAAAAACAAAAACTCAGCGAGTCTCAATCCTATTTCCTGAAATGTTAGAGGTTGTTTAAGGTGATTGGTGGCACAAAGTGTCAGTGAAACAAGTTCTCCATCGACATGAAGTAAAAGACAACTGAGAAAATTTAATTTAAAAAGAAAAGTATTTGTCCAGCTGTTTGGGAATAAAATAAATTTATTTTAAAAATTACTGACGACTTTAAAACAGATATTTCTTCTGATAAAATTAAATGGTAAAGCACGGGGGTGAAAGTGTCATATTGGGGGGTGGTAGTGTACTGGAGAGGGGAAACCATATTTTCACCAAATATGTACATTTCGGTCTATAGGCAGAAAAAAAGAAAATTATATTTAAAATATCTTAAAATTCTGACATCTGTTAATGTTTTCTGTTATTATGAATAGCCGGGCCGTTACTGAATATTTTTGATCCTGCACACGTTGCTGCATGGGTAATTCTGTGAAATGCAGTTTCATGAATTTTTTTTAACAGGACCAATGAGGGCTGTGAGCAGTTTTACGATGACAGCTCTGCCATGGAGAGTCAGTGCATTCCTGCTTGAGGCGTGGCGGGCCATCCTGAAGACGAGGGAGACATCTCCCTACTTTGATAACCTCACGCAGCAGAAAGCTCAAGTGTGTATTGCGGCCTGTGCACGCTGCGGCATGCGGCATCTGTCCCACTGTGCAGGAATGTTTGAGAGCATCGTCTGGCTCCCAGATGATGAAGGGATGAGGATGTGAAAGCTGGATGATGGAGGAGGGAACTGTCAGGAATGGAAGCCTGGAGGCATTGCTGTTAAGGATAAATTCTGTTTCTAAACAAAGTGAGTCAACACCCATAAAACAAACACACAGATGGTTTTTCCTTTTAAAATTGCTCATAAAGTGTTTGTTTTTCAATTTTCAAATCTCTTTTTTGGATGTACTTATGTGGGAGCCATTAAGAGACCTTAAGAGGATACACCTCCTGCTCTGTGGTGTTTGCCTCCCTCTTCTGGTTGGAAGGCTGTGGTACATAATCCAGGAACAGAGTTTTTCTGCTTTCATTCAATTCACATGTAGCCGACAGCCTTCTAGGCTTTAAAAAGAGCTGAGGCCATGTAGCTAAGCGAGTTCCTTCTCTGAGGGTCACCCTGTGCTGACACAAGTCACAGACACCCCCCCCCCCTACACAGAAAGTTGAGTTTGTGTTCATGGTTGCCAAGACTACGCAGCCTAAACACACACAAAAAATGGGGCTGCGGTCCACAACTCTGGATGAATTTGCAGAGTCCTCCTCTGACCAAGAACGTGTCAATGAAGCGTCAGAATACTCATGTCTGAGGGAACGGCTGTAAACAAATCCTGTGGCCTCACAACCTGTTTGCTCGCTGTCGCAGGTCTATTATGCCAACTGTCACCAGGAGAGGAAGTGACAGAGCCACACGTGTTGAAAGTTCAAACAGTCTCTTATGCTGCAGAGCTCAAAAGCAATGGAAGGTCAATCAACAGTGGCTTTCCAGTGTCTATCTCACCAGCTGCACCCATCGTTATTAAGATTATGAATAATATAAAATTATGTGTATGTTAAAATATTTTTAAAGTGTCAGACTGGGCAAAAACATCCCAGTCTGAAGGGTAGCTGTGGGGAGTAGGCATTGGTGAACGTATGGAAAAGGTTAAGAACATCATCAACGACATCGCTGCCCCTCCCAATCAGAATCTCCTCTTGTCGCCGCCCTCCAAAGATCGGACAGGCGCGCGGCGCTCGGACCTACCTGCGCAGCACATCTGGCTGTACAAATGGAAGCCCACGTCCTCGCACCTCATTTCATGGATGTAATTTGACCGTTGGTAGATAAAGCCCCTGTCCATGATCTGTCCGTGCCAGGCAGCCCCAGCGCGCACGGACTCCTCCGTTCTTCCGGCCATGATCTCGCTGCAAGTTTTTGCCGCGCGTAAAATCAGCGCTTTGGAGTCTCCCGTGCGCGCCTCCCGCTAGTTTGTCTTTTCTTCATGAGCCTCAGAGAGGAGAAAAACCAGAGCCGTGTCAGGTTGCGGACACTTCGCCTCAAGCCCAGCCCACATTTTATTTAGCCCACTGCTCTGAAGCGCGGAGATCCCTCTGCTCCATCCTCCTTCCCTCTGTGCGCGCGGAGGACACCAAGGGCGAGGAGCGTAGAATGAGACTCAATGTCCCCAGATCACAACACGACAGTCCCGAAACCAGGAAACAAAAACGACTCCTGGTACGCTCTGATGCGCCTCTATTCAGCGTGAGAAGCACTTCTTTTATTGTGAGTGAAAGCTCTCAGAGGGCAGCTTTGACGATTCCCGCCGACGATAAATCAGCAGCAGCTGCGCACCATAAATATCTTACAGACGAGACTCATTTTCTTCCCCCTTTTGCGTAACTTTGAGATCTGTTTTGCATTAACAGCAGGCAGTTAAAAGTACAGGATTCAACGAAAAACATGTGGTTTCTGAGAATCCCACTTCAGTGCAGCAGTCCAAGCTCCTCCATGTTAACTGTGATAATTTTTTGTTCTTTTAAATCCAAAATCCGGGCATGTCCCACTGGGCGGAGGCCCCGGGGAAGACCCAGGACACGTTGGAGAGACGTCTCTCGGCTGGCCTGGGAATGCCTCAGGGTCCCCCCAGAGGAGCTGGAGAAAGTGGCCAGGGTGAGGGAAGTCTGGGCATCTTTGCTTGATTTACTGCCCCCGCGACCGGTTAAGCAGAGGAAGATGGATGGATGGATAAATCCAAAATAAAAGGATAACACCAACATGATTTACTGAAGAATAAAGCAATTTAGATTAAATTATAAGTTTTACTGTTTCAGAGTCTAAAGCCTTGTTTCCACTGAGCAGTTTACAGTTTGATGTTTTGAGCTTTCTATCATAAAATGGACCCATTTAACTGAACTGCACCATTTTTGGTCCCTGTTGGTTGTAGGTCAATAGAAAAATGGAATGGAACAGTTAGGGTGGAGCTACTGTCATCACACAATGAAACCCTTTTGATTGGCGGAACGTCATTATGACAAAAGAAAGCCAGCGCTAACACTTCCAAATATTCAAGTTTGCCTTTCAGTTGACGTGTTTCAGGAAAAGATGCCTGTAATAAACAGCAAGGTCTTGTCAGCACTGGATTTACAAACATTCCTTGCCGTCCTCGGTGATAGGAGCCCTAATCCTCCTCCTCTTTTCGGACGTATTCCTCTTCACCGGCTGCAATATTCTCTCAAACAACATTAAGTGATTTGTTTATACAAAGTACCAAAAGCCAAGAGGAAAAAAAATAAGCTGCTGGATGACCTCTATTGTTGTCGTTGATATTGTCGCTTTTACTATAGTAACACTACTATGGTGCAAAGTTGCGCATCAGTCTATACCCCGCATGTGCCGTGATGAGCCAACTTTGAGTGAAAACGCTCATCTGGATCATTCTATACCTTACCGTACCGCTCAGTAGAAACAAGGCTTAAGAGTATCAGCAGGGTGAGCAGGGTTTTTGTGCTTCTGCGTCCAAATATTCAAAATTCTATAGAGATTAGCAGTTTTTCATATCCATATCACAAGAGTTCTATTCAAAAGTATCAAAAGCTTCGGTTTAAATATTCAAATCTTGAATCTTCAGAAGGAAAAAACTAAAAAAAAAACAGCAATATGGAAAACAGTACCATAGTTTTTGTAAAACATTTTTGTTTATGTTTTTTTGTCCATTTAATTTTTTATATCCAAGTCAGCTTCCTGTCTTATTTGGGAAGCTCTGCTGCTTATCAAAATACATTTCATGTGTGTCCACATGGCTTTTGATCCTTTCCCCACCTGCCTCCTCTTGTTATTCCTCCCACAGTAGAGTCACCTTGGTTATATTTAGTCTATAAGATTTTCTCAGTGGTTGATGTTTTTTTTTTTAATGTTTCAAATTAGAAGTCATCAATATCCTGTTTCCTAATTTTGCCAAGTTAAAGGGCATCTATCGTGTTTAGGTGGGTGGAACTCCTCACTAAAAAAACAAAACCATACTACCAGCAAAGAACCAACACCTGCAGACACACACAATGTATGCACTTTACTTTGAAAGTTTTAAGACATTTTTATGTTTAGTTTTTCTGTTGGAATTAAAGTTCCAGCAAGAAAATGTATGTTCCCATTTATAAAATAGTTCTGTGCACGAAGAAATGAGGAGGAATCTGGATAGTTCCATCAATGTTCTGTTTTTCTCTCTAGATCAAATCTAAACACAATCATCTCCTGTGGTGACGCGGAACAGGATTCATGGTTATTTAACGCGAATCTGCTTTTTCCACAAAGTCATATTTTGTCTGTAAAATAAAAGCTCTTTCATGATGAACACAAAGACACAGATTGCATTGACACTATTCTAACTGTTCCTTTTCCACACACATGCAATTCTACAGCCAGCAGCTGTTTTATTCATACCACTAACCCCCTGTTTATATGTAAATATGCTTAGTGAGGAGGAGGGGTTATAGTAGGTCAAGTTCAAAGCTTTTCTCTACAAGTTCCTCCATTTCTCTGTGGATGGATAACTCAAGCCGAACCTTTAGAAAATGAGCCATACAAGAACGAGGTGGTGAGAAGATCCTGATGGAATAACTTTAATATCCCACTAAAAATGATGTAATTTAATATTTTGTAAAAGCGTTCCCGGTGGTCTTTTAATTATGATGATGCCGTTTTTAGCCAAAATTGAAAAACCTGTTTCCTTTTGTAGGACATAGTTTCTGCAGAGGGGCAGTAGCTCATAAGAAACTTGCCTCAGAGTTGTGGGCAGGACAGTTGGCACAGAGCAACCCCGCCCTTCACTTCTCCATTGGTGGGAGCTCAAAGCAGGGAGCTTGTGGCCCACCCAGCATATTTTTTACGTTACAAATAAGGTCTTTTTCAAATGGCGATTTTTTTTTTGTCCGCTTATTTACAATTTCAATAAAGAAATACTCAGAAACCCTACTTTAAGCTTACTTTTCTTCTTATATATCCTCCATCAACAGACAAGAACATGTTAAAAACACCAAAGACAATTTTCATTAGAATGGGCCTTTTAACACCTTAAAACAGAAACCTTTCTATGAAATGGAGGAATCTTCACTGCACAGTGCAAATAAAAAAATCAGCAGATTGAAGCTACAAGTTTGTTGAGTCTTTTTTTCTGTTGCATGTGATGTATAATCTCCTAATAACTGTGTTTGGTTTGGTGAGTCAGCAGCAGTGCAAATTTTCTGTTTTTGTTGCCTTACCACTATATCAGACATCTGTTTCCTTGTTTTAATGCATTTTGCAACTGTGGCTTCGATGGATGCCAGACAGTATTAAATGACTTTATTACAATAGGATTGCATTGTGTCTGTGTCCTTCAGTAATTTTTCTCTCTCTTTTTTTTAACTTTCAGTGGAGGCAGAGCTGTCCTCACACTGTTATTACTGCTTTGGTGAAAGGAGGCAGGAAAATGAGTCACAGCTGCAAACCACGAGACCAAGCCTAAACCCAATCCTGCAGCATGGGGCATAGAGTTGGCTGCCCCAATCTCCTGCCTCCTCCAGCATTGCTGGTGCAGATCTGGGTGTGGTTTCCCAAACGGATTCGTCAAAATCAGAGTTGCAGATGAAGACCATGACGCGTTCTGATCCTAAGAGATTTCAGACACTTTCACACAAAACCATTAACCATTGCTTAAGGGAATCGACAAAAACTGGCAAACACAATCCAAACAGCATTTAAGACGTATTATGATCTAAGGAACAGGTCAGCAGGAGCATGTGTTATGACTGTCTCCAGGGTACACAGTCCATCAACCTCGGTTTACTACCGGCAGTCAGTCGCCATGTGTGGTGATCTGTGGGCTTTTTTTAACCCGCAGCCTGAGCTAAAGCCCTTTTACCTACTTTCACCTTCCCGCTGTGTCACCTTATTACTCTAGCAAACTGTAGGTCAGTTTACCTAAGTGGATAAATTCTCTACTCAGCCATGAAAAGTAGAGTTAGGTCACACTGGCGTCACCAAAAGAGGCAGGCAGTTGCTGATTGTCCGCTTAACTGCTCCAGACTCAGATAAACATTGCAAATGGTTCTTGGTTTCAGTTTGCCTTGCAGTGTTAGCCATTAAAAAGGTGTTTCCAGGGAACTGTATTTGATCAGGATGCCAAACACTTGGTTTCCTCTTTATATATAACCACACTGTAGATATTAAGAATTCATACTTCATATTTTCTCACAATTTGTACTTAGACACATTAACCGTTGACTTGATTTCCCAGCTAGCACTAAAATACCAAGATCAAATAGACAACTACAGCCTTTTTAAACATTTTGTTGCAGTCAATGACAAACTCAAAATATGAAGAGTGAAAAAGTGTGGCGTCCCACATTTTCAGTTTTGGCTCAATTAAAGATGTATCTTTTTTTAGCTCTACAGTTTTATCCATGTAGATTGACTATAATGCCACCAAAACCTTGAACATTATGGAAAACAATTCTAAACCAAACAAAGAAAAGCATGAAAATCAATGCAAGACGTCCATTGATATTGTTTTAGAACTGAAGATGTAACCTATATTTTGCGCCTGTTTTGTGAGTAGTGTCACAACCTGGTGGATTTGAGCAAATAAGGAAAGACTAAATCAATAAAATGATCTAATAAACAAATGAAGCCAACATCCAACAATCCAGCAGTGCAACAATGTTATCAGTTTAACAGACAAAAACAAAGAAAACAATTCTTGGTTGTATTTCTTGCTTTTCTGCTCCATCGAAGAAGCTGTTGTACTACCTAAAGCTCCGCCCCTTAACAGGTAAGACTCTTTCACGCAGCAGCCTTTGCGTCAAGCTTTTTTTTAATTATGTTTACTAGTTGTGATTTACACACTTTGTTTGTGCTCCCTTCAGGTAAAAAAAAAAAGACACACAATAAGTCTCTTATATCATTTCCTCATATTTTTCTTTTCGGCGATCCATTTGCAAAGCAGTCTTTTTACAGTTGAGATGTTTAAATTATTAAGCTCTGCGTAAAAAAAAGCTCAATAAAAAGATGTATTGACAGTAGGGGGTTTGCACACTATATCCTTTAATGGCAGCATAATTTCCTTCTGCAGAATAAAAGAACTCATCCATAGAAATGAGAACTGTGTTCAATTGGTAAATGGTAAATGGCGTATACTTATACACTTTGACACATGGGCGTGCAAGGCGGGAATCGAACCTGCAATCTTACGATCATGGGTCTACAGCATTTGGGCTTAGTTAAAGCCAGAATTTGGATCCATGATGCAACAGAAGCCCTCCAACTTCAACAAATGACTTGTTCATAGACTGTGGTGTCTCCAATAAAACAAAAGGGAAAAGGGTCTTAGTTATTTCTGAAAAGTAAAATACAACTTAAGTTAAAATATTTTGTTTCAAAAATATTCAACTAATGACTATATATTTTATTTATAAAGTGTCTTTTCAAACTCACAAGGTCATTTTACACCGGACAATTAGGACTTTTTGCTGCTTTAAAAATATACACAACCAACTGTAGTATAAATACGCTTCCTATCAACTGCTTCATTTGAAAGGGACTAAACAGTTTTGATTCGTTTCAGAGATATAATGAAATTACTGTGATGATGTCTCATGCTTGTCAGTTTTCTTGGCTGGAGTTCATACATGTGGGGTTACCAAACAGGTCTTTGTGTCTTGATGTTCAAGAGAAAGAGGAATCCTTAAGTTTGCCGGCGGGCGTGTTGCCTGCAGAGCTGCATTGTGACGGTCTGTGTCAACAATAAAAAGGACCTGCCTCAGGTGTGTCTGCTTAGATTCGGGCCAACTCCAAGAGTCTTTTCATTTTTTTAAACCCACAGTTGGGCGTCCTTATCATGCAATGTTCATTTGCAAGTTAAACAAAATAAAACAGGCTTGACAAGCTTCTGTAAATGCAGCCAAATCCACCTCTAAGTACAACTTTGGAGCACAGCTAACTGGAGCTTGCACAGACGAAACCTTTATACTGAACCAGACTAATCTGCTCCTCCACACAGCCAGCATTTACAGGGTTAACAGAAACAATTCATTCCACAGGAAACCAAACCCGAAGAGGGAGAAAGAGGGGGGCAGAGAGGAGGAGTGCCCGCCATGATCACACAGCGCAAGAGGCAGAAACCAGGAACACACAAGGACCGCCGGTGACGCGCAGTTTCCACAGAAAGCCTGGACAAGCAGCCGTCTCTTTAGGCCACCACCAGAGTGAAGCCACCACCTGTGCACTTACCTTCACTCTCTGCTCTGCGCACCCTCCACCGCCAGACGGCAATTAAGGTGACGACGTGGCCCACAACCACCAAGGTTGGGAACACATTTCCAGGGGGGCTTGCCGGCATTAGGGCTTGGTTCAGTGTGGAGAGTCCTGGGCTCTGTATAGGGAGGGTGAGGGAGGAGGGGCGCAGGCAAAAGGTGAAGGGGGAGTGGAGAAGAGGGGCCAGCGTCTAGGGGTGGGGTGCCATCCCAAACTCCTAAAACCAGAGACGTAGCCAAGTTGTCCGGGAGTTTAAAGAGAGGCAGCTCTCGTCCTCCGGCAGGGACAGCCAGTCACTCCCTCCCCTCCCTTTTTTCCCTCTGTTCTTTACTACAACAGTTCCTCCCTTTCTCGCACGGTACTCAAAGCTGGTTTAGAGTTTTCTTTTGCCTGACACGGCTAAAAATAAGCTCAGAGTGCCTAGGCTCAGCCGGCTCCTTCCTCCCTGCTGGCACTGGCTGGGTTTTCTTTGCCCGCTGCGGCGTATCTGCAGAAGTTAATAATACATGAAGCAGTTTGGCGTGGCCGACTGTGCTCTCCTTCAGGTCAGCCCTGATAAGAGGTGAACTCGAGTCAAAATTTCCAACTTCTTCTCCGCTGAAAACGATTTCCTTTCAATCCATTTTCCATTGTGGTTTATGAGCCACAAGTGATCCCAGCCTCCCACTAACTATCCATTCTTTCTTATTTTGTAACTCCTCTACAAGCTAATCTCTTCCTTGTGTAGGGACAGTGCAGCCAAATAACATAAAACTACCAACCCCCCGTTCTGCTTTACCACAAAAATGTTTGAGAAAATGAAACACAGGAGGCATTAGTACACAAATATACATTTTTTTTATTCCAGTAGACTTGATTCAAAGTTTTCCTTGATCTTTGAGAGGTTTGAAAGCACCTACAGAAATACCTGAGACACACCTGCTTCCATCTGTCCGGCGCTTCAAAGGAGAGACATGACTGTCGTCAATGTCACCCTGTTAGACGCTCAGAAACCCAACACCACAACTTGTGTTACCGTCACACATTGACAATCCAGCTCCGCCGTGGAGCAACTAAAATAGACAATAGCATGTTGACCTGATGGTGCCTTTGACACAAGCACAAACAAGGAACACAGAAGGTGATGTGATGTAAAGGCACTGACTTAGCACTTGTAAGGACTCTGGAAGAGTGCCCCCCCCAGCGCTGTTGCCTCAGATTAGACAGATAAAGACTCCTGATTAAACATTACGAATTTGAAGAAGGAAGGTATTTGGGAAATCCAGATCAGACTGGCACTTTTTACTAAAACCTCTGAAGGTTGAACCCAGAGAAAACTGCAGGGAAACAGTGCAGATGTGTGGAAAAAAATAACTCCAGCACTCTTTCATGGGCGGGGTCAGCTCCATCCCACTCCCCTCAGATGCAAACAGCCAATAACTTTAATACATTCTGCATTCTCCCACGTTAGCACCAAAGCTAAACATCCCAGAACGACTCATACTGTACAGTTTTACAGATTCCTTTTAATATGCCTCAAATTTCAGTGAAAGAGCAAGAGAAGGTTCCGGTGAGTAAAGAGTCATTTCCATTTAAGAAATTCTACCGCACAGCGGATCCTTAGATTTGATGCATAATGCATTTACTGCTACTGCAGAATCCTGCAGATCAATTCCAAAAAATGACACAAATCTAACCTACCATGGTCTCGTGGTCCACAACAGAAACAGCAGCACGAGTCCATCTTCCCTCAGCGTCTTCCTCACTTTTAGAGAGAATGTAGAACTGCCAGGGAGTCAGCTCTAACCTCCTGACATTGTGTTCTGATCAAAACCAGGGGGGCGTGCAAAAAAAGGAAGAAAAAAAAAAGAAGGGGAGAGGAGCAGAGGGACGGCTGGGGAGGAAAAACTCGACAGCTCTGCGAGTTTGATTTGATTTGTCAGGCTTTCCTCAGTGGAAAGAGCATCTTGTGTGACAAGCACGGCTGGACAGAAGCCATATGTGGGGGGCTCAAAAATTCTCAGGACGTTTTTCTTAAATGGTTTAGACAAAGAGCGGAAGGCAGGACTTTTTTATTTTTTCTGTTACCAGAACATGAACCAGACGTTCTGCAGTAGAAAAGTCTTGGAAAAGTTGGAAAAAAGTGGAAGAGCACAAATCCATCCACAGAATCACGACAGCAACAAATGATGTTTTTGGGTTGTCAACTGATCTATTCATCTTTATTTTATGAAACCGATTAGTCACAATTATTCTGCTTTCATCCAACCATGTCAGCTTCAAAAACCCATCAGAAACACACATTACTGAATATTTGTGAAGCAGCTTCTTTTATTTGCACCAAATTGGAAAAATTCATGCTTTTATCAAGCTTCAGTTTTCACCACGGCACACTGAATATCAGTGCAGCCTTTGTTTTAACCATAAATTTACTCAGAGCTCTATGCAACACATCTGTGCAGTTTGAAATGTTTAAATGCACAAAAAGTCATCTGGCTTCATCAACTGTTCACTCTCTTTTCTACATTTAAAAATAAAAATTCAAAATGTTCTCACGATCAAAATTGATTAAAAATTACGATTAAAATCAATTTCTAGGCAAGTTCACTCATTTCCATCTTACTTCCCGGTTAAACACAGGTACGATTTAAAATGCACTAAATGTCTAAAGAAAATCTTTTAAACTGCTTTTAGTTTGTTTAAATTTAACAAAAACCTTAAAAGAGGTTTTGTTGTATCTATTAATGTGGTTATGGTGCACATTTTTGCCCACCCAAGTCTGTGTTCTCTGTTCTGTATGCAGCAACCAGTCAGGAGCTGCAGTCTACACCCCAAAGGAAACTTGAACCTCAAACCATCCTGGGAGGTGTCTAACATCAGGTCTGCACAATCATTTGTGCAGAACAGACTGGTGTGGAGTCAGATCTAGCAAACACATCCCCCAAAAAACATGTCTCTTTTTCCCGAAAAACAAACAAACAAAAAAAAACATTCACACCAGCTTTTCCCCATCTGCTCCTCCACACACCACCAGCAAAGCCTTTCTGTGCTGACACCTTTTGGTCGGAAGACAGAACTGTACAAGGACTTCCTACCTTGGGCATGCTGAATCAGGGCCTCCATGAAGTCTCCTGTCCAGCAAATTTCTGCTCCAGCTCAGATAGTTTCTGCCTGACTTTCCTTTACTTTGGTTAGATGAAACACAGGTAGCAGGTTCAAAGCCGTCTGTTCCTCCACTCTTCAATGCTCTTGTCACCTAGTGACCTTTATGACTGTTGGAGTGAAAAGCAGAAGAAAGGTGGCAACTTCCACATAGGGACTGGCGTGCTGCACAGCCCTCCTTATGCAGGCAAAAGGCAGGAAAAAGTGACTGCAAGTGAATTGTGCTCATATCTGCCAGTCTCTGCTGAGTCATGTGCACCAGCACTGGCAGCAGACCAGACTCAGGCAGAGCAAATGGGACATTAAACCAGGCAGACCTTCTTCAACCAAAAAACCAGAAATAAAGGCAGTTTCCCCCCAGAAAATGACAGAGATCACGTGGAAACAGAACACGAATTTAAAGAAGAAGTTATAAAGATATCAGCATAGATAAGTTTTTCATTGCTCCAACAATGTGTCTGATAACATTTTCCCCCACACATTTTCTCTATTTCACACCCACAGCGGGCAAAGAGTATAGCAAAGCCTTTATGCACAAAAGTGTAATAAAGACGCACATAACTCAAGATTGTTGGTCACAATCTGATCCTGCCCCACACCCCCCCACAGCTTTTCCTCTTCAATGTGTCCTTCAAAACAGCAGGGAAACATTTGAACATCTTTCTTTTTCTATGGGTTTTACAGAGGTCTGTTTGAAACCGCAAAAGCAGCAAAACACTTCTTCACTTCAAACCACATTGACACACAACAACACCTGGTTTGGAAATGTGGCAATAACCTTTATTTTTTTACCAAATCATCCACTGGATCTAATAATTTTAGGTTGTAGAAACCAGCTTGACTGCTGCGTTTCCATCCTACAGAAAGGCATTAAGTTGATAATCAAGTCTGAGGTGGATCTATTATGACCCCTTTAACACTTAAAGAGCCATTCGGGTGGATATTGTTTTCAAAATATGAAATAGTTTATAACTCTTGACAGACGTTCACATGACTCCCTTTCAAAATAAAAGACACCCTGTGCCACTAAGCATCAATTCAATGCAGCAAATTAGTAGTCCTTCATCTATTTGTGAATGATTTGGAAAAAGTTTTAGTTTACCCTACTTTTTTTTACTTTTTACTTCACAATAAAAACTTCTAATTTTTTTTAACCAAAGAGCCACAAGTGGCTTCGAAGCCTCAGGTTGCAGACCCCTGCCCTAGAAAATTTCAAACATGGAAGACCAACAGTACCAAATATTTCTATGAGGTCTAGTGTTTACGTGCAAACATGCAGTAACAAACTGAAGTCCTATTTGGTGCCTTTTAAAATGACTTCCTCCTCCCTTCATGGCCTTTGGGTTCATTTTATTTTAGATGCCTATCCTCCCCAAACAGTTCAGTCTCCAAATTCCAAGGGTTAGTAATTGCTTTTCTGTGGTAAGTTTGCATTTTCTTATAATAATTTCTGTGACACTGAAGTCAAAGTTCTGCTCTTTCACAGCCCACAACCTATTTTGAAAACCAAATCTTAAATTCTGAACTGCTTAAATGCAGACATTTTTTTTCTTTCAATGCCAAACAGAGAGAAAACATTTTTTCCCAATAAAACAACTGTACAGTTGTAAATGTTTTTTAGTTATCCGGCATTTAAAATTTTAGAAAGTGATCAACAAAAAATGAAGACGTTTCAAGCATTGAAATTCCAGTCTAATTGCACCACAGAATGTGCAACAATTGTATTGTTCCCGCAATTTACAAATTGAAACAAAGCCTGTTTTTATGTTTGCAAAAGGCATGATGTAAAATTGAAGAATTTTCTTCTGAAAAATACCAAATTATTTGTGTCAAATTTAGCAAAGATATTTTCCCAGAAAATGACTCTCAATCAGAAAGTCTGTTTAAAAAATTGTGGTTGATTAAAACTAAATAAAAAAAGAAACCCAACACACATGTAAGAATTATTTAGTTTTCTGACCAAATTTGAGATGTGGTTTTAATAGTAGGGAAGGAGCAAACAAATGTAACTAGCTGTTCACAGATTACATTTGTGGCTGCTTAGGATACTCCTTCCATCTGCTTTTTAGAGGCCTTCAGAGCTGGAAGTAGTTAAAGAAACAGAGGTTTTATTGTATTCTAAACCCCGCAGCGTAATAAAGTATACCCTAATGTCAAAGTGCCACATTGGTTCCAGAATATGTAGCTTGGAAAGACTGACTGTGAAGGTCAAATCACTCAAGTACAGACAAAGTCCCATTTCCCCCCCCATCTGTCCTCTCAGGCCTCATCCCAAACCAGTCAAGCCCATAATGGAAAAGCCATCAAGTCTTTCCACTCCTCATCATAGAAGTGTCAGCATTTAAGCTTCTATTACTCCGGGTCTCCTGAGACCCACAGAGAGGGGAGCGCAACAATCCAAAACCCCGGTGCCAGCAGGGATTTTCAGGCAGGATGTTTGGAAAATGTTAGGCAGAACGAATCCTCCTACGTTAAGGAACCGAGCCACCACTCCCCTCTTTACCCTACACACATACATGTACTCACACAAAGTTCTGGCTGCAGCTGCTAACCATTCTGTAATTAATATCTGATTCCTCACAGTGATGAGTCACAAGACGTGCAAACAAGGACACAAACATCTGGCGCCATTTGGAGGCGTGTGCACTTAAAGTTAATTAACCCCTGCAGTTTTTTGGGTTTTTTCCGATCTCGTTGATAATCCAATTTGCCCTGTTCTCTTGACTTATAATGCAGAGAGGGGAGGGTTTGTTTTCCAATTAAAGAAGGCCTTTCGAGTTGAAATGTTTTTAATGACAGAGAGTAAAATGTACCCCTTCTGAGACCATCACTGCAGTGATATTTACAGCAGACGAAGCTCTCCTACAGATGAAAGGGTAAATAGATGCTGCCAGCTCCATGGTATTTTGATAGCCTGTCAAATGGATGGGGATGATATACTGATGCAGAAAGTGAAGATAAACAGAAAGAATGTCTTACGAGTGAGAAACCCTGCTAAAATTGAAAGCAGGGAGACATTCTGAAAGCGAGGCACCGTCGCCTCCAACATCTTTTTTTGGTAAAAGTCCTCTTTTTACAGAGCCAAACTTCAGGACTGAGCAGTTCTCCTTTATAGAATGCAGCTTTTTTTTTTATTTTTTGCAGATGTTCTCCATTACCTGCCCTGTGGCTCTAAATCAAACAAAATAACCGCAACAGAACCTTTGGGTTTGGTTTCCACCACAAAAACACTGATGGACAGAAATAAAACCAGCTGCACCGAAGTTTGAACAAAGACTTTTCTACCTGAACAAAAAACAACAACCTGCAAACGACATTCAATGATAAAGCAACGCTGCAGAGTCACAGTTTGAGTCACAGTCAGAAGTGCCCTAAAGCTAAAAGCTGAAACATATACATGAATTGGCTTGTTGAGGCAGTTTTACAAAAGCAGCAAAAAGACTCCTTTCACTCACAGCTGTTATAAAGACTGCTTTCAAACAAACATAAAATACTCCCTGCATACCAGGACACACTTCATAGAAAACAATAAAACATTTTTAGGGGGCCTTCCAAATCGTTAAATAGAGGTTATGACATTTGGTGATGTGGGAAAATTGCTGGGGGAGGGGCTATTGCTTAAAACCTACACAAACATCTGCTGAGAAACTCTCGGGCCATTGTGCAACTGTCACCCTTTACAGTCAGTATGCAGTGCAGTGAAAATCTTTACCTAATAAAATCGGATCTTGCTTCAGTGTACATGCAAATTAAAAAAAAGTGTTGAAATGTGTTTCTGTTGAAATGCAAATACTTAAGACTCCACCCTTATAAAAAAAACGCATTGTTAAAACTAAAATACTAATAATAAGTTGGCAACAAACATTTTAAAATGAGGAAGATTCAAGAAAAAACCGCCAGAGTGACAGTTGTAACTTGGATTTCTAATCCATACTTTTTAATGGAGGTTTTTTTTTTTAAACGCCATTTCTTATGCATTTTAGAAAATGTAAATGTGTGAATAAAAACAAACAATTCAAGTTATTATTCATCCCCGGTAATTCTACATAAAATTGTACTACTTGCTGACTACTGTAAATCAGCTGTGCTAAGTTATTTGGTTTTTACATCATAAAAATGTTCGTAGACAACAAAATGATATCGTCTCCTCTTCATCACAACTGTTTATCACGTGGACAATTTGATAACTCAAAGCTTTCTTTGGAAGTATTTTGTTGGTGTACATTTATCAGTTTGCAGTGTTGACAGATATTCTCTAATTTATAAATTTGAGCCCAAATAAAAGTCTAGGTTTTTTATAGAAACACGTCTTAAAATGTCAAACATTTAAGACATATTTCATCCACAACCACAAGGGGTGCCAAGTACCTGGTGGGTTAAACCCCTGTGTCAACAGGAGCTGGGACCTCCCCCAGACTTCAATCCAGCTGCCAGTCACAATAACGTGAACACTCAGTTTGTTGCTCAAATTCTGTTTAAAAATAATTTGCTGCAATAAATGATACAAACATCGTCTCTGAATAGGAGAGTATTTTGCTGTCCTATAAGCTGTTGCATTGATGATAATGCTGTATGCTTACATCTTAACAGAAGTGATCAAAGATGACCTTTTCATTTAAATTTTCTGTGTGGAAATACAGTAGCAATGTATTCTCGGCTCTATCCATGCAGCCCCTCTAGCACCTTTAATATCAGTTCATTTGTTTGTTCCACGTCATTCTCCTCAAATCATATCATCCTCAATCACAGGCCTCACAAAACAGGAGAAAACAAAAACACTGCTCAACTGAAAGGAAGCACTTCGGCCAAAAAATAATAATGTTACAAGATAAAGAGGCATTTAGATTATTATTTTTTTAGCTTTTTAACAGAGTTATGTTTTATAAATATAATTTTTGGACATATTTGTACAATTCACAAGGCTCTGGAGAAAACTCTTATTTTAGAAGATATAAAAAAGGGGGGGTTGCAGTTGTAATATTTCGGTGGTGTGTCATGTTACCGTGGCTGCAGGCTGGCCACGCCTGGCCAGGTTTTTTTTTGATGACTCACTACAGTGGTCAGTCACACAGAAGCACATGTGTTCTTCCCCTGCATGGAGAGGATGTGATGCTAAAATCCTATTTTGTGACTTACTCAAGTTCCAGAAATGTTGTGTTTTTTTTCCAATCCAAACAAGTACTTTTACTTTAGAAACTACTAGAAAGTTTGGATTTAACTTAAAGAAGTTAGCAAAACTTGCAAGATTGTCATGCAGCAGCTTTTAGGATACTGAATGTTCAGTTTATAGAATAAATGATTGTTTTTGGAATTTAAAGACATGCTTTTTGTATCCACAGATCATAAAAAACCATTAGCAGATCAGATATAGCAGGAACTCAAATGAAAACCAGAATCCAAAGTAACATTCATTGGAAATGTGTGTTTTTGCACAAAAGTATAACTGGATGTAAGAGATAGGAATAGAAAGCTGCCAGAAATAACTAAAACTAAGAAAACTGCTTTAAGAGAACACAAGGTCAGAGTGGCTCAGTGTTGAACTAAAAAAGGCTTTAAAAAAAAGCAGCAAATAAATGAGTGCTCGTTTCTAAATAGCATCACAATAAGAAGAACTGTTCCAGGAAGAGAAGGAACACGAGTGCTTCTGTGTGACTGACCACCGCTGTGACTCATAGAAAAGTCCTGCCCGGGCGTGGCCGGCCCACCACGCCTGCAGCCATGGCAACATGACACACCACAGAAATATGGGCAAACACAGAGGGAGGCCAGAACAGTGGTCAGAAGCCTGAACATCGCTACTGGCAACACAAAACAGAAACATTTTTTTAGCAAAGACAACAAACATCAACACTGACAGAAGTGGAAAATAGATATGGTGATTATAAATGCAGAAGAATAAGGCAAAGTTAGCAGTTGTTTTTGTTGCTAATGTCCCATTCTTTAGATGAAAACACAGAATTCAAGAGTTCTTTAAAAATTGAGTATCTGCTTCTCTGTGCAGACTGCTGGCAGAATGGCAACTGCTCGGCCACAATGGGACCCTCAGCCGTTTCTTCACTGCGCTGCCACAATTTGTTAATACGATTAGCATGCTCAGTCTGGAAGGATCTTTTTGACAAATTCTCAAAATTAGGTTAATCCACAAATTAAAATCTAAGGATTTATGTTGTTGTTGTCTTTAGTCGATATTTTCTGTTTTACTTAAAAGCTATAGATAGGATTTTTAAGTTTTTGAAGTGAATTGCAGTGCTGCACAAAAAACACGATCCTTCACTAAACAAGTTCTGTATAGCAGAAAAACCATCTGTCTTGATGCTGCTTTCAGTTAAGATGCTCTAAACTCCTGGCAGAGGCTGCCAGTGATAAGGTTTTGATTTTTTTCTTCCATTCTTTGACTACAAACGTGTTCGAAATGACAGTAATTGGAAAAAGAAAGCTATTTAAATCCTTGCACGATATATTGCAAATACGTCTGTTTGATCACTTACTCATCTAAATGAAATCATTCCAGGACTAAAATGAATCCCAGTCATCTAGACAGGAGTAGGATGTTGTTAGGAATCACTTGGGAGACTTTTAAGGACTAGGTCACATAATCAGTGGTTCAACAATGGCTTTTAAACCACCAAAGCAGTACAAAGAAAACTCAAACAAGGACTATTAGACAAAGTTTATCTTAAGTCACAAAAATGTCCTGAAAATATTGTATCAGTGTGATATATGTGGTGTCATTAATGGAGTCCTACATGGCAGTTCCTCCTTCATAAACTCTCACAATGGTGCTTTCTTCACTTAAGCTCCTCCACAGAGCAGCACATCTCTATAAATTATGTCTCTTCTTCAAGTTTTCCACACAACCCCAACAGAAACAGTAAGTTCCAGCAACAGGAGTCAAATACGAAGTTGTGCAGGGGAAGGACTTTGCACAGGATCTAAAGCCCTGAAAGCCCTGAAGATGTAATTACTGTGACCTCCGCGACCTCCATCAGTCTACATACCTGGGTGGAGTAAAACCCAAGTTTGACACATTCCAACTGAAGTTCCAGTACTCAGGCATTCAGCGATGTTTCTTTGCATTATTAAGAGCACAGGTGGTCTGGGAATCTTTGGAAAACAGAACTTACAGAAAATCAGGCAAAAATGTGGGTCCAACTGCCCTGAGGTTCAGCTTTTTCTGGATTTTGTCAACACATTCTCGTTATATATTATTAGGCTCTGAATATTTACAAATCATAAAAGCTAGCAGGCGTAATTTTTTTATGGCTGTTTTTGAATGTATTACAACAAAACCCTTTTTTGGGCTAAAATTGATGTGAATTCAAATTTTACAAAATTATTTGCTTTGTCTTGAGTTTAAAACTAAGCTGGAAAACTGCAGGAAAACGCACAGCAGAGATAAAGAAAAGGCAACGCTTTTGACTCGACAAGGCACCTCACCGAATGTTGGAGACTGTTTTGCCTGGAGGGAGGGCTGGTTGTTTTTACAACCAAATCTCCTGCAAGGGGAAATACTTATTTTTTACCGTTTGGAAATAAAAGCTAATTCATGCATTTTGTCCTTCCTGACCATTGAATACAGTCCAATCTACCAAGGAGCTAAACTGTGCAAGATTGTGTGCAGAAACCATATCACTTATAACAGCCACAGGCCCATTCTAATCTTATATGACCTTGGTGACAGAATTTATAGTTTAGGTGTAACAACATTCAGGTAAAAATCTATCGCAACAAGGGACAAAAATGTCTCCAAGCAGCAGATAAGATCCAGACAGTTCACTTGGCATTAGAACAAAGAGTCCAGGAGACATCACAACAAGTATCCTGCAGCCTTACATACCGCTTTGAAATCAAACAGCAAAGATTTGAAGAAGAGGAAGACGTGTATATCAGGTGAAAATTTTATTTCCTATTTCAAACATCAGCATGATCACGAGGATTTTTGGGAGGGCAAAAAAATTACAAGAAAATTATCTTTTAAGTCAAAAAAGGCCATAAAAATTATCTCTGGCAGAAATTACAGAAATCTTTCAAAGCCAATATTCAGTAAATTATAGATGGTTAAATGTAAACATTTAGTTGATTAAACTATTTTAAAATGAATGCCTAAAAAACATTGCAACTGTTTCCCCCACAACATTCATGGAAGAGTTGTTAAATGTGACAAAATACTTACAATTTAAAAGGATGAGACATTTTCTCATTGCCAAAATTCAGAACCAAAACAAAGGAAAGGTGTGTTTTCATTCAAGGAGTCAAGATATGGAACAATCTCAACCAATATATTCAAAAGTTCAAAAAACTTAAAGAATTGTTACTGAAATCAAATCAATGAAGGGTGTTGCTCAATTCCAGACATCCACATTTAAAAATAAGGTACAATCTTGCCAGTAGTTCTGTTATTCTAAACTGAATGTTTTGATGTAAACAAGTGCATATGCTTTATAACAGATATGTCTATATATGTTTATATACCTTTTTTTATTCTTTTCTTTCTCCTTAGTATGTAAAAGGGGCAGAAAAAAAAGTTTTGTTCTTTCTGCTACATTCCATTTCCCAGGCATGAGATCTTTTGTAATATCTATTGTTATTGTTGTTTTATGGAAATGAAAATTAAAATAAAATAAAATAAGTTGGTTTCTGAGGATGCAGTACCAGCTTCCTTCTGTTTTTTCTTAAGTAGAAACCTTCAACAAAGAAAAAGTGCACACGTGTGCGATTCCACAGAGCAAAATATGTTTGTTTTTTTCAAAAACAAAGCTCTCGTTGTAAGACTTAACAGGCTGTAAATGAGTGTTATAAGATTTTTTAAAGGCTTGACTGCAGCTGACAAACAAGTGTGAACCGAACTGTTCAGGAGATGCCAGAATTTCTGAAAGAAAAAGCCTTTATGGTCTAAAGTTAATGTGCAGACCTCAGGGCCATTTCAGGCAAAGGAAAATGAAGCTCAGCAACTTGAACAGCTCTCAACAATGTGAACTGATTTTATTAGGCTCTAGTAGCAGGCATTTTTGCCAGTCAATAGTGGCTTCACCAACAGTGCCACCTACTGGCTACTGAACAAGAAAGTCAAATAAAAAAGTGGTCATTTGGTTTTAGTCATTTTAATTCACTTTCCCTGACAGAAATCAGAAAAAGAAGATTGGCAGAGCTTACAGAGGATGAGTGTCATGGCAGAGCTGGCCAACCAAATGAATTACAACAAAAAACAAGGCTAATGAGGCTAGGTAATCACATCAGGAAAGTTAAGAGGCTCAACCAAGATTGTGGTCAGAATTGATGAAGATGATACTCACTGACAGGATTACACCAACTGTTGCCAAGCAACTCAGACCCCAAACCAAACCACTCAACCAGACGAGAACTCAAACGAAAGCTACTTCATCGTTACATCTGGAAGAGTTTGTATTTCCTTCTCTTTTTTCTGAAATACTTCTGTCTTTTACTTTGAGATGGAGGAACATTGCTTTAAAGAGTGTGTGGTGTGACTCATAACTTCATCAGCCTTAACCATGATCTGCATGTGAGAACAAAGCTACAGCAGCACCTAAAATACATCAGTGGCTCTGCAACAATTTACGATTCTTAGTCTTCAATGTATATTTGGCTCAATAATATTTGGGACAAGGCCGCACATGTCTGAACAAAGGCTAGAGGCTTAAACTAATGACATTATTTGCATTTACTTAGTTATGGAGCCAATTTTTCACATATTTTCTCAATAGATTATACATTTGAAATAAAAATAGATAAAAAATTGAGTTTTTTATTGTCAGGTAACTGCACTAGGTCTGGAACATCCAACTGTTAACAGTGTGTTTATCCCATTTATTTTCCCATTTTGGAATGGTCAATTGGTCATGCATGGTTCATCCATCTTTTATGTCTTTGATGCTAACAGTGATGTTTAAAGCTTTTAATTTGCACAATAAGCTAAAATATTTCAAAGTGACTCTTGTTGGACCTGGGGTCAGAATCTCATAAACTAAAGCTCTTAAACATTGAATCAAATCACACTTTATGTATTAAAAAAAGCACTTTACAGTTAAAAGCAAGCAGGCATACAGAATTTTAAAAATGTAACTTAAATTCCAAACCACCCCTTTGCCCTCCCCTTCCCCTCCATTGACACCTACACCTCATGACCCCACACACACACAATGATTAATACAGGTAAACGTGCCTGTAATTGCAACAGAAACATATAGCTGGGCTCTGCTGTGAGGAGACAGCATTTTGGGAATCTATTCATACCAGGAGGTCAGCCGCAGGAGCATCGCCACGGTGTCACCCAGATCAAGACAGCAACAGGGGCCCACTCACTGCAAAGCTGGACCCCAGCTCCCCTAGTGAGGGCGAGCACCGTGGCAACAAACCCAGACCAAACTGGCAAACAGAAGGGGAAAATACTGGGGCTAAAAAAATGTTACCGGTAAGTTGAATACATAATGTATTTAAATATATAAAACTAAAAGTAAATAAAATTAAAATAAATACATTAAAATAATTCAAATTAATTAATTACAAATGTTTATGATAAATAACCAGATAAGATCATCTAAATAAGGTGGATCTTGAGCCACGGTACAAAATAGTTTCTTCTGACATTTAACTTAAAAACTAGGTTTAAATTATGTTCAAAGTAATGAGCTCAGTTTAGGTCAAACTGAATTTTCACATTTATAAGTAAGAGGGGACTAGATTTAGGTCGATTTAAAAATGAACTCACCCGGGGTTTTTTTTTTAAAGTTTCGTTATAACGGGTAAAAAAATATATCAATGAACTAAATAAACACAAAATAATTTGTTCTAGTTTAATGGATTTTGCTTCTTGAATAGCAACAAGATTAGTTGTGATTGATTTAGTGCCAAATGACAAAACTAAAGAAAACTGTTTTGAAAATTAGTTGGTCATGGTGGAGAAATTAGGAGAAATTATTCGAAAAAAGATTGTATTAAAATGTTAAATTAACATTATTCCAAAATTGTAATTTGACAAGTTTTTATTTAAAAGTGAAATTCTGTTAGCTAATCAACTAAGTAATTCCAAATGTAAATTTTTGTAACTGCTTACTGTAGGCAGGCAATGAACAACATTAAATACTTTAAATCACATAATAAATGAACTAAAACTTGTACCTAAACAATGTAGAACAGAGCATTTAAAAAAACCAAAAATTGTAAAAGTTGAATAAATTTAAAGTCTGGTGGTTCAAATTTTCATTTTGTCGCCCACATGCACTTGTACACAAGTGGTAGATCCTTTCAGGGGTGTTTTGAACCCCAGGCTGTACAGAGGGGAACTCTAACGGCTGGTCACACATGCCTATATCTCAAATAACAGCCTAAGAATCTGAGGGCTGCAGAACGCTGCTGCATCTGATAGCGGGAAAGTATCATATGACCTCATTAACAGAGCATGAAACACAGACAGGATGTATGTATCCACAGCTGAAGCATGTCTTTACAAAGTCACTTGATATTTCCAAGACCTACAACTGAAGAAATACTGTCATAGATATCTATAATTCACAAACACTCATAAACTTCTGGAATTTTAGCTCCTGCAAAGAAATACTGTGAAAACATTTTATTTAGACTACATCTAAATTCCCTCAAATGTCACAAAACAAGCTGGATCTTAATAATATCACGTTTCAGATAAATGTCAAATTTTAGAAAGTTACTGCAATAACATGAAGATTGCCTGGAAATAAAAAAAGAGAAATTTTTATCGATTTGGGAGGTTTTTCATTATGTTTTTCAAAAATGCATTTAGAACCTAGGCAATGTTTCAAACCCACATATGTATTTTCTGTCATGGTTTGAGTTTCTTTTGTATTGGTTTTTGCTTTCTGTCCTGTTCTGTCATGGTTAAGTTCTGTTTCCTGTTTTATTTTGAAAGGTTTCCTGTCTTGTCTTGTTTCTTGAGTTTTCTTCCTTTGGTCCCCATCTGCCCTGATCGTGTTCACCTGTGTCTTGTCTGCCCTGTCTGTATATAAGTCTTGTCTCTGCCTTCCTCCTGTGTTGGTCCATTATTCCTGTCTGGTGTTCATGTCATGCCATGTTCCTTGTTTCTTGTCCCTCGTCACGCAACAGTGAGTTTTGTTTTGTTTTTGTCATCCTGCTCTGCAGCGCCTTTTGTTTGTTCACATTAAACCCCTTGCCCTTGAACCGTGTGCCTCCGCCTCTGCATTCTGGGTCCTACCGGCTTTCGAGCCACCCCACCACATGACAGAATGGACCAACCTTATTTTCCGGACCCAGCAGAGCGGACCAGGACTTACTGGGAATTTGACCAGGCCCAGTTCTCCACTTTTGCCCCCCTTGCCATGAGGGGGGGTCGTCGTTGCCGCCGTCCCCCACAGTCACGTTCAGTGGTGGTCCGGGACGCACCACAGCCAAGTTCAGTGGTGGTCACGGATGCACCACAACCTCGCCCAGTGGTGGTCCCGGACGCACCACAGCCATGTCCAGTGGTGGTCCCGGACGCACCCCGACCCGTCCCGGCTCCCAGGGGGGTGCCGCCTGCACCCCGACCCGTCCCGGCTCCCAGGGGGTTGCCGCCTGCACCCCGACCCATCCCGGCTTCCAGGGGGTTGCCGCCTGCACCCCGACCCGTCCCGGCTCCCAGGGGGTTGCCGCCTGCACCCCGACCCGTCCCGGCTCCCAGGGGGGTGCCGCCTGCGCCCCGACAGGTCCCTGCTTCCAAGGGCATGCCTGACCCTCCAGCCGGCTCCACACCCGACCCGCCAGAGCTCGACTGCTGGCCCGACCCGCCAGAGCTCGACTGCTGGCCCGACCCGCCAGAGCTCGACTGCTGGCCAGACGACTCCATGCCTGACTCCATGCCTGACTCCACGCCTGACTCCACGCCGGACTCCACGCCGGACTCCACGCCGGACTCCACGCCGGACTCCACGCCTGAGTCCACGCCTGAGTCCACGCCTGAGTCCACGCCTGACTCCACGCCTGACTCCACGCCTCGCTGGACCGCTCGGCCCCCCGGCCGTCCTCCGGACCTGCCTCGCCGGACCGCTCGGCCCCCCGGCCGTCCTCCGGACCTGCCTCGCCGGACCACGCGGACCCCCGGCCGTCCTCCAGACTCCTTGGACTCTTATGCCCGTCGAGGTTTGTCCTCCGGGGCCCCCCCCTCAGTTGACTTTGGGAACCTCGGAGCGGTTCCTTGAGGGGGGGTACTGTCATGGTTTGAGTTTCTTTTGTATAGGTTTTTGCTTTCTGTCCTGTTCTGTCATGGTTAAGTTCTGTTTCCTGTTTTATTTTGAAAGGTTTCCTGTCTTGTTTCTTGAGTTTTCTTCCTTTGGTCCCCATTTGCCCTGATCGTGTTCACCTGTGTCTTGTCTGCCCTCTCTGTATATAAGTCTTGTCTCTGCCTTCCTCCTGTGTTGGTCCATTATTCCTGTCTGGTGTTCATGTCATGCCATGTTCCTTGTTTCTTGTCCCTCGCCACGCCACAGTGAGTTTTGTTTTGTTTTTGTCATCCTGCTCTGCAGCGCCTTTTGTTTGTTCGCATTAAACCCCTTGCCCTTGAACCGTGTGCCTCCGCCTCTGCATTCTGGGTCCTACCGGCTTTCGAGCCACCCCACCACATGACATTTTCAGTTTAGTAAACATTTGATATAAAGCATGATTCTCTTTTAGGAACTCAAATAAAAATTGGAAACATGAAATATTTTATCTGTGACAAAGAGATTGCTTAAAGTCTACATTTCTATATATATAAAAACCAGACAAAAGACTAAAACAAATCTCAAAATTTTAAGGTCAAGGAAAAAATGTGGCTGTTAGAATGATGGAAAAAATTGAGAAACAAACTTTTTTCACTTTTTTCTTAGTACAGTGTGGTGTGGCTTAGACCAGCCACACACACACGCGCACACACACATACACACACTGAAGGAGGAGGGTTTGGGGAAGAGAAGGAGGGAGGTAAGAATGTGTGCCCTGTCTACCCCACCTTGGTGGGACACAGCCTGGGTATATAGATAGATAGATTCTTAGTACTACTGAACACAACACACAATTAACATTCCCTCAAAATCAGAATTTTGCACATCCAGAAGATGATCTTAACTCTCTTGTTAAAAAACAGGTACATTAAAGTAACACAGGGAGTAATGGTGCTGAGGTGACAACTTGCTTACCAATGAACTGGTGTCAATGAGTAAGCAGCGCTGTTTTAGTGACATCTTCTGGTGTGCCCAACGAAGCAAAGGGGCTTTGTTTCCCAAAATTTTCTCAGGCTGGTAAATGGTTCCTTCACAGCGCTCTCCAGAACGTTCTTAAAGGTTTAGCTGCCTGCAGACTTTGCTCAGGAACTCCCACACTTTGGCAGGTTCTTTGGGCACTGAAGTCTTGTCCAATTATGCACAATACAGGGTTTTCTTTTGACTGAACCAGCTTTAGTAAACAATGCTATCCTCTTAGAGATGTAAATGTGAATCCACCTTTTTACAGTCATGGAAAAAAACTCAACATTTTATCTATTTCTTCAATTGTTCAGCTTTTTGGGGGCTTGCCTTGCTTTGTCTTTATCATAAATGAGAGAGACAAAATGTTAAAGAATTAGGGAATCACGCTGTATGAATTTACAAAAATCTATTTGTAAATTGATGCAGAAAACAAACATTTATCAGCTACAAACAAGCAAGAATTCTGTCCCATACAGAATTTTTCCTTCTTTTAAGAAGCTCTTTTATCCCCCGTTCATAATCTGTGTTAATGTCACCTGCTGGAACTGGTTATCTGCAAAAACACCTTACTCACACCCTTAAACAGCAACCTCTCTACCAAATGCGGTGTGAAAAGACACGAGGGATAAGATTGTACACCTGAACAAGATGAGGATGAACTAATCTACAATGAGCAAGTATCTTGGAGAGATGAAATCAACTGTTGGAGAAATTATTAGAAAATGGAAGAAATGCAACATCACTCATAATCTTGAGCTCCACCTCCACCCAAAGTGATCTTGAACGGTGAGAAAACAGCCCAGAACTGGTCAATGACTTGAAGAGAGCTGAGACAACAGTGACAAAAGGTTACTATTAGTAGCACACGGCGTAAAAATGAATTCAAATCCTGCTCCAAAGGTCCTGCTGTTTAAACCAGTACATGTCCAGGTCAACCTAAAGTTCTCCAGAGGCCATCTAGATAACCCAGTGGAGGATTGAGGGAATGTCATATTGTCAGATGAAACCAAAATGGAAATCTTTGGCATAAACACCACTCACCATCTTTGGAGGGGAAAAAAAATTCTGTTTTTTCCCCCCCGACATATTCCAAGAACATCATACCTACTGTGAAGCATGGGAGTCGAAACATCATGCGCTGGGACTGGTTTTCTGCATAGGGAACTGATCTATCTTAAAGAGTGAATGGGACCACATTTGGTGATATTCTGGGGGGGGGGACACTGAGGATGAAACGTGGTTGGACCTTCCAGCATGAGAATGATCCAATGATCCAAACACATCGCCTGGGCAACTAAGCAGTGGCTACTTAAAAAGATTCTGAAGTAGTCTAGCCTGTCATTGGACCTCAATCCAATAAAAGGCCTTTTGTCCAGCCACAATCCCAAAACATCACTGTTCTAGTCTAGAGGAGATCTGCATGGAAACATGGACCAAGATAGTATGTGCAGGTTGTGTAAATCTGGTGAAGACCAGGAAATGCAAACCAGGGAGACATTACAAAGTATCATCTTTTGTTACTGACCAAATACGTATTTTCTGCACTATTGTGCAAATAAATTATTTAAGAATCATACAATATGATATCCTGGATTCATTTGTTTTACATCTGGTCTGTCACTGTTGAAATGCATCTATGAAGAAGATTATAGACCTCTTATCTTTTTAAGTGGGACAATTTGGAGGATATGTTTTTTGCCAGACTTTATAGCTAAGATTGGTTGAAAAAGTCTTTCAAAAAAAGAATACATCAGAAACATCAGTCACAGTATTCTACAACTTGTTATGGCAGCTACAGCTACAGAAAAGGGACTTATACTGCCATCTGATGTTTGATGACATAATTACAGACTGATACACAACAGCTACATGTCTTATACATAAAACTTTTCATTCATCCCTCTGTAGGGATACTTCCATAGCAATTAGATGCAGAACCAGAATTCAAATATAAGGCAGTTCTGTATGCCAAACAAACTTTATTACCATGTAATAGCCAAGTCAGAATCAATTGCCAGAGGAAGAACAGCTACTCCACCAGCTTCCTCTGGCTCAATAGTCAAGCTACTTTTATCTGCATGAGCAGTCTCTGCCGGGCAGAGCAGCATTCAGGGGAATCACTGCAATATTGTGGCATTGCAGCAGCCACTCTGCAGCAACCCCCCATGCAATGCTTTTCCTACTGAGGACGCATTCAATGTGCCCCATGCTGCAGTAGCATCTCAGCTGTACTTTTATAAACACCATCATCAGCACAGAAATCGGCTCTGCCTCTGCACTAAACCTGATTATGCCTGCAAACAGAAAAAAACAAAAACAAAAGCTTTTTATTCTTTTTGTGTAGAGATTGAGAGTGAGGGAGAGCAAGAGATTAAAATTCCTTTGGTTAACACTGCATAAAAAGATTCCTGGCTGACCGACAGGCTATGTCCATATGATGAGGAAGTTCTCACCAGAGAGGCATTGTGGGAAACAAGGCGGTACTGAGCACATGCTGGTAACGGCATGACTCAGAGAAAGTTAAAAGGAGTACCTTTGAGGGAGCAGATCTCATGCTGGATGGAGCGTGCTGGATCCATCCCCACTGTGTCTTTGCAGGGCTTCAGCAGCCAAGTCAGAGCTTTGCAAGGTCAGCTGAGCAGCACAGCACCATGCAGGAGGATGCAATAGATTCTCTGTCGTTTCAGTCCTCCCTCCTCTCCTCTCTGCACTGCCACAGAAGTTGAAAGCTTGATTTTGTTTCCCAGCTACTTTTTGCCTGCTCTCACAAAACCCCTGTCAGCAGGGAAACTGAAAGAACGGAGCACACCGCCCTCCTTTCCATCTCCTGCCCCTCCCTGATGTAGTCCCGTCTCTATTGTGGTGTTTGATGGGGAGGAGCTCCACAGGAGCACTATGGCAGTGTGCAGAGCCGCTGCCTGGCAGCTAGTGCAGAGTTTAAAATGACCTAATCGAGGGGTAGTTGATCAAATTATTAAATAGGATGCCTCTGTGGAAATGTTTATGGACGGACAAAATGATTATATTATAATGATACTCAAACCAAAAATAAAGGTAATTGCTCTAAAATTATGAATCTAATTAAAACTTCAGTGTAATTTTACAATAGAAAAGTCACATTTGAGATATTGGAAAAACCTCTTGAGAACGATTGGGGCCATTTCTAAGGGTTTGTCCTCCCACTCTATGGAAGCTCATCTGTCTCATAATTAAAAATAAAAGTCAATACCCGACATGCTTTTTCATTATCACAAGGAAGCTGGATTCGTTGACTCAAAAATAAAATGAAAAATCAATCCGCCAAATGTCTTCCTCAACACAGCTCATTCTGTCACTTCATTAAATGAAATTTTAAGAACAAGAAAATGGTATTTGACATTTCAATTTCAAAAAATTATCTTGTAAATGTGCAGGAATTACAATAATTTAGTTTGACAATTAAATGGATTAACAGAAATGCTGTTCATGTTCACAATTGAACTGCATCAACTCAAAAATAAAATAAAAAAGGAATCCTCCAAAATGCTTTTTCATTTTCTTCCTCAACACTGCTCATTCTGTGACGTAATCAAAGCAATAATGCAAAGGGGATTGCATTTTCGTTTTCACATCCACCCGCAAAGAGTGCCCCATAATTCATTTACAGTCAGCATTTCCAGGGGGGAGGCGGGGCGATGACATCAGTGCTCTCTCTTCTTCTTCTTCTTCTGTCACTACTGTGCGTATTTGGTGCTGGAAAAAGAGAGACGAAGCAAGAATAGAAGTGGGGACCAAGAGGTTGGGAAATGTTGTCAGAAGCTGGAAAGTTCAGCATGGCGAAATCTGGGGGGGGGGGGCTACAGCTGTCCTCGAACAGCAAAACCAGCAGGAATCAGCAGGAGACGATCTTCTATATGTGCTTTCTATTATTGTTGTCATTTTTATTAAGGGCCTGTTTAATCATAATTTTTTTAATCCATGCGGCCAGTGCTTTATTCTTGACTGAACGAACCCGGAAGAAGGGTTAGGATTAGGCTAATACGTGCCAACAACAACATTTAAACACAATTTTATTGTTCACACAATTTTATTGTTCTTTAGAAGATTATCTATTTTTATTGTTTAAGCAGCTGGAGAGCACCGGAAATTTCGTTGTCACAAGTTTCTTGTGTAACAATGACAATAAAGGCTTTCTGATATCTGATTTCTGATTTTAATTTATCCTTGGGTGTAGTTAAAACGTACGGGCAATGCCGCAATATGCATCTTGGCTGCATGTAAATATGTGGGAATAACATCGGCCTTTATTTTGTCTGGACACGATTGGTAACACAAATTCACATGATAGTTTACATGGTTTCTCAGGACTGTGCGGAGCAGCATTTCCGCATTCAAGAGCAGACTCCGTCAGCTCACACACTGTCCCAAAGCTCCTCCTCTTCTCGAAGACACAGTTTTTCCAGGGAGACACGGTTCTCCCAAGTCCGGTAGCTAACTCAAGCAGGGCAGCCACATAGACTGCGGTCCGAAGCCTCCTCCGGAGCGCACAACATAAAAAAACCCCTACCCTGCCCGCAAACACAAAGCTACTGAGTGAGCACAGACGTCATTGCCCCGCCTCCAACCTGGAAATGCTGACTGGAAATAAGTTATGTGACACTCTTTGGGGGTGGATGTGAAAGCGAAAATGCAATCCCCCCTGGCTTCATTGCTTTGATTACGTCAGAGAATGAGCGGTGTTGAGGAAGAAAATGAAAAAGCATTTTGGAAGATTTATTTTTAATTTTATTATTGAGTCGATGCAGTTATATTGTGAACATGAAAAACCATTTCTGTTAATCCATTTTAATTTTCAAATTAGATATTTGAATTTTGCAACACATTTACTAAAGAACTTTTTAAAAAATGAAATGCCAAATACCATTTTCTTTATCATTTTAATTAGGTGACAGAATGAAATACTTTTTCATTGTGAAAATGAAAAAGCATTTTGGGTAATGACTTTACTTTACTTATGAGACAGAAATGCTTCCATACCAATCCAATTCAAATGTATAATTAAATAAATAAATGATGTTCAAACCTGATTCAACCATTTGTGACAACAACATTTACTGCCAACTTGTTTTACTCCTATGTGAGGTGGCTCCTTCTTATTTTCATGAAATCTGCAGAGCGAAGGAAACATTGGGGCTTAGCAGACAAACAGTTTGATCAGTTCAGACTACAGTAATTAAACAGATGAGATCCAGGTTTTTACCCACCTATAAGCATTGTCTCTATCTCAAATAGATCTGCTGCAAAGGATGTCCTTAGGTCATGAAGCAGTTCCTTAAGGACTGCTACAATTCCCTTTAAAAGTTTTGGGATCAACACCTGTGGTGGGAAAACATTTTTTAGATTTTTATTTTGTCTCCTCTCCATACAAACACGCCCCTGCCTTTAGATAAGCTGTGTGACACCGACACATGTTTGGGTTAACACACAGCAAAGAAAAGCTACTTTGCAAGTGTCATGCACAAGGCGACACTTGGACTATCTGGTAGTCATTTGATGGTTAGGCACATTAACTACATGAAACCACTGATTTTATGCCTCTTGATTCCACAAGAAGACACATCTACATTATATTAATATCATAATTGTCATGCACTTCCACCCTCATCCGTTCCAGATTGCACTCTAACAAAGTAATGACCTTCTGAAAGCAAAGCTAGGCATTAATTGTATTAGCAAAACTGCATCAGTGGAGTTGGAATATCTCAAGCAATCAAAACAAAAAAACTAAAGAACACAAACAAACAATGAAATCTATACATAGATATATCAAATCTAGTTAGCACATTTAGCCATAATTGATTTGAGAGTAAATATAAAAGAAGATAAAGAAATGCACACATGTACATACATAAAAAACATACACTCACCCACTGCTTTATTAATGCACCTTGCTAGTACCAGATTAGACCCCCTTTCAGCTTTAAAGCTCCCTTAAGCATTGGTGTCATAGATTTAACAAGGTACCTTCTTCAGAGAGTTTGGTCCATATTGACATCATAGAATCACGCAGTTGGTGCAGATTTGTCGGCTGAACATCCATGATGCCAATCATCTGTTAATAAGTCCAGTGAACTAATTATGTTCAAGAAACCAGTCCGAGATAATTCCAGCTTGATGACATGGCGTCTTATCTTGCTGGAAGTAGTCATCAGAAGATGGGTCACTGTGGTCACAATATACATATTTAAAGGGAAACTGACATTTTTGTCAACCTATTGTATATAATGTTGCTGTGGCCAAAACCACTTATTGCTGTCTCTGTTGTTTCTCCCCGTTTGTGACGCGTGTATGGATACACACGCATCTGAGTTTATGTTGTTTATGCTCATAAACTTGTATACTAACACTTTCCACTAATATTACCATCGAATACTTATGTTTATTTATTTATTTATTATTATATTTTTCTTTTAAGCCACTCATTTTCATTCTTTTATGCTATATTTATTGCTTCAGAGGTGTCCTTTTTTTCCCTGTTTGTATTGTCAGATGATTTGTTGTTTGTGACACATTGGGGAAAACTAAACTAAAAGGATAGACATGGTCAACAACAATACCCAGGTAGGCTGTGGCGTTGTATCCATGCTCAATTGATACCTAGGGGCCCAAAGTGTGCCAAGAAAATATCTCCCACACCATTGTATCACCACCACCAGCCTGAACAAATTATACAAGGCAAATTGGATCCATGCTTTCGCGAAATTCTGACCCCATTATACAAATGTCGCAGCAGAAATGAAGACTCATCAGACCAGGCAACGTTTTTCCAATTTTCTATTGTCTAATTTTTGGTGAGCCGGTGTAGCCCCAGTTTCCTATTCTTAGCTTCCAGGAGAGGAACACGGTGTGGTCTTCTGCTGCTGTAGCCCATCTGCCTCAAGGTTGGACATGTTGTGCATTTAGAGATGCTTTTCTACATACCTTGGTTGCAACAAGTGGTTCCAAACAAGGTTTTGTTGTATCCACATCACTGTTCAAAAAGCTCCTGCTACAATCCACCATTTTTTTCTAAGAAGCTTAAGCACAAAAAAAATGAAAATAGTCACAGTCCAGGTAAGTAAATTTATTTACTGGAATTTCCTGCACAACATACCTGATAACACAATAGTTCAGAGTGTCAGACTTGGATAGATAGGTGGCTGTGTGGTGTCAAACTCATGGTCAACCATTATACCTGATGCCTACCACCCCATCCCCTCCAACAGCATGAGAACTGAGGGCAGCGTGATTGGTCTTCAGGGTGGAACTCATAGATAAAGTGATCCTCTCTGCATGGCTCTCTGCCTGTAACCATCAGTGATATCACACTTAGTGTGCACTTGTTGCTATCCAACTACTCTGACATACAAACAGGAGAAAATGAGCCAGGAGCTCTAAAAATAATCTCCTCAAGACTGTAGCTCCCAGCTTCTTTTACACATTCGTGAATGTGGAAGGTGGGTGTCCATAATAGCAGCCAAACTAGAAGGAGATGAAAGTCAAAGATCATGGCGCTAAATATAAAATGAACACACTTCATTCAAACATTTATAGAAAATAAACTTCTGTTGTGAATGCTCAATGGAGATTTTTCATCAAGAGCTGCTGTTTTCATATCCCATCTAAATGAACTCAATACTGTGTGTAGGCCACAAGAGCAGGTGCAGATAAGTACATTTGAACTAAAAGGTACGTAAACACTAAAACCAAATAATCTCCGACATCTCCCAAAAGGGCATGAATGAGAAAAATGAAACCTGAAGTAAGTTGATCATGTTGACTGGGGTTTACTCTGTCCAACTGAGTCTACCCACCCGTCAATCAAAATAAATTACACCCCTTAGTAATGCACTTATCGGAGCTCTAATATAATCTAAATATTTGATTGAAATAACATTTTAAACTTGTGAAGTTGAACCTTTTGAACATTGAAACCTTTTTAAAACCAGAAAACAAATCTCGGTCTTCCTGAATTGGTACACATTTAAGATGATTCGCATCCAGTTTTGGATAACTTCCGATCCATGTGCAAAATTAGACTAAGCATGCAGTTTAATGGTGATACAAATACTTCCAGCATAACAAAGAATTCTGGTCTCATTATAAAGAAAATAAATAACACGGATACTTGTACTTTACAGAAAAATGTAAATGCTAATACTGGAAAAATAGCAATATTTAATTTGCAGTAGAATATCTTTTTGTTTTTAAGTGATGATGAGGAATAAATGGGCACTCTCAAAAAAGCCTTTAAAGGATGTTTTTCTATTAAAGAGTTTTTCCACATGTTTTGCAAAGGGGATTTATTCTTATTTTCACACAAAGTCAACTCACTCCTAAAAAGCTTGGTTTTAGTTTGACTTTGGAAAAAAAAAAGAAATTAGGGAGTATTGAAGATTAAAAAAAAAGAGAGATCTGACCAGTTCTAAGGCTAATAAAAGCAGTAACTGTTCCTAAAGTTAGTTTCTAAGGAATTACATTTTGGCATTCCTTCAGAAAATAAACAACAATGAAAAATTCAGACCATTTAAAAAGAGTGTACTATAAAATCTTCGTTTTTTTTTTATATTTTAAATATACATGATATTTATTCTGAATTCTGTATGAGCATTCATTAATGTTGTTACAATGGAGTTAGCATAAGTCATTCTCTAAAGCTTCTGATTTCATCCACAAAGAAAAGCTTCTTATTTATTTCTTCTAAAATATTTTAATTAAATTTACCGATAAGAAGCCCATCGAGACGACTGTTGTTGTGAATTTGGGCTATACACATAAAATTGAATTGAATTAAACTAAATTTGGGGTCAGAAAAGTAAATTAATTAATATTGAATTGAACCATAAGTTTCAAGGCTGTTCTCCATTTTTCAGCGCTTCATGTGTGAAGCATGTGATAGTTTGTGTTTGACCGTATCCCAGAGACCGACTTCTCCCAAAGAGCACACAGGGCCTTTTTCTGTGGGTGACATCATCCTCTCACAAAGATGGCAAAAACACAACTGATAGTTCTCTGATGAGAAATAAATGCAGAGATACACTGTGAAAATCCCTACAGCCAGCAAAGCAACACAATTAGGACTTTTTTCCCCTTCATCTTTCAGAAATGGAAAGCATTTGCGACAATGAGGCTTTTTTTGCAGTCCAGGTTATTTAAAAAACTTTGTTATTTAAAAGCAGACCTGAAAATAAATGTCAGATTCAAAGAAAAACATAAATCATCTAAAATGGAAAAACAAATGTCTTGCCTTGTGATATAATAGAAAGAAAGAAAAAAGTCACATCTTGTCAGCTTCCAGTCCAACATGAAAAGGTCAGAAACAACAAAATGCAAATAGTTTAAGTGATTTTGCATTTGTAACAGACGGGAAAAGTCAGTTACTTTGTACCTTTAAGTTGGAGACTATATGTGAAGCCATGCACCTGTTGTGCTGCTGGCAGTCTTGGCCAGAACCTTTTGGTAAGAATATTCTTAATCTCAACATCTACCTTCTTTTTTTGTAGCCTAATTATTGATTTTTTAGTTATGAAAGGATTTTTTTTCTTTTATTTTTGTTAGATTGTTTTGCACCAGTGAATTTATTGGACTAAATTCAGTGATCCATTTTGGTCCATCCTTCACAGATTAAATTTAGGGCTCCAGAGATTTATTTAGGATGAGCATTTAAGGCAGAGCTGCATGTTTTATAATAGATCTGTTCTGATACTATTCTGATGCAAGGCTGCAACCACTGCTCATTTCCACCAGCTGCTTGAACTTATGAGGCTTCGTTTGCCTCCTAATGTATGAAGTGCAAACATATGCAGCAGGGAAACTGAGAGAAAAAGATGATCAGTTCACCATGACTGAATAAAACAATCACAATCCAAACAAAAAATACGATAAAATTGGGAAACAGTCAAAACAACTACTGAGCAACAGTGTCCTGCAGTGGCAAAAAACACAATTTTTAAAACATACTTTGTCCTTGCCCCAAAGTGAGCTTATTTCTGGGTTTCCTGCTCCTTTGTAGCCTGAAGTGAGGTCTTCATAGTGTATTTTTACATCAACAATAAGAACTGTGACTGGTCTATATGTTGTAAAGTAAAACTGTATAACAGCTGACATGCACTGCTTGATTCACCAGCATAGAAGTTCTCAAAATATCATACATATGATCACATAAGGTAAGACCCTTTGTGCTACTGCCTAACTATGTAGCCATAAGGGGGCCCCCAGTCTGGTTCCCCCTGTGCCCATCCCCAATCCGGATAAAATACAGGGTTGTGTCAGGAGGGGCATCTAGCATACAAATCTCTGCCAAACCACCTGTGCGAAGTGTAAGCTGATTTGCTGTGGCAACCCCTGAAGGGATGTGCCGAAGGTTGAACTACAACATGACAGCACATAAATATTCACAGTAAAGCCACTTTCCTTTTCATCTTTTACTCTGTTTTATCCCTTTCGTGGTCACGGGGATGCCGGAGCCAATTCCGGCCACTTGCGGGCAAAGGCAGGGGACACCCTGGACATGTCGCCAGTCAGTCGCAGGGCCACAATCACACACATGCACACTCACATTCAAACAAATGGGCAATTTAGAGTAACCAAGAACTTCCATTTTATTGAGCATTTTTTTAATGTCAAAATTTTTTGACTACTATATTTGTATGATAGCTAAACCGGCCAATATAAGTTTGATTACACAATTAGAATCATTGTTATGGAAATTGCGAATTCAATTTTAATTTGACATTCTAACGGTATGCATTTAAATACTACAGAAAGTAAATGCAACTTTCTGCTGCAACAATAGCAGAAACCTCCGTCTTTTAACATTGATACTTATGACTTGCTGTTTACATTTTGTTTTCTTTAAGTTCCACTTGTCCAGAGATGAACAATCCTCCTGGGAGCTTCTAGAAGTCCTATAAGGTACTCAGAACTGTAAATTATTTGTGAAATATGAGTCAAAGTTACAAAAATAAAACTGTGTTGTGCAAAGTCAACACTGGATCTAAATCCACCCTAATCAGAAAGCTAAAAAGATGGAAATACTTCCACATAACATTTTTCATGAAGTAACCCAATGCAAAGTACTTAAGCTATTTTGACCCAATATAACTTGAAATCAACTTCTGTGTTCTCATTGTAAAATAAGAGCAAAATGTTAAAATTCTTAAAAATCTGGTTCTTGTTGCACAGTGAGTTTGACTTTGTAAGAACTGTGCAAATCTATGAAATCAATATCCTTCACCCTCATCTGGTTTATCCAGCTGTTCTTGTCAGATGATCAAACATTTGTGGCACAATTTCTAATCCACCATGCAGCCATGAACGTGTGCCATTCAACTCTGGTGCAAATGTCCCAACCCTGAGTGCCCCTGCACTGAATCCCTTCATGACAGACAGAGCCGTTTCAGTAAAAATTGTAAGAATAATAGTTTGCTTTGCTCAAGTAGATGTTTTCCTGCTTCGTAACAGCTGGACTCAACCAACAAAAAAGTGTATATAATGCAGATCAATTTATCAGCAAAACTACAGGGGTTATGGAGCTCACTTTGTCGTCTTGACTGAGTCAGTGTTCTTGTTCAGAAACGATGAAACATTTTCTGTTTCTGCACCTCACATCACAAAGTGTGAATCAATGTGGAGTCAGTCATAAGCAGTGAGTTTCTGCTATATTTTCAGATGCCAAGGCATGCACCAATTTAAACTCCCATTCCAACCATCTGTGTGGTTATGAAAACACTACAGGACTTTGAGGAGGAGTGGCGAGGTGCCGTTACCTTTGTATTTTTCCCTGACGTTCTCATAGGCTCGGACATAGTCCTGCTCCTCTGGCAGTCTCTGACCCGGGTCAGGCGTGGGTGTGGACATACCCTGGCTATGGGCCAGCTTTGGAACAACTTTCCCTTTCCAAACTTCAACTTCCCACCAGCAGTGCAGCCCTCTTAGAGTTTCTGTCTCCTCTGATATCTTGACTATTCAGTCTGTCTTTCTGTCCACCTATCAGTCAGTCCCTACACAGGCAGAGCGGATCTACATTTCACTCCAGACCACCACTGCTCCCCGCTCCCAATAGCAGGAGAAAACACCCCCCCCACACACACACCCACACACACACACCCCTTCCCACAACACACACAGAGACTCTCAAACTTCAGATCCTCCTCTTAAAGGCACAGAGACAGACCCCCCCAAAAATATGCACCCAGATGCCACCGCATGGACACCCCCATGAAGACAGCAGTGACTGACATGTAGGACTGACAAATTTCAGTTCCAACTGCTGGAAAATACTGGAGCAAGCCAAGTGGAGACTGTAACCAAAACCGCAGGACGGTAAATCATTTTTTTGGGGTGCCCTATGAAGGCTTTATTCAAAGTGTCTGCAATGATTTTTCATCAATGAGGGGAAAAGCACCAAAAAAAGCAGACTTATACCTAATATTAAAATTCCTTATTATAATTAATAGTCAAATCTGGCCAATATGTTAGCAGCAAACATCACAGATATATTTTTTTAAAAAGCCGCTAAAGTATATTGGTAAGCTCAAGTTTTTAAAAAGTCTGCCTGAATACGTGGATTTTAAGGAAAGAATGAAATCCAGAAAGAGTTTTGGCTGCTTTAAAGTAAAAAAAGAGATTAGAATTTATAGGCAAGAATAATTTAATTTATAATATAATATAATACAATTTAGAAGCATCTCTGTCTGACTTAAAATATGGAGTATTAAGATGGGTTAGTTGTCAACCTTGTCATTGCATGCAGCAACAATCTCTAACAATGAAGTCTTTAAAACTGCTTTGCCTTTAGACCATTGAATTTTGATTCGCTGATGGAATTTTTAGAAATATGTTTTTGTTTTTCTGTTTTTCTATCTTTGCTAGGCTGCAATCTACCCTCATGTCCTTGAAGACAGATCACGATCGACATAATGAGCACCCCTGATCTAGATTTTTTTTTTAAAGGCTAGATGGATACATCAGGTTATGCATGATGACATACAGCTCCAATAAGACCAAAAGCATTTCTGATTATTGCATCCTGAACAGCATCAAGAGAACAGGATGAAGCACAAACAATAGTTAGCAAGGATGCCAAAAAAAACTGTGGCTTTGGTCAACTTTCCTGCCAGAACACAGGGTTGGGAGAAAACTACTCAGAGAGGAAGACATTCAAGAAGAACTTTAGTTTGTTTTTTTCTTTTTATCACGATCTATATCCCCACGTGTGATCATAATTTCAGGATTTCACCTTATAGCAAACCTTATGTTTTCATAAAGTTGTCTTTTCTAAAAAAGAACTTCCTCATAATAACATTAGAAAAATCTTTCTATTAAGGCACCAAAAGGAAGCAGATTAATACAATGTTAACTACTACTACTAACTACTATAACCTTAGTCACAAATAAATGTCATTTTCACAGCTATTGTAGCTGGAGGTCATAATCCAGTTGTTCTAAAGCCTCATCAATCTACATTTGACCAGCAGAGTTTTGGGGAATGAAGGTACCAAATTAAAACAGAACTATGTAAAGTAAAACTACAACTTGAAGAACTACAAAGGAGAGACAATCAATTTGAATTTTAAAAGTCAAAGTTTGCATCCACGTTATATTTGACTACACAACAGGACACAGGACTAAAAATGAAACACAAAGATAATCTGAAGCCGTTTTTGTGCCAGGTAAACAAACAGAAACATTAAAAACAAAAAAAAAGAAACCTTTGGTGTCCTCACAGTGACCTCCTGCCTTGGCCAGGCTCATGCACTGTGCAGCAAACCAATGAGGTTTTGTTGAAGATGCTGTGTGTTGTGCAGAAAACCAACATCACACCAGATGTTTGTGAAACGATTCTGCAAATACTTCAAAACACATCCAGAAATGATCAAGCCCAAGAAGAGACATCCTTTTTTGCTGAGTTAAAGCATTTCATGCCTGTATCGTTAGACAACAGCATCTGCAATACAAAACTGCAGTTTTTACTGTAACCCAACGGGGATGCATTACTCTATTTGAACCTCGAATTTAAACAGTTATAATAGTGACACTTTACCTTTTCACCTTTCAGAAGAAGCAAACATCCAATGTGTGTTATCACTTTTCCAAGCAGCATGGAGTTCACTTTGCCCAGTTATTTTGACTATTGAGAGAATTTAAAGTTGCACAATTTAGATAAATCTTTCACCTCAGGCATGTGTGAAACATTTCAACACCCTGAATAACTCAGCTAATGAGCAGCAGTGTTCTGTCACCAAGGAGAGTGATTTATAGGCTCATCTGGAAAGAACAGGATCATGTTTTCCCGTCACTAAGTCAAGACACATCTGTTGGTTTAAAAGGGATTTTCAGTGATTAGCAATTTTTGTTTTTGTTTTCTATGGCTGCATGTTGGTTTCTTTATCAAAGCTATTTCAGGTGAGTTTAAAGACCCACTGATGAAAATCTTGTTATCTCTGTTTTTAACATTTTCTTGTGACTTTTTTTTTTTTCATAATACTGTATTTATCCCACAATGGGAAATTTGTTCGCCGCATTTGACCCATCCCCTAGGGCAACGGTGAGCTGCATCCGAACCGCGCTTGGGAAGCAGTAGCGTTAAGGGTCTTGCTCAAGGGCCCTCACTGGGTGGTTTTAATTGCTTGCCATTGATATGGTAATTGCCCCATTACCATTGTTCATTCCCCTCCAGGAATCAAACACTGGTTATGTGGTAGCTTCCACTTTAACAGCCAAGCTACCCAGCCGCCTACCCAAGGAGCTGGTGTCTCCAAGGGGAGAGTGTGAACAGATGGAAAATGGGACTCAAAGCCTTATTTTCCAGGGGTGAGTTTGTTCTAAAAAACAAACTCATAATAGACCAAAATTATAAATTAGAGTGCAAAAGTAAGGTTTTAGGGATAAATAATGTAAAACGTCTTAAAAACAAGAGCAGGAAACTGATTTGGAAGGAATGGAAGAAAAAATGAAGCCATTATCTCTAAGCTTAAACAGTGTTTTGCTTTAGTTTTTTCCAAAATTCTAATTCATACACATATTAGCTTAAAAAGATATAATTTCATCCTTTATGTTCATGTTAGATACAGAAACATTTAACTTTTAAATTCTGCTCCCAGAGGAGGGTGTCCCTCAAAAGGAAAGTTTCAAATGATAGTTTCTGTTTTGTGGCTTTTGGCTGAAGTGCCTAACCTCAAAACCACACTGCTTTTCCATAGAAACCCAAAACAAAAGCTTCCCCAACCAGCAATTTCTGATGAATGAAAAAATAAAGATTTGACAAAAGGAAGGACACAAACTGAGCTTTCTAATTTAACAACAACAACAACAACTAGCAGTTGTGATTAAAATATTTCACTTTTGTAGACTGGTTCATATTTCTAAGGCTGAATCACAGTCAGCACTCGACTTGCAGAAAGGTACAGAACTCGATTCATAGTTGGAAAAAAGGAATACATTTGCCAATTTATCAATCAAGGCCTTTATATCACAATAGCTGAACTTATTTACATTTTTTCCTCTTTATTAACATATTTATCTAAAAAGAAGACACTAAATCCATAAGCTGTAAGTATGATTTGAAAAAGTAGAATTTTGCACATTTGCTTGTTCATTATTTTGATATGTATTAATTGTTATGACAAAAGGTCGGGTAAAAACTTTTCCTATAAATCTAGACTTAAAGCACAATGCAGTGCAAAACTGCTGTAAGACAGTTTTCTTGCCAAGAGTAATTTCCTTATTCTGTTGGCTCAGCAGAGGATACTTTGTATGGAAAAAAAAAGGAAATAAAATACAGGGCGGAAAAAATCCCCAGCAGGATCTGAACAAAAGGTTTGCGAGTATGAAAACCCTGCAGCAAAAAGAAAAAAAATATTCTCAAAAAGGACAAGAGCCACTAGATATTTGGAACTTGGGATACTGCCCTCTAGTAACAAAATTGTAAACTGCCTTGAATAAGTGATTTGATTTTTCTCTCCAAAGATCCAGGCCAGGTTTTCATGCAAACAAAGCAAGTTTAGCAGCAGCTGAAAGCACACTCCAGATGAATGAGTTGGAAGGGGAAATCACGTCACCTGATTCCACAGGTTACAACATGAATTTAGAAATTCATGAATTTGAAGTTTTATGACTGAACTGTTAACTGTGGGGCTTTAGTTACATCATGCCAAAGAATCCAGCGCTTCTTTTATTTTAAGTTTGATGAAAATGGGCAGGTTTTGGTTAAAACTTCTCAATACATTTATTTCCTGCTGAATAAAAAAAAGAAAAGAAAAAAGAACAGTTACAGACTTTGACATTGTGTGGAACAAAAAAGGAGGCCTTTGCATCTGTATTAGTTGCATAATAATTCAATCTTATCAAGACATACTTCTAAAATTTGAAACGCAACATTGTCTCCTAGAGGTTGAAACTTTTATTTAATTCAAAAAAAATTTGAATAAAGTTTAAATCATACTAAAGCAAAAGTCTTGAACATCTTCAAGATCGTTTGCAAGGAAAGTTCAGAAAACATTTGGACCATTTTACTACACAGCTAGAATGTTGCATCTGCTGAGACGTACAAGTAGAACTATAGGAGGTCAAAAGGTCACTTTATCTGGAGAGGAAGAACAAATCTACGTTTTAGTGATGTTGGTCAAACTCCAAAAGCTTTCAAAATGATTTTGTAGAATAATTTCTTAGAAAAAAGCCTTTCCATGATTAGATTCAACTGCAAAACCCTTTTAACGTGATTTTTGAAAATTTTCAATATCATAACTGTGGCTGGTTACCTGTGGCAGGTTTTTACTGAAATATATAAGGAAAGAATTATGAAAAAAAAAATATTAAAGATTCTTTAATAAACAAGAATGAATTGAAAGAAAAGCTTTATTGCTGCTTGAAGTCACAAAGGTGAACCCTTTACAGCGACAGCAAAGCTGCGGAATTGATCTGATTCAGTCCAGATCAGACTGAAATCCAGAAAGAGTTCAAAATAGAGGAAATATCTGCAAAATAAGAGCTAAGAGTACCCTAAAAATCTAAAGCCACTGCATTTACATCAGCTATAAATTCCTAGCTGATCTATCTGAAATCTGACAAGTAGAGGTAGAGTAAACCAGAACACATGTCTGTCTGACGTATTAACACCTTTTCAACCCACAGATTTTTAAAGAACCTATTTATCTTTTGGCAACAATAATAACTTTAACTGGAGATTCAGTTTATTGCCACACATGTGCACTGCAGTAGCATAGCTGCTGTACTGTCACTGCTGTCTAAACGCTGCCAGGAAAGTTCAAGACCCAGGCATGGCTCTCAATCTGTCTGCACCTTTAAAACAAACGCTCATCTCTTCCTTCAGTGGGAAACAGCTTTGGCTTCAGGCTTGATGTGTCTTTTGGAGTAAAAGGACCCACTCAGCACCACATTGTCACCCAGAGAGGGGACTCTGACACATTTTTGTCTATTCACTCTACCTGATACTGGTGCCTTGATTGTGTCTAGAGACAATCAAGTAGGCTGACATGATGAGATTCAACTGCAACACGTCAACACAAACAACGGAGTGCTGTGGCGGCTGCTGTCTCCAAGACTGTAATCCTAGATGCAGAAGACGCAGAAGACGCAGAAGCAGCAAAACCAAGAGAAACTGTTTTCAAGCTGCAAAGATGAAGATTTGCACTTGAGTTACAATTAAAGTTCCACTTCGATCATCTTTTGATCTCTTTGATCCCCAACAGTAAATTACTGTTGAAACAAAAATGGCGAGCAATATCATAGCTATCCACCCGAACAGGTTTTTAGCCAGATGCCAGCTCAGACGAGGAAAACAAAGATGTACGTGGAACGTACATATTTGTCCATATGCAGAGACTGCAGACAAGCCGTTTGGAATGTGTGATACATGTTTACAGCCGTGGTGCAGCGGTAGGGTGGTTGACCTCTGATCGGAATCTTGCCCTGCCATGTGTCCTTGGGCAAGACACTAAACCCCAAATTGCCTCTGCTGGTTATAGGTTGGCGCCAGTGTTCGGCATCAGTGTGTGAATGGAAGTATATGCTATTTACTATTTGTAAGTGTGGATCCGTCTAATTTCTGAAATACACACTTAAGCTGTAGAGTCAGAACTTATAGTTGACGCGTCTTTCGTTAATGAACTTCCACAGTCCAAGTTCTTCATTTTGAATGTTTAATTCCCAAAAAAGCTTGTTACAAAAATGTAAATACAAAAACATATAAACAAGGGAACTTTAAGTACGGTCAAAAACTAGTGCGCTCTCTAGCTCTCCAGCTTTGCTAATGCCCAAAACCAACCTACTCACCTACGTCATACCTCTTCAGCCAATAGAACAGCTGGGCTCCAAAGTTGACCTACATATCAGTACCAACGCCTTAGAATGTTTAAAATGGCTCTAACACTATTTACTTGTTTGTTTTTACTATATCTCATCTTTGTCACAGGTTTAAAAATATAATGAATGCAGGGAATACAGAAACACCAACAGACTGCTTTTGTGTCCCCTTTAAGTGAACATGCAGCTAAAGACTTGAAAATAAGCGCAAAGACTTCAGGCTTGGAATTGCATAAAGGAGCTTGTGAGCGCCTCTGCTGTGAAGTACATCTCTGCCTGACAAGCAACACGTGCAGTATAACTATAAGGCAGAACCAGATCAAGGTAAATGTGCAGCATCATTAAGGCACTGACCTTTTCAAAGGTCATTCACTTAAATAGTCATTCTTTTCAAAGAATTAAACCATGTATTGCTGAGTTCCATTGAACTGGAGCAAAAAGCCCACCACTAACATTCTGCAACCAGGTTCCAAAAGATTCACACAAAACAAGCATGCAAAAAAATTACCAAGAAGTCAAGTAGCAAAGTTAAAGAGTCAAATCTCTGCAGTTAAAGCCTCAATACTGAAAATATCCTGGATGGTCCCTTTTTTTCATCATCATTAACAATATCTCTTGTTTACCACACAACCAGACGGGTACCAATGAACCAGGTGCATTTTGAAGATGTTGCATTGGGAAAAACACACTGGTCAGGAGGACAGCACAGTCCTACAGAAGAGAACTGAAATGATAAACAATGACAGCAGAAGCCATCCTTGCCACACATTGTTGCGCAAACACAAAGTACTTAACTGTTGTTTGACATTCTTATGAAAGCTTATGAGAACAATCACACACACCGGAAACATCACACAACATAAACACAACGGAACATAAAGATCTTACCTGCAATGCGAATGACAGCCCTCTCTGCTGGATCCAGAACGTCTCCAGAGGCTGATTTGGAGCGTTTGATGCGATGGTGTTTGGGCAGGTTCCAGGGCAGCGTGTCTCCAGGAGAGGTGGAATAACTGATTGAGCTCAGGTCACTGGAGGTCTCCTCTGATGCAGCCCTGACCAGAGGTCTCCTCCTGGGCTTGTCCTTCAGCTCCTCCATTGCCTGGATTGAAGAAAAACATCAACACTTACAATATTATTGAAAAATACAACCAGCTCCTGATATGTAAATCAATACTAGTAGTACAGGTGTCCAATAAAAACATAGTTTAATTATATTACAGCTGAAGAGGAAAAAAAAACTTAATTCATGCTGGGAGACAACCTGGCACCTGGTTGGTGCAGGACCTCTCAATGAACCTGCCTGATATGAACTGATATCTAATGTGGGAACTCTCATTTTACTGTTGTTTATGTGTGAAGGTTAGGAAAGCAACGGTTCTCTAAAGGAGCTTCTTTGCACTAGTGGACCTAGCTGTTCTGCTTATTGATGGCTGCCTGCTTTAGGGGGTGGTGTCAGTATCCCAACTTCTATAAAATAAAATTTGCTTGTATTGAAACTGGACTTTTGAGCTTTAAGAATTGTCCTTCATGATGTGGAATTGTAACAACATAAAGCAAAAAGATGGGAAAACTTGTTTTAGACAACGTTGGTCGCAAAGTGTTTTTTTTTAACCTAATCTTTATTTTAGATTAAATCTCTTTTTCGAGAGAGACCCGGCCAAGACGCATTGGCACACTGATGCCACGTTCACACCGGGCTCAGAAACACACGTTTGAGTGACCGCTACCAATGAAAGGTCTATGTAAAGGCACGCATGTGCGCATTTCAGACTTTTGCATTCAAATCTCTTGCATTCACCTGTTGCTGCACAAGTTTTTGAGACCGTTTGTGGGCTTCACGAGACGTGCAGCACTTGAACACGCACTGAAAGTTAAACCAGCTGAACTATGACCAATGAGGGACTCTGCTTTGGTAGTGACGTATGGGCAGCGTCCTTTTCAAGACATGGAGTACCAACCGTTTAAAAATTAATTATGAAGGACAAATTATTAATTGTGGTTTGTGCCTGGCCAGAATTCTATGACACCAAGTCTTATATATATCAGAATAGAGCTATGAAAGAAAATGGCTGGAGCAAGATTCACAAGATGTGCACTACTATAACATTTCACACCAAGCCTCTTCCAACTGTGAATACACGCACTAGTATTTGGTAGCGACAATCCAGTGTGAAAACCGAATGTTAAAAGCGCGTTCAAGAACGGCCGTTCAAAAACCAGAGTCCAACGTCTTCTTGAATAACCCACACAAGACCAGTGTGTACACTGGTCTGCTGTTGTGCTCATGTTCCAGTACACACAAATCCATAATCCCTGCTCTTCTATCAGCTGGGGAAAAATGCATCCTGTTGCAAAGTGTAAGATTACCAAAGTGACCTCCTAAACTGACCATTGTAAATCAAAATATGCTCACAGGTATTTTGTTTGTCGTGGAATTGTAAGAGGTTTGACTTGATGATTATTTAATGGGACGGGACAAAAAGGTGAACCACATCGCCTGATTTCAGAGCATCTATTTTTAGTCTCCTTGGTGCAGCAGAGAGCTGTATGAAAGAGGAGCACTTCACACCAAAACAGGGAGGAGAGGAGGAGGAGTGTAGAGGGGGGGAGGGGGCAGGTGCTGCTGACACACTGCTTAGTATGACAACAGCTTCATCTCTGCTGACTCATCACAGAGGATGCTCTCTGCCGGGGCGCTGGCTGCAGCCTCTCTGACTGGACGGGAGAAACCAGGACTAAAAGCCCAGAGAGTGAGCTCAGCAGACCTGCGGACGCTGAACAATACACCGACTTTAAACCTGCTGCATGAGGTGTAGTGCTACACTTGCCTAGCAAAACCATGCTTTGTGTTTTCATTAAAAAAAGAATGAAACATTTAGAAGAGGTAAATTTCCATTAAAAAGTAGAGCAGTGACACATGATGGTCTGATCTGTGCACCAACTCCTCTAGATTGAAACAGGGTTCTCAAACGGTTTCTAGTTTCAGTATTAGACCAGAATAGCAGTAAAAAAAAAAAGCCTGAGCAAAGGATGTTAAAAATTCATGGCTTCCATAATTGAAGGGTCCCCGCATCAAAGCACAAGCGAAGCACTTTTGAACATTTGTAGGGAATTTTGCTGCAAAGCCCATCTTTCATTTACTTGGATGAAGCTACAGACAGCACCTGCAGCTCTAAAAAAAACACCCTGCTAACTCCACACTCCTGTCCTCAATCTATTGCTATTCAGAATGGGTTTAAAAAGTCTCCAAGCAGAGCCCCAGGGTGAACTGTGGTTACCAGGCAACTTTGCCAAACCTAACAGAGCATGCTCCAGAGCAAAATCCCCTTTGTTTTTGAATCTGAAGACTAAATACCTTTAAAAATATAGCTACAACTCAGAAAAACACCTGCATCCCCAAAAAAAATCAAACTGAATGGTTTTTCATACCTTTATTGTCCACTGTTTATGTTCATATTTGCATGAAACCATTCAATTTTATTGATCGTAAACACTGTCAGAAAAATGGTTTGGTGATTTAGCGGAAAATGATTCCAGATGAACATGAAATCTCATGATCTCAAAGAGTAAAACAGCCTTTTAGATGGTCTGTTTTACATGTTGAAATATGTTGCTCAAATCAAATTCCATCCTTCAAAATAGCAGCACTCACCTCAATAATGTTTACCAGAGACTATAGGGTTGCAGTGTGAAGATTAGTGCCCTTTTTTGGTTGTTTTAGTTTCAAGTTATGGTCTGTTTTTATGTTTCATTTCTCCCTTAGTTGATGTCCCATCAAGTTTTCTGTTATAATAAATGTTTAGTTTTCAAAGTATTCTGTTTTGGTTTGTTATTAGTTTTTTAATCTTGCTATGAGTTCTTTATCTTTTTTACTGTGTTTTAACATATTTGTCATTTTGATTTTTTTAAATAAAGTTTGTTGTGAGTAGTTGTGAGTATCCCACACCTGAGTTTTCCCTACAGGTGGATAGGACAGAAGCCCAATTGCATACTTTAGACAGTTTGGTTTCCCAAAGTGGCCAACACTACAACTTATACATCAATGCTAAAGAATGAGACATCAACTCAATGAGTAAGAAACCTGTTTTCATGGCTCCTTCTCATGAGGCTGCTGTCATCTCAGCTGATAATTTATGCTGGCAATTAAACAATTTGTTCCTTAAGGCTCCAATCATCCAAACCACAAGAAGCAAGTACCTATTACATAATCTGTAGCAGAGAGGCTAGGTAATTTTTTTCAGGGGTGGAACTCACATATGGATGCACTGTAGTGCAACATAAAATGAAAACAAAGACACTTTCTAAGACTTCATATCAAGATGCATTAGAATAAAGACCAGAAGTCCTGTCTAGATGCAGTTTAGACAGTGCGTAAAGTCTGCAGCTCCATGATCTGACAGGTTGGGTCGATTGACCAAAACATTCATGGAGCTCAAAGCTGTTTCCACCTCCAGTCGGATCAGAGCCGCAGTGGGAACACCTGAGTTCACTGCAAGAATTTGCTGTTCCTTCCACTCTCCTGGCTGCCACATTACACTAAAAACACGGTTTAAAGCGGCAGGAGCATGTGCTGCGGGTACTCACGCCGCGGATGCGCAGAAGAAGGTTGTCCAGGATAAAACACCGCAGAGGACGGCGCCCTCTTCCTCCACCAGTCGCTCAAACTTTGAGCATCGCCCCTTTTTTATCTCATCTGCAGCGGCGCCGCGCCTGCGTCCTGCGGGATCCCGGCTGCGGGATGCTGCTCAGTCTCTCAGGCTACCGCGCGTGCCGACCGACAGATGAGCCGCTGCTGCCCGCGTGCCTCCCTGTCGCAGCACCGCATCGAGCTGACGGCAGAGGACACCGCAGTTCCTCCACGCGGGGTCGAACCCTCACGGCTCACCTTCAGAATGCCCTTTTGACTTTGATGGAGCCCGACTTCACCCACACGAGCCTAAAAACACACGCTGTGATCCCAACACGCAAGAAGAATGTAGAGCTGCGCGTCTTTTATTTATTTGGCTTTACGTAAAGCGACGCAAGTTCAGAATAGATCATTCAGCAGATTCCTGTTAGAGTTTAGAATCCCACCTGAAATCTGTTTTCATGAATATGAGCCATGAAAACAATACCCGAAATTTAAAATATAATACATTTTAATAACTTCCTCATAAAGGTTATGAGAAATTCAGATAGCCTTTTGTCATGGACCCACCTGAATCTTAAAGCACTTAAAAAAAATAAGGCAGATCACTGGTTAACGTTAAATAGCTGCTAAACAATGACAAAGCCCTGTTTTGGTTTTTCACAGGCAAGACATTTTAATAAAATAAAGACCATTAAAGTAAAATGATCCACTCTGTTTTTCTTCTCCTTGCAGCCAATTTTAGTTAAATTATCTGTTATATAATCACATCACAGTAGATTTTAGCCTGTTTGTCTCACTTTGTTAGGAACCCAAAGGACAGCTAAAGGGGGTGTTCCTGGCCCCCTCATTAGTCCTGAATTGTGCCATTGTACCAGCTTGTTTTGACTTCTTCTGTTGAGAAGGACAGCCCTGCTGTAATGTTACCATGACTACTAATTCTGTAAAAGTGCTGTACCTTAAAAAAAAATACTGTGCAGGTAACCAATAGGTGAAGCAACTTGTTTATTTATTTATTTTTGTCAGATTATTATTTTTATCTAAAAAAAAACATTTTAAAATGTTATTTCTTGCCCACAGCTAGTACAAAACGAGTGTTCCTTTCATAATGTCACCAAAGCAACATTGCAGTCACAGAAACCGAAAAACACCAAAGATGTGCCAAATCTCGAGAATGGCCTCGATTCAAAACTGCCTTTTTCCTGCTAATTTTCAGAAACAAAGGGTTTTGGTTATGCATCATACCTGGTGACGACGATAACTAGCTGGAACATAGGCTTCAAATGAGCCCAAAACAGACCAATAGTTCATGTGACCACATGCTTCACCCTTAAATGGCCTCCTGTTCACACCCTGCTTATGCAAAGTTGTCTGTTGCAAAAAATAAAATATAATCTGAGACAAAAGCTGTTTTTAGAACCTCTGCAGAAGTCTGTGTCTTTGCAACATTAGATCTTCTATCATTGGATTAACGGGGATCAAATTCAAATTGTTTTTGAAACAAAACCTGTGGATCCTTGATGAATTGTACTTGGGTGCAGTTTTGTGTTCTAGAAGGTTCCAAATCATATTTCAAAAGACTGTGCATGGTCATGGTCATGGTCATGGTCATGGTCATGGTCATGGCCATGCGGGTTTGGTGTACTTTCATCAAGGTTTCATGTCAGAGGAAGAGACACATTCTTCTGCAAGTGACAGTTACATGACGTAAGGTGGCAAATGAACTTCTGGGTATGTGAATGAAAAGGAAAATTAAGTAACGACCATCTGCACCCTCTGAGCTCCTTATTTTATGAAACTTTGCTTTACCAACACCAAAATCTGAAAAGCCAGCTACACTAACAATAATTTGATTTTGAGTCGCCAAAAAGTTCAGAATTTCTTTGTTTTTGAAACCTATCCGGAAATAGAGCTTCACAAAATGCTCCACATCATTCATCTTCAAGCTAGGCTACGATAAACAGAAAACTTTTGTGGTTTTTCCTTGTCAATTTATGACTTCTTTGTTGTAAATGCACAATATTTAAAGTCTTAAATTTACGCCTTTATTCTTGTGATTTAACAGTTATGACCTTTTCTCGTAAATTTATGACTTTAAAGTCATAATTTATATTTTTATTTTTTTATTTTTGTAAATTGGCTCTAAAACTCCATCATGAATTGATACTTTATCTAATTTGCTTTAAATTTTCCATCAATTATGTCACCTACAAGCAAATGTGTTTATTAATTTATTTGTGTACCTAAAACAATCATTTTAAATACATTTCTTTCCTGGTAAGATGTGGGCTGACCAGATTGAACGAGAATTTTCTTGCATTTTTGCAATACTTAAAATAAATAAATAAATAAATAAAAAGCAACAGTTTTACTGTGTCAACAACTGCAATTGTAAGCAAACGATACCCAACAATGGATTTTGCCACAAAATTGCAGGGAAAAACTAATTGTTTCATGTATCCGTTGTGCTATCCTATGGGATCAAGATGACTATTGACGTGTTATTCCTACCATGACAAAGGTGGAAAGATTTCATGTAATCCATGGACACCAGTGAGGTTCACAAATCATTAAAGAAAAAAGGTTCAGCGCACTGTCTAGTGGGTCTAGATGACCCCACTCCCAATGATAAAGTGCCTAGGATAGCACAAGGGCTATGTAACTTAAAAAGGACCATTGCATGAACTTTGAATCATTGCTGAGAAAAAAAGGTACATTTTATTTTAGCTAAACTCTGTTCCTCTGGTCTAGTAATTGTTGCTGATTTGCAGATTTGAAAAGCTGATTTTTAGTATGAATATGCTACCTTTGCTTCGTAACAGCACCATTTTCACTTAAAACAAAGAGGTGAAAGTGGTTCTGAAATGGCGGCAGGGAAACACTGACTGCTCACCTTCCGTTTTTCCACTGGAGTCACAGTTTCCATCCTGGGTTTGAGATTCTGCTTCTTCTTCCTCTTCCTCACTGCAGGACATTCTGCTGTCTGTTCAGGGACTACTGGCTGCTTCGGCTCAGCTTCAGTAGACGGGACAGCAACTGTTGGCTTCTCTTTCGGTTTTTTCTTCCTCTGAAAACAAAAGGAAACAGTGAATTTTCAATGTAAGTGAACTGATAGAAGTCTGGATATTATCAGTTTATATATATGGACATTCAGAAATTTATAAGTAAAAGTTTTGAGAATGATTTATCCAAGATTTCATCATTCTTTTGAACAAAAATAGTCTCACCAGAGTATTCGATGCTGAACTTTAAACATTTTACTCTCCAGCATTAAAAATACTGCAGGCTGGACCAAAGGTGAGAAAAACAGAGGAGCTGTCACTTCAACAAATTACGTTTTTTTCTTGCAGGTTTAATTTTAGATAGTGGAAAACCACACCAGAATTTCTAACTCAGGTGACAGCATATCATTTTAAAAGCTAAACCAAAACAGGTTTAAATCTGGAGAATTTGTGGGAATGGACTGGAAGACAATCATTAAATGTAACAGTAGCTGTACGATTTTTTGGAATAAATCATGAACTTTAGTGACAAATTTAGAAGTATCAGGTAGTGAAGTTCAAGGAAAGTGTGTCAATTTTTATCATCCAAAATAAATGCAGTCATTATGCAACTTGAGTGGCAGCATTATATCCCATAAACCAGACATTTTTGTTAAATGCATCACTTTCCATGCATTGTGTTGGGTTATCAAGGTCTGACAGTCTGATTGTTGCATGACAGCAGAGGCTTTGTGCAGCTCTTTGGACCTTTGCTGGCTTCAGCAGACAAAGATTTCCACTCATGGAGCCCCTTCAGAGAGCCTTTCCACTTCATATCTAACAATGAGTGCTTAGTTTTCCCCAACTGTGTAGCAGCACTCAGATAGAGCAGAACCATAAACCACAATTTGACTTGGATAGAGCTTCAGAGTGATTCAGGGTTATTGAACAGAAATGGCTTGAAAAGAAAGAACATGCAGTACATGAGCGACTATTACAGCAGTATTGGTGTGTTTGTAGTGGTGACAATACTGTCAGATTAAGAGCTTTTAAACCAGCAGTTCTGTAAATCCTTTGTGCTTTTGGTTTTTTACACACATTTCTTTATTAAAAATTAGATTTTCAAAAACCAGCTTTTCAGTTTTATGAATAATAATAAGGTTTTTAATTATCACGAGTGCCAAGAAGTTTCCTCAACAGACTTAAGTGATTCATCTGTGTTCTGTACCACGGCTAGTAAAACTCACAGCTCAAAGTTCTTCTCAAGACATTTCATTCACTTTGACCCTAAAACGCCTAAAGCAGATGTGAACTCTGGAGAAGCAAGACAAGACAACTCCTGTCTAAAGTGTCTAAAGACACTATTTTAAAAGAGAGGTTCTTTGTCAGTTTTGTAAAAAAAAAAAAAAAAAAAAAAGGTTCCTCCCCTAGTTTAGGGGTCTTTATAATTTTATGTTTGTCGGAAAGTGTGAAAATGCATATTGTGTATGTACAAAAGAAAATCTTTCTAAAGCCAAAAAGAAAATCTTTCTAAAGCCAAATTTAATAACATAGAAGTCTTAAAGTCAGAGTGGCAACAATTGGAGCAATGCCTTTTTGGTTGTGCCATAAACGTTTGTGAAGATACGGATGCAGGAGGCCCCCTGCAGTCCAAGGTGAGTACTGCAGGGACCGTGGAAAGTGACAGTGAAAGAAACAGCTGGGTTGTTTACATTCAGAGGAACCAGAAGCCAACATACAAACAACACTGCGTCATTTCATTTCGTACCTGATTTGGAGCTTTTGATTTGGAGTCCCCCATCATCACTGTGAGGAGAAGAGACATATTGAGTCATAGATTAAGGAGGATATCATCAAAAAAAGGGCTTCATTTTACAAATGCTTCATTTTTGGATTGACAGTGTAACTTTGGCCACCAGAAAAAACAAGATTCAAAGTCTGAATTCACACATGTGCAGCAGCTTCATATGTTGAGTTGAACTCAATGCAAATGCAACACAGCAGATTCTCGACAATTAACTTTTATAGTAGCTGTGAGCAGAACAGCTCTCTGTATCAACAGTAACCACATAGTGGAGGGAAAGCCAGGAGGAGTTGGGAGTTTTAGGAAAATGTGGTTTCTACCATCTTAAAAAAGAAACCCTGACTATTTGGGAGCAGAATCAGAAGGAAAAAAAGCTTTTCCACTGAAGTTTCAGCAGAACTGAGCCTGACTTCAACTCAAGCAGCATGTTTGGCTTCCACTCCCCCTAAAGGGAGGCGGGGGATGAGGACCCACCTACCTGCCAGATATCGCTCCACGGTGGGTGATGAGTTCTCGTTCCAGCTATAGCAGCAGAAGAACAACAGCCAGACTAGGAATGTGGCAACTACTAGAACCATGACCCAAATGAGTCGGCCCACAGCTGGGTCTGCGGCGACCCAGGCAACGAGGAAGTCCATGGTGAGCATTGCCACAGCAGAGCTTCAGTCAGGGAGACTTCAGACTGCAGCAGAGCTCAGAGATGGGATGCAGAGGGATTAGCCTGCGTCCTCTCAGGGCAGCAGGGAGAAGAAGCAGAAGCCAGAGCAACAGCAACCACAGATGGATACCAGCTGTTCCAAAAGGGGCCCGTCTCAGACCTCAGCCCACGTCAGCTCTGTGTGCGTTCAGTGTTGTGTGTATTTCAGTCAGGGGAGGAAAAGTGTGTGTACGTTGAAAAAGGCAGTCTGAAGGTGTGGCTCTGGGCTGCAGCAGGGAGTTCAGCCACCAGCCACTCCCCCAGGAACCTCAGGAGGAACCCTCACTCTCACAAAGTGGGTGTCACATTGGCTGGTGGGAACTCAGAAATGCACCTGAGGCACATTCACATCCACTGAGTTACCTGCCAGCTAGAACTTGCTTAATGACAGGGGACATCAGCCTGAGAGCAGAGCTTTCAGTGAATGTGCAGGACAAGAAAGAAAGAAGCTGCACCATTAGTTCTGCATTCCAACTAACTGAGTCTGACAAGGACTTTATAATAGCGTCTTCAGTCCTGTCAGTGAAAGAAAAACAAATCTCCAGACTGGTTCCACTGGGTTGTTTTCTTGAGTCAAATATTTGCTGAAAATATGTATGCATGGTGGAGTGGTTCAGATGAAAGGTGTGGTAGAGCTCCCACAAAACAACTTCAGCAGTCAGGTTGACTGTGAAGAAAACCGGTTGTTTTATTGACTGATTGGTTTCCTGAACGAGTGAAGAAATCATTCTTGTTCTGATAAAAATGTCTGTCACTCATTCAGTCAATGTTCACTCTGTACCAAAGAAAACAAACCCCAACAAATAAAGGGAATACTGCCATCTAGCGTTCAAAATGGGTAAATTAACACTTTACCAGTATTAGTTGTGACATTTCCAACAGCTCTTTTAATAATTATAATAAAATCAGAGATTAGCATTTCACAAAATCTTAAACAAAGTAGTATATATAATAAATATGTGATAGAAATTGTGTAAACATGTAAGAAAATCTCTTTTTGCTATTATTTTAGCAGCGACGGAAGCATAGCCTTGTGTCTTTGAAGACGAGAGATTAGAATAGACAATCAAAGAAAAATAGAAGTAAGGAGCCTATAGAATTTCCACTTTTGACTAAATTGACAAAAATTTACAACTGGATATTTCAGCTGATTTTTCAAAAAAAAAAAAACAATGTTGCAGACAGCCGTTTCCTGTGTGGCTTATGGTTTTGCTGGTGGCAAACAGAAGTTGTTTTTTTTTTGCACTAATGAATGATCTTTTGTAAACAGGAGTGTCCTGATATTGTTTGTATTTTTAAAAAAGGATAGTACCATGCCATATCAAAAGATAGAACAAATGTTCAAGAAATCTGATCTGAAAACCAACAAGCTGCCAAACTCTGGGCATCACCCTGTTTATTATCCAGATGAGGTTAAGGGTTGGGCAGCACCTATTTACAAAAGGTATACAGTTACGCAACTAAACAAAAAGAGAACTTCTGCGTCTCTTGCCTTACAAAGACGTTCCAGTGTTTGTTTTAGTCTGCCGTTCCAGTTTTCTCTCTTTCAGAGGTTATGATGGTCGCCTTCACCGAGGCAGCTCCTGATTTTTTATTTAAAGTGTTTTTTTTTGGTAGACTTCAAATTCTCAAATTCAGCACAGAGTTCTACACACAATGTCATTTAAGGTGGTGTTTTTTTTTTTTTTTTTTGGTCACTTACAGCCTGGTTTCTGAACTCCAGTCTTCAGAACCTTCCATCCTGGATGCTTAAAGATTTGAAGACACATTTGGTTTTTGAAACCTTCTCCTGCAGATGCTGTCTGATCATAAAAGTCCGCTGGGCTGTTTGGATGCCCCAGCTCAGTGCCGGTGACAGTTGTTTTGGGTCTGCCTCTTGACTTCTTTCCTCCGTAACCCTTGACAGGATGATTACATATTAGAAAATATGGTTGAACTCACATTTTGACACAAATTCTGGCTTTTAAAGGCTGTGGTCTTAAAACTTTGATGGTGAACAGTCCGTTCGATTTAAAATGTAATTAACAGCTACAAATATTTTCTCTGTTGCTCCTCTTTCTTCTTTTTGCATTTTGCACAGCTGCCTATAATGACTGTCATTGTCCGGCCTCTGCAGAGCTTGATGATGAGCTAAATCAGGTGTGCTTGAGCAGGGTAATATAGAAAACATCCAGGTTATTGGACCCTGAGGACTGGAATTCAGTACACAGGGAACAGAACTGTGTTCAAATAAAGTTTAAATAAGATCATTTCATGAGATGATTTTAAACTGAACTCAAACATTTTGAGTAATTTGGGGTAAAATGGGTAATAATAGCCACATCATGACTTAGTTTGATGTTTTATGCATTCTTTGGGCAGAACCATGAGACAATGACTTTTGGAAATGAACTCCGGGTGTGAAACAAGTTTGAAAGTACACACGTAAGGTTCAAACAACATCAAAATGTTTTACTCATCAAAACTATTTACAGAATCAGGAAACAAATTAAGATTACTTCCTGAGAAACACCTCCCAAACCTGTTTTAATCCAGCTCACAAACTGCAGGAAATCAACAACAAAGCAGCAAAACTCGACTTCTGCTGTTTTTCTTCCGTTTTTCCCCTCTTTACTCAGTTGAAGTTCATTTATGGACCAATGAAAGCAAGAGTTCAGACAGGTTCATACTATTTCTTTATGTTTGTGACCATTAATTAAAAAATAATCAAAAATACCAGCAACACTGAGATCCAGAAGCGATGAGTAATGTGCAAGAAAAGCAAGAGAAACAATGACAAAAAAATAATTTCAGCAACCATCCTTGACCTTACTAAAGACTTTCTCTTTCAGAGGTTGGCTCAGGCTTTTGCTTACACTCGATCATTTCTACAACAGGGGTAAAAATTCACTTCAGGGGAGCTTTGGAAAAGCACTTCTTAGGCACAACTGCAACACTGCAGTCTTGAGTTTCTAAAGAGGAAGCGAGCAAGTTCCAAATCTGACAGCTCTTAAAAAAGAAACAGAAGAGGCAAGAGGCAGCAAATCAGGGCAAGCGTGGATTTAAAAAATGGCAGAGTTAAATGACCGCAACTCAGGAGATCAGGAAGCAGAAGGTATTAACCTCAGTCCCAAAATGCAGCTAACGTTTGTGGAGCGATTTAGGCCTGTGAACCTTAACTAACTCCGTAGAGGAACATTAAGATGCTTACTGATTCACACTCCCTCAGCTTCTTCATTGACCCCACCCTTACAATGACGTGTTCTCCCTACCATGACAAAGGTGGATAAAGGTGGAATGATTTCATGTAATCCATGGACACCAGTGAAGATCACAAATCATTGAAGAAAAAAGGTTCAGAGCACTGTCTAGTGGGTCTAGATGACCCAACTCCCAATGTTAAAGTGCCTAGGATAGCACAAGTATAATACAGTATAATACACCTTCAATATTGAATAGACACTAGAGGGCGTGATCTGCTTATTAAACAGAAATACAGTATGAGCATAAAGTTTAGCTATTATACCATAACTGCCCTGCCCTGAAAATGCTCTGATCTTAATTGGACTTTGATTGTGAAGGGTGCAGCAGTAATAGTTGTCATCATGTCAGTCCAGGAAGAACTAAATCTTTAGAAGAATAAAACCAACTGAACAATGCCCTGGTTCTGTCAATCAAGACGATGGTAAGTTTTGTTTCCATTGTTATCGGTGGTCAGGTGAATGGTGCCACCCAGTTGTGGATCAGGATGTCAGAACTTACTGAAACCTCATAATAATAACGTATTAAAACCAACTTATAACAGGTTTTTTTAAACAAAAACTTGTATACTAATAAGTAAAGATGTTACTTAATGCTTCTCCGGCCACTGCCAGCAACAGATTTCTCTAAGTGTTCTCAGGTTAATGACTAGCTATCATGACTCAGTTCTTTTGTGTCAGTTCTTTTTCTTTTTGCCACTTTTCTAGATAAAGTGGCAAAATTAAGAAGAAGTTGCTCTGTAAGGAGCAGGTGGTTCCTCTGATTATTGAATGAGTAATGGGGACAGAGATGGGTAAAAGCTGGGTGTTTTGGTTCTGCTAGTTGCCATGGCAACAGAAGCTTGTATCCTGCAACCTACTTTAAGGTTAAAATGCAGTGCACTTTCTCCCCCCCACACACACACTCAGATGACTGCAGACGCCGCCATTGTTAAAAACTCACGTCTTTCTGACAGTAAGTCGAAGAGCATCCTCACACCTCTGAATCACAACAAACACATCAGTACGTCACACAATCAACAGGCCTTTTTACGGTGAACACAAGCAGTCTACAAGTCTTTTACAATAACCACAATGCTTGTCAAAACTACAACACACAATGAAAGGAGGAGATTTCTTCTACCTTGTGAATCACATCTGCCAAGAGGTCTCTTGGTTGTCATGAAGTTTAGTGATGGGCTGAGTTTTTTAATTGGATCTGCTCCACCACATTACCAATTCTCCTCTTTCTTTTTAAGGTGGAAAAAGAACACTGTTATTAAACCAGGTGACTCAATCATTTTCAGCAGCGCACCAAATTTGTGGCTGTTTTTTTGTTCTTTTACTGATCCAATGTAGCTTATTGAGATCTACTAGTCTATGCTGAGTAATGTGATTAAAATGTGATTAACCTGAGTGTCCACTCTGAGTGAAGATTACAGGAAAAGAAATTCCAAAAATCAGGCCAGGTAAGTCCCTCTCAGATCAAGTAGAACGATGGCTGAAGTTTATTATCATCACAGACTAAAGGTCCATTTGCCACAAAAAATACATAAATAAAATACTTAAGAATACAAAAAAATTAAATTAAAGCATTCATAATACTATATGTATTAAAAAAAATACATGAAATTACTAAGTATCATAAGCTGAAACTATTGCTGACCAAAAAGCTTAAAACTCCAAACTCCAAATAGGGGACTGGTATCTAAAAGTGCTGTAGCTTACATTGGATAGAGTTAAATTGTTTTTTTTTTATTTGAAGCATTAAGACAATAAATAAAACCATAGATAAGATGTCTCAACAAACTGCTCGCGCCGCACCACCTTGGCTGTTTTAATAAAATCTTTAGAGCATACTTATAACTTGCATTTTTTTTTTTTTTATGTTCAAATACTGGCCCTTGTCTAGGTTTTCCCACTTCTACCCATTAATGAAAGGCATCTCTGGCTTCAGCATAATATTCAGCAACATGATCATTCCATCCTGGTTTTATTTTTTCCTCCTCTGTTTAGGAATGTAGAGGCTTACTGGCCTCATACAAAGAGTTAATTGTGTCATTGTACATGACACAAAGCTCCTTGCTGTGTGTAACATCACTACAATTAGCATTTCCGCACCAAGTAGCATATTAAGGAAGATGTATGCTGCGCAAGGATTTATCTGTTTGGGCATAATAGCTCAATATTTCCCTTTCTGTAATAGATTCCCAATCTAATTTATTCTTTTTTACAATAATGTTTCTTGACAAAGCAGGTTCATGCTCACAATTACCGTAATTGGCATAATAAAACAGATGTGATCAGTCATAATTTCACCATATAAAATGCTCATTATGTGCATCAGCAATGCTAACAGTGATCCAACCATGACATGGTATGCCAGGCCTCACTTATAACTAACAGGAGGAAAAAGTATCTCACTTGAAAATAAAATATTATTATTTAAACACAACATATACACTAGTAGTGGGACTGTCTTATATAAACAAATCCATAAAACCAAGCTTACTGAAGAACTCATTCTCATTCTGAGTACATTCATATGGTGTGTAGCGGGATATATTTATCAAAATTATTTTGTTGTTGTGAGTGAAGTGCATTGCAATACACCAGTCTTCACAATGCCTGATAACTTTATTCAGTGGATCAAGCTATTTTCTCCACAAAATAGCCATGCCCCCTGGTATTCATTGTTAAGAAAGGATATCTTTAATTACATTAGTTGTATTATTTGTCATACTTTGGATTAAATAGCCATTCCCAGAACTGGGCAGGCCCTGGATGTAGCATCTACCTTTTCAGTGTCATGATGCCTCTGCTTTTGCCTTACAAAAGAAAAGTATAGTCAAATAGACTGGAAAATATATCATATATATTGATACATATATTTAGATAAGCAAATTATTCATATTTGAAAATATATTGCAATGTATGGATGGACAACCTAGTTTTTTTATTGGATCACCCTAAAACCCATTGGTGTCCAAACTATTTCAGAACTGCTTGTATCCTTGAAAACGTTTTTTTCCTCTTTCGTTAGGAACTCCAAATCAGATTTCGCAACCTGCAGTTATTATAAAGAGATGGATGGAAAACATATGGCTATGTAATAGATGATTTTTTAAATCACCAAACACTGGAAAACAATTGGAGTCATAGCTATATCTATGCATTTGTAACATATATAACATCATATAAGTCTGGGTTTAATTTATTCTATGTTAGGGAGTATTATATTTATATATTTATAATACCTCTTTCAATATATGACGTATTTTAAATGATATTGTGGGATATAATATATTACATAGTATATCCCACAATATATTGTTGGACATTTCAGTATACATCACAATATTTTGCTCAGTACATTATCGAATATGAAAACGACGTTAACATACTAGAAAAAATCCCTCAAATCTTTTGGAATATAGTGTCTGTCTTTCATAAGAGTTCATTAATAACTAAATGTACACAGTTCTTGAGTTCTTACAACAGCACTAGCATCACAGTTCTCATTTCACATAGCACTTCAACAACTACCCGTTCTAAATGTTGTGACTGCTGAGAATCCAGAGAAAAGTTTAGTTTTCGGTTGAGAGGACATGATTGGAGGTGTCCAGATAACGGATCCTGGGACCAAGGAGCAGAATTTAAGGCAATTTTAGACATGGTAATAGCCAGAAATCAGTGTGGCCTTGAAACCACTTGGTTTTCACTGACAGACTGATGGGTTGTGGCTGGAGTGACTGGTCTTAAATGTTAGCCTAGATGAGCATGATGGCTTTACAGGTGTGCTGGAATCCTCGCCCTAATTCCAAACACCTGAGAAAAAATTTCTGCAGAGCAGCAGAAACAAAAGATTAGAAGAGACAGAAGATGGCTGCAGAGAGAAGAAACTGCCAACTCATGACTCTTTTTTTTATTTTTTATTTTGATTTGAAATGGTTTATTTCAAGCAATTAAGTAGAAATAATACACAAAAGGAACATAATCATCAGTTATACATACATACAGTAACTAATCAAACTTAGGATAATTAGACATATTAACAAATATTGCTTGAAAGGGAGTGGAAAGAAGCGAACTTATATAATCCCACCCCGTTATACTATAACCATTTTATTACATGATTTATCAATATCCGGTTCCTAGGTTTTATCAGACAGAATTAAAAATCATAAGATATCGATAAGATGCCAAAGATGAATTACTTAAGTATTACGTAAAAAATAACTATTTTAGAAATCAACACGGCAAATGCAGATCAGTCATCTGAAATATATGCAGATTATGTTACTTATAAAAGTCATTCATATGATTATAACATAATACTATATCAGTAAAATACACAACACTGTTTCAGGAATTTTCATAGCAAAATTTCATCAAGTATCAAAAGTTAAAAACATGTGCAAAATTATGCTACATTAGGAAAGATTTTTGAATCAATTTATCAGTTTTTGGAGCAAGTGAAGTAATATCATTAAAAGTCAATCAATTTAACAATTTTCAATAAGTGATTAATCATTTGTTTTACTTTTTTTAAATATTTTTTTGTATTTTTTTATTTTATTTTTTATAATAAAGTAATGCTGTAAGGGAAAAAATAAAAAGGGTCCATAAACTGTCGATTGACCAAGGATGGTATTTCTTCTTTTACTGATAACAGCCGTTCTTCTGGGTTTAAACAGTTTATAGTTCTCTTCGATGTTATGTCTGCAGACATTAGATTCAGGTCCATATCCTTCTTCAGCTGATATCAGCTGCAGTATGACTCTAAAGTGTTAAATCAGATAAAATATGTGTTGTCATCCATTTTACTGTATGAGTGAGGCATTGGTTTTAACATCTGTATTGATCCAGGCTATTTCTCTCCTTTCATTTTCATTTATGCTGCATAAACTGGCTGGATCCATTCAACTCAGACTTTGTTTCTGATCCAACTTGTCTTTTTGGGAGTTAATGGACATAATGGAACAGTAGGTAAATTAATCCTATTTTAATACTGGTTCTGCATGCTTGATTAGAAATCCTATTTATTCATCCTTACATCTAATAGACAATTCAATACTGATCATCAAACAACTGTTTCTGGTCCTTCACAGATCTATACCAAAGGGTTCTAGAGCCAACTGTGAGAACATCTGTCTGACAACTAATACTTGGTGTAAATGGGTCATTCAATAAATGCAAACCTGCTTTAATTTTTGTGTGTGCTTCCCCTAACTAATTCCAGGGACTGTCAAAAAGCTGCACATGAAGAAAATGTGTTTAAATTTTAATCAATGGAAGCAATACTGTAAATGAAATTGGCTCCTCTGTAGTTTTAGACAAAACTAGTTTGCATTAATTGTTTGAGTTGAATCAAAACTTGTTTTTTTTATCAAATGCCTTTCAGTTTCAGTGAAATATTTTACATCTTTGCCTTTAAAATGATTAACCTCAACTGCAAATTTGGTAATGACACTATGACAGATGCACCTTTTATGTTCAAATTCAGACCAAATGTTCAAATTGTAGCATTTATTTTGAAGCTAATAAACATGATAAAATAATGTTTTCAGATTAAAAGTCAAATGTAGTGTTCACCACTAAAAAGAATATCTGCTGTTCATATACACAGGTTAATTCTCCCTGTAAGCCCTCCAAAAACTTAATTTAAGTTGCTTATGCTTGCAGACAAGAAATTTAGCTTAAATGTGTGATGTGCAAATGTGCAGGAGCTTCTTTTAAAATAGCTCCTATTAATAATTCATAATAAACTGACTATACGGCAAAAACAAAAAAGACAAAAACCCCACACAAAGCCACCCACAGTGTTCAAACTGCCACTCCTGCTACAGGAGAGAAGTAAAGAGGAGGCGGCTGTTGTTCTCAGCATCACAGGTGATTTAACGGCAGCAGCCAGCGATTGAATGAGAACAGTGAAGGCTTTCACACAGTCTGGAAGCCCACACTTCTTTAAATCCCATAACTTTGTGTGTTCATGATTGTGAATGTGAATCATGTTGGGTTTGTTCTGGCATGAATGACAGGCGCCCTATTTCACGGTGGAGAAGTGACAATGAGACAAAAAAAAGGGTTTTATTTTAGATTTTCTGAGATGTTCCATGAGGAATCAGCAGATTACAACCTGCACCTCAATGTTTTACAAACCATAGAGGGAAATCAAAGATAAATGGGATTTTTTTAAATCCAGAGTTCGTTATTACTTATATTTTGTTATAAATGGTTGCAGCACCACAATTTTATGGTTTTCTGTGGGTGTTGCTTTGGCTCCAACATAGTGATAGATGGTCATGAACAGCTCCCCCTGTGAGTAGGGGGGCTCATGCTGAACTGTATGATTCCGACAACAACTGTCACCCTCTCAAAATGTGTCTTGTGCTATCTTTGGCTTAGCTCATTAAAAGAGGATTCACCAAAACCATAACAGGTTTGGAGCCCAGTTTTAACAGTGAAAGGTTGTATTTTCTACAGAGTGTTGTGTTTCATCTCCAGATTTTTAGAATGGAGACTTAAACTCAACTGATGTGCAGCTTTTGATTTTTCTTTCCAGGGATACGAGGGAACAATACCCTAAGGAACATTTAATATGGGAAAGGGGTTTACTTGCTCTTTCAGTGGATGATCATAATTGCATTTGCAAACCATTTGGCAAACAGGGCAATAAACTACACCACAGTACAAACAACAACAGCATTTTAAGTGAAAGAAAAACCACTCTGAGAAAGGCAAAAAAAAGCAACCAAAATTAAAAAGTTATGATTAAACCATGACTTTTACTCTATGCCATAATTTAGTTCTACTTATAGACCCACTTCAATGAAAATCATGTTTTTAGTGTTTATAACATGGTCTTTGCCATTTTCTGCGCTATGAGGTCCACATATAAATAAAGTTACGCTTAACATGGCATTTCTGAGTATTTCAAAATGTTGTATGAAAAAGCTTAGCTGTGACGTGGATGCTACAATCAGTCGGCTACAAGCTCGCTCCTCCGATCCATTCTGATGCATCCACTGGCAGAAAAAAAGATCCATGTACGTCTTTGTTTTCCTTGTCTAAAAAATGCATCTGGCTCACAACTGTACAGCTGGATCACTCAGATATTGCTCGCTATTTTTGTTGCACCGTTAATTTTAGATGGGGGGTGTGAAGAGCTGTAAGTTAGTAAGAAAGTATATAAACTGAAAAATTTTGGGAAGTAGGGATGGGCTTACTCCACACCAACAGTTCTGCTCACAACACAGAGGAAAATTCTAATGAACTACTGCATAAAATTTGTCCTAATAAACGCAGTTCTTTTTTGGGGGGAGGGCGAGAACAGCATTATCATAATTAAAAGACCACTGAAAATGCATTTTTGATAAAATGATCCTTTTTAGAAGCAAATATTGACTGACTTTTCCTCTGAGCATCAGTCAACGTCTGGTGATGGAGCTACGTTTGAGCTATGTTTTATCAAAAAACACTTTGAAGGTTTTAACACCAGACAGCCATCAATCCTATCACAGTTATATAAAAAATATCAGATGATTGTTGGTTCCCCCCAAAAAAAATTATGAGTTGCTAATTTTGCATAAGGAGTCTGCTATAAATGCAATTTCCACCTGGAATAAATAAAGTATTCTGATTCTGATTGACACCAAAGACACAAAGTTGTCTTTGGTGTCAACCAAAATCTTAACACCTTGATCCCTGATTAAACAAATCAAAATTAACTTGAACACAGGTAACAGGCCTAACTTAATTAGGTTATCTTTAAAAAAATGTAACAAACTTTAACAAAAACAATCTGCTGACACATAAATCAACGGTGCATAAACTCCAACCAAAAGATAAAGGAAAAACTGTTTGTGTTGATATAACAACAGCATTCCTAAGCTAAAAAAAGGCACTTTGAGCAATCTGAATCATTTGGACTTATAACCATTTTTTCCAGCTCTGTCTTTTCCAGATGAAAGTTGGACATTGCTCGTATCTGGAGAAAAAAGCCAGCCTGCAGATGGGGCCAGTGGATTTACGGAAATAGAGTTATTTTGAGAACTAAATCCATTTATATGGTAGATTTGCAGCAGAATTCTTTTAGACTTCCAGGCACTTCCATGGCTTTAGTAGACGACAAGAAAAGCCTGAACTTAGATCACAGCTGCAGAGTTACTAATATAAAACTATTGATTCTGACAGAGACCCGAAGGAGAAATAGACATGATCAATACAAAATAAAGGCTTCTTGTGGAGTGCTGGATATTTACAGATGGTGCTTAATTGATTCTCTGTAAATAAAATATGTGGTTCTTAAGAAAAAAATTTAGCATTGCACAAATTTCTTTTTAGAAAAGCTTTTTGGGTACACCTTCAAATTAAAAGTCTTTGAACAGTTTTAAAATAAAATGAGTATTCTGTTTGGTCCGTTTGAGCTCTCAATTTGCTGTCATCTCAGTTCAGATGGTCTCCAAGCCAGATGCACAGGGAAAATGCAGCATGATTTAGACAGTGTTAATAAAACAGCCCCACTTTGATGTCCATTTACCTCCTAACTCACCTCTAAAACTTCTGAAGGGTTTCAGACTCACCTCTAAAACTTCTGAAGGGTTTCAGTTTGAGAAGGTCAAGCACTGAGGGTTCAAAGTTCCTCCCTTAGGTTGTGCTCTTAAAAAAAACCTTGTGATTTACATAGGTTTAACAATAAGAAGACATTTATCTGTAATTTTAGGTTTCAGTTCGATAACTGCTGGTTGCAGCAAACTCATGCCAGGTTGTGCGAAACGACACCCAAAGGATATTAAAATCAGCAGCGACAGTAGTGTTGTAGAAAAATCCAAAACAAGCCATCTTTCAATAAAATTCCACTTGATGTTCAGATTTTTTTCTGTTTCTGCTCCTAGTGTGTTTGTTGTCATTTCTGAAGAACTGGATGTTTGAGTCAAATTGCGATGGCAGCACCTCCATTCAAAGTAAGAGCGGAGCTCCAAAAGCTTCTTTCTACCTGGTGTAGACTCTGTCATCCTGGTTGTGATAATCCTCTGAGCTTAAATCTAAGGAAGCGAGACTTCCTTTCTCTGTCCTTGAGGGAGATATGTTTTCATATGGCTTCCTTAGATCTAAGCTTTGCTCTTCTACCTGGTTTAACTGAGGGGCTGTGCCAGTTTTCACATGTCACAGCAGCCATCAGAGCACAGGGGCATATTTTATTTTTCTCCTGCTCTCGCTGAGACGTGGTGGCACAGACGTAGCAACAGGCCGGCCCTGTTTCTATGGTTATAGAGTTTCTTCTGCGTTCCTTCCAGGACATGAGCATGTGGGTGTTGCTTAAACTGCAGCAGGTACTTAATCACCACAAAGCGGCGAGGACGGTAACTATTTGTCAGGGCATAATTGCTGCATCTCCTCTCTGAAACTATCAGCAAGTATTAGCTGGCTAATTCTCCTCTCAGTGGAGTGAGGATACAGCCTGCTGGTATCAGATGCCTGAAAGGCTTTGAAACTCTTCCTGAATGACATCTAGAAAGGTGGGGTAACAGTTTGCATTAAATTTGGTTCCTAAAACCCTTTAAGCTGAGTGACTAAAGCAGACAAATGACGGGAGATTATATTGTTTCCAACTTGTAACTCTGCCACTCCCTTTCAAAAATAAATTCTCTGCTGCTCTGCCTTTTTTCCCTTTTTAGTTGGGTCTGAGACTGCCTGACGTTGCCATGCAACCATTTGAGTAACGAGAATCATTATTGGATAAGTCATTAACTTAAGGCAGGAGTTCAAAGGAAACACTTTAGACCTGCAGTCATAGTTTTCCTTACAATTTCAGCAACACAAAGTGTGTGAAATCGTGGGGGTACCAGAGAGGCTTTGCATGGAGTGCACCCGGCGCTCACTCTGTCCCTCAGCGTGATGAGTGGATGTGTCAGCTGATGATAAGTGGATACTACGCACTGATGTGAAGCCGGAGCACAAAAGCTTTTCCTTTTCGCACTCCCCAGAGAGCAAAGCCACACCCAAGCTCCTGATCCCCCATGACCCCTTTAGCCGTCTAATTCCATTTGCTGCTGCCTGCTGCCATGACTTATTACTTTGACCATCTCCATTCACGAGGGACTGTGGAGGAGGAGGGGGCCACCAGCTGTGAGTGTGCCCGCTGAGAGTGTTTGAAAGTGAGCCTGAGCTTCTGCAGTTTATGACGGAGTAAACGAGTGTGTGTGCGTGTGTGTGTCTTATCTCATTGCAGGTTTTATTTTATTTCCGGGAAAGTCCCCAGAAAAAAAGGAAAACAGAAACCATTTATTGGTTGCTGTGATGAATCAGCTCCTTGACAGTTAGAAAAAAAACGTTTGGGAAAAAATCATGGACACCTCTATTTTTTATAAATATTTTGTTTTGGAAAATTTTCTAGTGGTTAGGGTTCTTAGATTTTGTTTGTCAGTTCAACAGAATTAGATTTTGTGAATAAAGCCTCAGCCAAACATCCATAAGACTGCTTTGGATTTAGTTTTTTTGTCATCTGTAGAACTACTTATACCACAGCCAGCAACTGCATATGATTTTTGGAATTTATTTCTTAGATTTTTACATTATTTGATGTATTCATACTTCTGTTTTTTACTCATTTGATTTGATATATGTATAATATAATAAGGTTTATTTATTTATTTGTCAGGCTTTTAATCTCTGTTTTTACTTTTATGTAATTTATTTATTATACATTTTTTTAACTACAGTGCTTTTCTCAGAGGGATCCTCCACATCATTGAATCTTCTCAGTAAACAGGGTTGTTGAAGTGGGATCTCCCAGGTTTGACTTCTTCCTTTGATCTGGGGGGGTCCTATCCTCTTTGGGGGGGGTCACTGGGGTGGACAGGTCCCCAAAACATTGTTTCTCCACTTAAGTATCAAGCCAAATTTATACTTCTATTTCTACTTTAGACTTAATTCAATGCTTTATTATGTTGTGTGCATAAAATTATTTATAAATTAGAAGTAGAAGTATAAATATGGGTTAATACTTAAGTTATGTTGGGTTGGGCTGCACAGTGGCGCAGTTGTTAGCGCCATTGCCTCACAGCAAGAAGGTCCCTGGTTCAAGTTCTGGATGTGAGACCTGAAACAGAACATCAATGGGGACCTTTCTGTGTGGAGTTTGCATGTTCTTCCGTGCATGGCAGGGTTTTCTCTGGGGACTCTGGCTTCCTCCCACTGTCCAAAAACATGCTTCATTTGTTCATTGGTTCCTCTAAATTGTTCCTATGTGTAAGTGTGCTAGGGTGTTTTTATTGTGGCCATGCAACAGACTGGCAACCTGTCCAGGATGTCCTCAGCCTTTGCCCGCGAGTTCACAGGATAGCCCTGTGACCCCAAAAGGGAACAAACGGATTAGAAGATGAAGGAATGTTGTGTGTGTGTGGGGGGGCGGGGGTCACAGAGGACGGTGGGGTTGAGGGAATTGTGTGTGTTTTATATTTGTGTTTGTTTTATATTTCTTTCTTGTAAAGTTTTTGTTTTTTTATTGGGAAATGTTTTTGTTATATAAAACACATATGAAAGGGTCTTTACAAATGAAGCATGATTTGATTGGACTGGATTGGATTGGATTTGATTTGATTTTTTCATGGTTTTGGTTTCTTTGCCTTAGTTTCTGCCTCCATTATGCTTCTGTCATGTTTGAGTTCTGCTTCCTGTTTTATTTTGAAGGTTTCCTGTATGTATTAGTTCAGAATTTTACTTCCCTGGTCCCAATTTCTCCTGATCGTTTTCACCTGTGTCTCGTCAGTCCTGTTTGTATAAGTGTCTTGTCTCTGCCTTTCTCTTTGGCTGGGCCATACTGGCATTTCCCTGATTGGCTTCTGCCCTGTCTACCAGGTTAACACGAGAGTTGGGTTTATTTGTTTTTCCCTGCTTGGCAGCACTAAAATGCTATGACACTAAATGTGGGATTTTTATGTGGAATCCTGGGCCATGAAGCCTTTCTTGGAACTTGACTGACAATTTTATCCAGAAGTGCAACTAGAAGCCAGCTGAACCACAAATGTGTCACGTCCTTGAGTCTGTTTGGATTTATAGTGTTTGGCAACTCATGTGTCAGGAGCTTGTACTGTAAGCGGAAAACTTACGGCTGCACTTCAACAGAAACTCACAAGGACTATGTAGGAATTTATGCTGCAGACATCTGAGGAATAAAGTTAGTTTCATATGTAAGGAGCTTAAATGTAAATTAAAAGTTGATGCAGTTTAATGCAAATCCTTCCATGCGTTTAATTAAAGTAATGGTTGGTTTTCCTCTTTTTTTTCCTCCGTTTGTCTTAAAAATAATCCTCACAACACCTCCAAGTTTGGGTTCAAATGCAAATCTCCAAAAAGAGGTATGATCTATTTGACACTGTTTTTACACATTGAGGAGAATCTGAGGGGAACAGGATTGAACTAAAAGAATGGAGTCAAGTGAGTTTTGAAGAACGAACTGGACTTGGGGGAAACAGTCAAAATATCTGAATGTTAAGGGTGTAGTGAAGACTGAGTACTAAGCATTAACACTGGTATTTGTCCAAATATGCAAGAAGGTCCAGGCCATTTTTTAATCCACATTTTAAATCCAAGAATCTCAGTTCACAACATAGACTGTCAAGCAGGCAGAACATCAGAGAATGGCGGATAGGTCAAGTAAACATCCAAGCAAGAATTTTGAATTGAATTTAAAAAAAATCCTCCATCAAGCTGTAGAAACTTATCAGCACTCAATACTGTAGCAAATTCAGTCAGACTGACAGCTAGACTCAGGTCCAAACAGGTGTCAATAAAAAACGAACAGTAATATGAATATTTGACTAGTACCATGAAAGAATCCAAGAAGTAAAAGTGCAAGGAACTGAGCAGGAAGATGAGATCAGGGGTTCGTGGGGTTCATCAAGTCCCACTCCGATTATCTTTTGATCTATTTTAAAAGCGTGTTCAGTGGTCTTTTAATTAAGATTTGGTTGTTTTAAGCCAAAATCAAAAAACCTGTGTCGTTTTCCAGGACATAGTTTCTGCAGAACTGCAGTAGTTCATTAGAAATTTGCCTCTGAGTTGTTAAGCAAGTCTTCCCCACTTCCCGTCATCACTTTGTTTTCATTCACTGCCACTCGCTTACAGCCCCTTTGTGAGGGCAGAACCCAATGCCCCACAGTTAAGTTCATTTGTTATATTTTTCTCTTGAATAAACCATTTCATTTTATTTCACATATTACATAACAAAATTAACTTAATGACTCTTGCACACATTTAGTTAATTTTGTATTGTTTTGAGTAATTCTATTCTTTGAGTTCTGTTTGAGGCCGGATGCTGGGGCAGAGGCTGGAGCAGGGAAACTTCCTGATGATGTGGCAGTGGGAGGAGCTGAAGAAGCTCCTGATGACTTGGAAAGGGAGGAGCATGGACAACTTCCATCTGGAGAAGATGGAGGGGAAAGACAAATTGTATTATGTATTATGTTGGACTATTGTTTGTATTTTTTGGAATATATTAAACTTGCTTTGAGGTATAAGTTCAGTTTCTCTGTTGAAGCGTTAAATTACTAGTAATTTACTACTTTAGTTAATATTTAGGTTTTGAATGTTTTGTATTTGTGCTCCCCTCCCTATTGTATCATTGGTCTGATGAGCCGGAATAAAATCTCCCTAATGTTTCCTGTTGGGGGGTCAGTTTGAGTTCAGTTGGTTTGAGCTTTTGTTACTGATTCTCTCAGTTACATTTTTGTTAAGATGACCCCATTTTAATTTGAGCCCCTGTCGTGCTGTGTTGGGTAAAATAAAAAACCCTGATTTGAAGATCTTTTTGTCCTGTGGCTCAATCTCTGCCGAGCAGACCCTGACACCCTCACACGCCCAACCTAACACTAACAATGCAACAAAAATGGCGAGCAATATTGGAGCTATCCAGCTGTACAGTTTTGAGCCAGATGCCAGTTTAGCCATTGTGCTATCCTAGGCACTTCAACCTTGGGAGTTGGGTCATCTAGACCCACTAGACATTGCTCTGAACCTTTTTTCTTCAATGATATGTGATCTTCACTGGTCTCCATGGATTACATGAAATCTTTCCACCTTTATCCACCTTTGTCATGGTAGGGAGAACACGTCAAAGTAAGGGTGGGGTCATCTAAGATAGCACAAGGGTTACAAGAGGAAAACAAAGACATTCATGGATCTATTTGTCTGCAAGTGAATGCATCAGAATAGAGCTGAGCAGGAAGCTTATGACCCACCCATCTTTTACGTCACAAATCCGATTTTTTCCAACTGCATTTTTTTCGTCTGCTCTTGATTCCCAACATTTTGAATAAAGAAATAGTCAAAATGCAATTTTGAGCTTCATTTGCCACATTTATTCCATCATGAAAGATTATGAAAGTGTTTATCAAACACATTGAAGCTGCAGTATTTTAGCTGTTCCTAGCACTGGGCTCTTCTGGACTGAGAGGTCTGAGGTCTTTACAGGTATCTGTTGTAGCCACTCCTCCAGCTTGGGGGTTACTGCCCGAGTGCCACAGGCACCACTGTCACCTTCATTTTCCAGGCTTTCTCCAGTTCTTCTCTGAGTCCCTGGTATTTCTCCACTTTCTCATGTTCTTTCTTCCTGATGTTCCCATCGCTTGGCACTGCCACATCCACCACAACGGCTTTCCTCTGTTCTTTATCCACCACTACAATGTCTGGTTGGTTCGCCATTACCATCCTATCAGTCTGGATCTGGAAGTCCCACAGGATTTTTGCCCTCTCATTCTCTATCACCTTCAGAAGTAATTCCCATTTTGACCTTGGGGTTTCCAGTTCATATTCTGCACACATGTTCCTGTATATTATTCCAGCCACTTGATTGTGGCGGTCCATGTATGCTTTACCTGCCAGCATCTCACATCCTGCAGTTATGTGCTGGATTGTTTCAGGCGCCTCTTTGCACAGTCTACACCTTGGGTCTTGTCTGGTGTGGTAGATCTGACCCTCTATGGCTCTGGTGCTCAGGGCTTGTTCCTGAGCTGCCAGGATGAGCGCTTCAGTGCTGTCCTGTAGGCCAGCCCTTTCTAGCCATTGGTAAGACTTCTTGATATCAGCCTCTTCAGTTATGGTCCGGTGGTACATCCCATGCAGTGGTTTGTCCTCCCATGAGGATCTGTCCTCCAGCACTGTATCCTCTGCTCTCCACTGTCTGAGACATTCACTGAGCACACTGTCAGTTGGGGCCTTGAGCTTGATGTACTCATGCATCTTGGATGTTTCAGCCTGGATAGTGGCTTCTACGCTCACTAGTCCTCGGCCTCCTTCTTGAGGCTAGCATACAGTCTCAGTAGACTAGATGTGAGAACAAGGTATATATATATATATATATATAATTTGTATAAAATATGTATAAAATGTATATTTTAAAACTAATTTTAAGTTCCTCTGGATAGTTTACTGTTCAAAGTAGTCATTGATAGAGGGCCTCATACTTTGTGGAAAATCTATCAGCGTCAAGCTTTTATAATATGTTGGAAAATCTTCTCAAGAGTGGCCTGAATGTTTTCTCTGATGTGGAAACTTCCTTCTCTCACAGAGCTACAGAACCTTTGTCAGACATAATGCAACATCCCCCCAACCCCTCCTCATGGCGACCATGGGAAAAGTCCTTCTGGGAAATGCATGAAACCATGTGTCTCATTGCAGAAGAACACATCTAAAACAAAATTATCGCAGAGGCACATGTTAAATGGATTTAATTTTTAACCAAGATATCAGCTGATTCAAGCTTTTGATTTGACTAATGACGTTGGATGGAGTGAGGACAATTTTGTAACTCTGCTAACCAGTAATGCATCCTGTATACTTAACTTACACAGCTGGCATTTCTGCACAAGAAGGGAGGAACATGTGGTCAGCTCACAGCATCCTCTACTTAAACAGGCAGCGCATGCTGCTGTCGGTTTGATTTCCAGTTTGATTCAAACAGCTAGTGTAATGTTTTCTTGCTCTTCCTTTGAGGCCTCACATAGAGATTAAATGTCTGCAATCATCAGGAGAACTTCCCGTGCAAGCTGTTGATTCTGTTTCCTTGTTTTGCGACATCTGCAGTCAGATGCATGTGATCACAGAAGCACAGAATCTAATTACACCTCCTGGGGCATGAATGTCTGAAACCAAGAAAGCATAGCTACGCAGTGCCATTGTTTTCCCACTGACTTGTTCTGCATGTCCTTACGCAGCTGGATTCTCTGATGATGTTTAATTTTATTTGCAGTTGCATTAAATGTAAAAGTTCAAAACAGAATGCTCTTTTTATCTATTTTATTTACCAACCAATGGTTTTGTGAACACGTTCTACTTTGATTTAGCCAATGGAATTGAGAATTTCCTAATAAATTGGGTTATACCATTTTGTTTAAGCAGTTATAAATCAACTTAAATGCATCTTTTTGTTTCAGTGGCTCTGTTGCCATGCCTACAGATTTATTTGTGCATCTTCCTTCTAGATCGAACAAGCTTGCACGTCCTCAATGTAAACAACCGCAGGCTGACAGACAACAAACGAACCCCCAGTATAGGAAAATATTTTAGAGGCCTCTGTGCCTTAAGGACAGAGCAACCATTGCAGAACTACACCAGACTTTCGGCTGGACTTTTTAGTCCGACATACACTGAGAGACGATGCTGTTTTTAGAGGTGTCACAATTCATATTAAGTATTCAAATCACATCATAATTAGGGGTTGACGATACGATTCATGTTGTTTTTCCACATCCAAATAATACAAACATAATTAAAACTTTCTACCACACTGTATGGTCACATGTCTGCAAATACAAAGTGCTTCCAAACATTGGACTGTAATGATGGTTAATTCATCCTTACACCCTTCTATTTTTATATGATCTTTCATAGCTCATATAGTTATTGTGTTTTTATTCTGTCCAGCTCCTGATGATCAACCTTTGGGCAATAACTACAGAAAGTTGATGTCCTTTTTTTGTTTGCTCTCTGTCTTTTATTTGTCTGGTAGATCATTAGTCATCCATGTTTATCGCATCCAAAATGCTAAAATTGACATTAGATAGACTTGTGAAAATTTATGACGATGTTTCCTGTTTTTACAAAAAAACGTTTTCAGTTTTATCTGTCTAATGGGGAACTGAATCATCCCCTTTTTTCTGAGCAGTGACCCAGAACATGTTTTCTTCAGGTCATTTCTCTCGTTCCTTCAGTCTTCTTCATATAAATGGCCCTGAAATAATTTCTCTTTTTCTGTTCCCATAATATACAGTTTCCTCCACTGACCCTTGAGATTTCTCCTTTAGGCCATAATTACGTTTCCTTTTTACAGCCTTATCTGTTTGGTTGCTGTTGCTTTAAAATTTTAACCCCGGTGAATGGAACAAAGGGTTTTTCTTTTTGTTTCCATACTTCAGGCTATATTACCTTTTTAAAGATGTTTCACAATCCCTTCTGTTTTTTGTCTCACGGCTGTATGTCAGCCAGTTTAAGAGCTCATTAATGTTTTCAAGCTCTCCCTGTTTCAAAGTTTTTTTGTTGTTTTTTGTGTTCAAAGACTTGTACAGGTGTTTGCTTTTGAGTTAAGATTGCAAGAAAAGGCTCTATTTTTTTAAATCTGATTGATATGAAAAAAACGTAGCGTTTATACGTTTTCTTTTGAATATTTATGTTGTATTTTGTAAATAATCCAATGTTCAGCAGACATGCAACATTTTTGTGAAAATGTTGTTTGTACATTTCCATGAAATTACAGTATTTTGATTGGTTAGACCAAAAAAAATCTCACATCAACTCATATTTCAATCTTTAACCCTTGTGCTATCTAAGATGACCCCACCCTTACCTTGACGTGTTCTCCCTACCATGACAAAGGTGGATAAAGGTGGAAAGATTTCATGTAATCCATGGACACCAGTGAAGATCACAAATCATTGAAGAAAAAAGGTTCAGAGCACTGTCTAGTGGGTCTAGATGACCCAACTCCCAATGCTAAAGTGCCCAGGATAGCACAAGGGGTTATTGCTTTCATGTTGTATGTTGCTAATTCACAACATGTCATTAAATCCAGGACTCCACGTATCACAAATGGAAAAACATTGAAGAATAATTTGTATAAATGGAAATTAAGTCAGGCATGAAGGGGTTGAAGTATGTATTTTCATTGGCACAACAAGCCAGGGGTGAAAAGGGTAAAAAAAAATGATGTGACTGATGTGAACAAAAATGTAATTTCATACTACAATTTTACTTCAGATAATAACTTTAAAAATGTATTTGAAGCTTTTTTCAAATCCTGTTTCATCTGAATAAAGAAACTTTGGCACAAGATTCTACTGTCATTAAACACATTCGAGGTGTCAAAAGATCCTTTCCGTTTCTGTCGCAGCTTACAAAATCATCTCAACAAAAATCCCACAGGCTCCACCTTGACTATTTTCAAAGGCAATTAATTAAGCTAATACAGCTTTGAATTGTTTCAAAAAAAGAAAGTTTTTATTTTTAAGTCTATGCATCACAGGACTCCATCTACATCACTGTTCTTACTTTAGATGGCATTTATTTGGTCTCCAAAACCTTTACATGTCATTTAGTGTCTAATTTTAACGAAGTATATCTGAATTGAGAAAAATAAACAAGATTTCTAGAACTAACTTCTTATATTTACATGATATCTATAAATTCAGGGACATTTAGTCTGACAGAGTAATAAATCCCTCCGTTTATTTCAAGATTATGCTACTGTAATTCCAAAATGAACGTTTTAAGGTTTCAAATGGACCAGAAGGCTGCAACCAAAGATCTTATTTTTCCAGTTTCTGCTTCTCCTCACTCATTGAAATACCAAAATAGAATTTAAGATTCTTGCATTTACATTAAAACATGACCAAACTCCGTCTCTTTGCAATAAATCCAAACTGAATGCTTTGTTTTTCTTTCGATCCACACATCAACCAATCCAAGAGCATCTGAATTTATTTCAACAGGAATACTATTTATTCCAAGTGGATGATTCTGAAACATTCACATGTTTCTTTCTGCGTTTTTCTGGAGGTGTTCACCTGAACTGTATCGCAACAATTTTTATTTATGATGCACATAAGTGCAGATGTCACCATGTCAAAAACTGGCCGACATCCCACACATCCAGCATTTTTCTCCGCATTTGAATAGAGGGGATGTTGGAAAATAAAAGATGAAGCAACTTGATGCACATTCTGCTGCATGAAGAGAAATGAGAGTTTGAAATACCAAAAATCAGCATTAGTGACCCAATTTTCTTCCAGGCATGACAAGAAATGGACTTCCCACGTCATTTCGCATAACACTAATGCTGAGCCTGTGCTGCTTGTGGTCCCGGACTGAACATCATGATGCTGACATGAACCAAACAGATAGCCAGACATTATTTATAATCCTTTTGGGCCTTTGTCTGTTTTCAAATTCAGCTGAGCAGATCCAAATCTTCGTCCTCCACTGACAGCTGCGAACAGGACTCCAGAGTCTGGCTGGACCCCGTCCTCAGACTGAGCGAACCGTATAGCCTGGCAGCGAGTTTGGAGTCAGCCAGTGCTCTCCTTCTCATCATCTCCCCCTTCCACATGGAGACCGTGAGCAGCGCAGACAGGAGCACGCCCCCCAGGGTTAACAGGCACAGTCCCGCTATGACACACCGGTCCAGATGGGCGTCCACTCTGGCTCTGTCCCTCTCCAGGCGCTCCATCTCCCGGGCCGACACACTGTCCGGGTCCACGCGCACGTCCCTGGGGACCGTGTACGTTATGGCGACCAGGGAGATGCCGGTGACCAGGCACGTGACGGCGATGATGAAGCCGTAATCCACAGACTTCCCTGAGCTGTCCGTAGACAGGTCTTCTTCGGATAACAGAAAAAGTTCTGGGACGTCGTCCTGATCTTCCTCCTGCCCACCCTCTTCTTCATCATCGTGCAAATCAACCAGCTGGCAGATCAGCCGTTTATCTTCATCATGTTTGCATCTGAAAGCTGTTTCCTCCTCAGCTTTCAGGGTCTCTCTCCGTGGTGCTGAATTCTGTCCTCCGGAGGGATGAGGCGGCTCTCCGCCCCCGCAGCCGCCTTTATTGTGACTTTGCTTTGCAGATAGGTAGAAAGTGCCTCTCGGATCCGGCTGATCAAAGTAGAGGAGCTCCACATTAGCCATCGGTGCTGAGGTTTGGTGTCCTGCTTCTAAAGCCCATGCGTCCGCAAGCGACGCATTTTCTTCAAGACAGAAATGTCCAGGAGATGTAACTCCCCGAAAGGACGCTCCAACTTTTCTTCATGTCAACAGGCAGCGCAGCAAGATTAATTCATGACAACTGCTTAAAACGAAACAATTAAATGTTTAGTCACCTAAAAAACTCGGTTTGCTTTCATGGCAACTAAAGCCCACATTTACTCATTAAAACACAAAATAATCCTAATTCCTCTCCTGTTACGCACCGACATGAGGTTCGGTTACTTCCTCTGCGTCAGTCTGAGGCTGCTCCGATCCCCAACTGATTCCGCTCCCTAGTCAATTAGAGGGGAATATTTGCAAAGCCCTCCCACACGCTGCACATCGACAGCCCCGCCTCATGATGCTTCAGTACGGAGCCAGCAGCATTCCGCGCGCACGGCATTGGACAGGAGTGCAAAGGTGTCAAATTTAAGTTACGACAGTTGTTCCTGAAACCTTCTTCACAGCTGACATCAAGCTCGGCAGTCAAGAACTAACCTGTGTTTAAAAAAAAAAACGTTAAACACACCCTACAATGATCAGCACCTGCAGGATTTACAACCAGCACCTTTCAGCTTCACAACATAAGACAAGCAAAATGTGTTACAGCTACAGTGCAGCTGCCTGGTAGATTTCCATTTTCCTCTTTCTGCAGAACACTGGAACAAACATTACTGCAAAGGTCAAAAAGGAAGAAAAAACCCTCCTGCCCTGTTGCTGAAGGTCTTCTGTGCTTCTGTCCCGGGATAAATCATCCAAGTGGCTGTACATGTTCTTCTCAATTTACCTTCAGCATTGACGACATTTCTACAAAGAAAAAGAGCAGAGGCAGCTTGCTTCAGGGCAGGTTCAATATTTCTGGCAAAAGATATGCTTAAGCCACAGAATATCAAAGATGACCAGAAATAAATAAAAGCCAAAAATTCCACCATTGTGAGTCAGATAGAAATACCTAAACAGTGCAAGTGACGTTTTCCAGATTCCTTGTACTTCTTGCAAGATAATCAAGTGTAAATTAAATATGTGTACAAACAAACAGTAAACAAGAATGAATGAAGCATCCATTCACAATTTAGCTTCATAAAGTTAGTAAAACTGTGCCTCAATCCAAATGGTATTTTTTTAAATGTCATTTCAATTCGATTAACAACTTGCCTCAAACAAATCGATCTGGTTGCAGGAATATAAATTGATTCATCAGTTAAGTTTAGTTACAATCCTAGTAGCTTCAGTCCCTGTTGGTGTTAATGAACAGTAATGAGCCTCTAAGTAATTTAAGGAAATTAATGACATTTAAAACTATTCTATAAATTTGGTAAAAGTTCCACATAGTAAGGCTTTAAAACAATTGTGGCACAGATTTTACTTGTATTTCCGTTTTTATTTTTTTGTTTACAGCTGAGGTTTTTGAGGTCATCCAGTCCAAACATTCTGAATAGATTAAAATTACTTTAAAAAAAAGAACAAAACTAAGCACTAAACTTCACTGCTAAATGCAATGCCAGCTGCTTGATGAAGACTGTCTCTTCCAGAATAAGAAGATCTAAAAGAAAAATGTACCACTAAAGGATTTATTTTTCTTTTGTTTCATTTGATTAATTTCACGTAATAATCATCAAGTCCAGCTTCGACATGTTGCTGCTTATATTGTGATTTCTCACCTTTAGCATCCAAAGTAAATAAATTAGTGAAAATTAACCTCCTTGTGATTTAGAAATGCCATCACTGGATGAAAATTATAACTACACAGTTAAAGACAGTGAGATAAAGAACTGTCCCCATCACAGGCAAAAAGGAAACACAGCAGACGCTCTCCATCAGACAATCTCCTGACGCTGCTGCTGTTTATGATCTAAAATGATTTGTCATTTCCTCCAGAGATGCTCGTAACCAGCAGGCCCGATTTATTTACGCCATCCTGCTGAAGTGTGGCCTTTCAGTATGACGGATCCGCTTGGATCACAGAACGTAAGAACAGCTAAGAATAACTGATGGGGCGCCACAAGCATTAGATGCAAAGATGCTAGTTCAAGGTCAGACTGGAAGATGCAGGGGAGGAGACACAACTGAGTCAGGTGGCCTTGCAGCAGAGCTGGAAGGATGACCGGCTGGAAGCAGCAGCAATACACATAGGCTTGGTTTAGGAATTGCGGTGGCTGAATGAAACAGAGATTTAGAGCAGTGCTCTACCTACTTTTAATTTAATCTAGAAGGATCAAGAATATATAACATTTTTCCTCCAAAATCAGTAATTTAGCTAACTTTTATGTTTTTTTAGAAAATCTACTGGTACTTGCCTGATCTGTTAGTTAGCAAATGCATCATAAATTTATTTGACATTAAATTATTATTATTGTTTTATTTATATTTGGAATGATTATCTTCAAAGCTAAATCTTTAGTTTAGGAAATTATTTTGTCAGTGGGCCAGATTCAACTCCTAAAATGACATTTGCCACCTGTGGTCTGGTGCTGTAAGAAATGTATGACTCAAAGTAACAATTAGAACAGCTTTTTTTATCTAATGGCGCCACAGTCTGGCAGAAGCTCATGCTGCACACCGTAGAAAATAAACTTTTCTTTTTTTAAAATAACTTTAGTCTAGTCAGCCCTGCTATTCTTAACCTATTGAAACTAAATTTATTTCCAGCCATGAAAAACCAAATTTCACTTGTTTTTGCTTTCATGTAGATGCTAAATTAAGGTAATTTGGGAGCATAAGTGGTTTGCTGCATATTTACATCAATAGGGATCAAGGTGATTGTTAAATAAAATTGTTTACATCCTGAAATGTTTATGGGTTGCCTAATTATCATTTGCTCACACGTTATAAGTACCATAATATGATTGTTTGGGTTCTATCTTTCAGTAAGAAAACAATGACGTGAAAAGTGCTGACTATACAAGATATGATGTTCCGGTACTGTTTGATTGATTGACCCACTTTCATGTTATCAACCCCAGCTACCAATAAAACCAGACTGGATTCACTGGGAAGACAGAACTCCTCTGTGACAGCCTTGCGCTGTGACAGACGGGCTTCTCCTTCTGCGGAAGTCTAACAAAAATTCTCATCTCCTGTGTGGTTCTTCTCTTTGTTAGGGAAAAGTCATAGCTTAAATGTCTTTCAATATGTTTTTGTTAGACATATAACGACCCGGACGGCCCTTTGGGAGCATGCCGTTCCCGCTGCTTCTACCACGGGGGAGGAAGGCGGGAAGTTCTTGGAGGAAAGGTGCGTTTCCGACCACCAAGATGTCCATCAGGCAGCCCGGAAGGACAGGAGGACACTGTTCAGTTGGGCGGGAAGCTCTCGATGGGTTTCCTCTTAAGTTCTTTTCAGCCTCATGAGAAGCTGCTCATGAAGATGAAGATTAAAAAAAACACCAATTGGGTCATTCTCACGTGACCATAAGGACTGGCGTAACCACACGTGTTATCCGTCACGTGAGGTGAAGGACGGACAAGCAGTGATGTCACCAGAGGGCGTGGTAGTGTAATGATGTCATCTCCAGACAGTACAGAAAAATGATGTCAAATGATGTCATTTCAGAGGAAGTAAAATGATTAAAATTACATCATTCAACATCATTTGACATCATTTGACGTCATTTGACATCATTTGACATCCAATTACTTCCTTTCCAAAGTTGCTATATACTCTATCTTTCTGTGAGTCTTGCAGCATTTTAAAGATCTCAAAAAAAAATTCCAAGCGGTTTCAGAAACTCGTTGCTTCCAAAAACGTTCAAGCCTTCAGCTCTTTCACAAATTCACTTCAATCCAGAAACAGCCATGTTCTACAACAATGTGTTTAAAGGTCTTGGAGCTACCAGCTCTTCAACTGAATCCCTCTGTGATTCGGACAGCCAGACGCTGGACAACTCTGGAAAGCAGGAGCACAGATTCAAAACATTCACTCATAGAGCAAAGGAAAGTTTTAGGAAATGGTTCAAACGTCGAAATAAAATCCCCAGGGATCAAATGTTTTGGGAGGACCTGTATGAGGAAAAACAGCAGGAACTGAATTTCTTGGTGGAGCAGAACAATTCTCTCTGGAAAGCTCTCAAAAACCTGCAGATGCACGTTTGGGAAGCTGAAAAGCTGGGGAAAAATTCCATCTCAGCCTACCTCACTGACAAAGCTCTGAATTTCATGGATCTGACATGTGAGGCAGAAGGAGTTCAGGAAGATTACCCTGGACTTCAAGTAGAAAGTCAACACCAACAAGATCAAATCAGCATCTTGGAGTTAGAGCAGCAAAATGAAGAAATGGTCCAGGAACTTGAAAAGCTTCAGGATAAACTTCTTGTTTTGTCAGACAGAAAAGCCAAGTATGAGCCTGCAGGGGACCACCTCAAAGCTGCCCAAGACCAAAACTCAGTCCTCAAAGAAAAGCTTCTGGAACTTAAATTAAAGATCCAACAAGAGGAAGCTCTCCTGATGATAACTCCGGATCTGCGGGAAAATAAAAGAGATCAGATCCAGGCCTTAGAGCAGGAAAATGCAGTTCTCCAGAAGGACTTGGAAGATCTCAAGAAGAAACGCAATAAAGAAGCAGCAATGAGGATCGATTTGATATGCATTGAAGCCCAAAAAAGCCACTTGGAGGATCAATGCGAGCACATCCGGGAGGTCATTCAGATCCACAGAGAACAGCAGGATGGAGAACTCGTCTATCCTGAACAGATCGAGGAGTTAAAATATAAAATAAATTCCCTTAAACAGGAAAAGGTAGACCTTCTGGAAGAACAAAGAAAGGTGGAAAATTCAAAATCAGACACCAAAATGCTGCTAAAAGAATTCCATCAGATGGTAAAAAATGTTGATGAATTGAAAAAGGAAAACTACCACCTGAAATCGGAATTAATGCAGCTTAAAGAACAGGAGTCATTGAGGAAGGAAAATGCAGTTCTGGCTGAGCAGGTTTCAGAATGCAGATCCAAGATCCACCAGCAGACATCTGTTCTGAACCAGCCTCAGAGTCCTGCTAGAAACCGACCAAGTCTTATCCCCAGACCTGTGTCTGTGAGAAAATCAGGACCAAAGCAGGTTTCCATGGATACTGGAAGGACCCAACAGCCCCAGTGTCCCGCTAGAAACCGGCCAAGTCTGATCCCCAGACCCGTGTTTGTGAGAAAATCAGGACCAAAGCAGGTTTCCATGGATACTGGAAAGACCCAACAGCCGAAAGCTGTTCTGAACAAGCCTCAGTGTCCTGCTAGAAACCGCCCAAGTTTGAGACCAAAACCTGTGTTTGTGAAAAGGTCCAAACTACCAAAGAACGTTCCCAAGGGTCCCAAGACAACCCTTTCTAAGGAACAGCAGAGACTCAGAGAGCTAGAAAAAGGCTGGAGAATATAGTGGATCTAGAAAATCTTTATTTAGTTTGTAGGTTGTCTGCTGGGATTAGATCCAGAAAATCAAGGGATGCTTTATCTTTTTAGTATTTAGTTATTTATTTGTTAGTTGATTATTAATGTATTGAAATATTTATTTATTTAGATTGTTATGTTTTTATTAGTTTTTGTAATTTTGGTAGGCCTGTATCTTAAGAAAAATATTTTTTAATTTCACTCTTAAAACAAAAAAAAGTTTCTGTTCTGTAAAATAAAAGTCTGGAAATCTGTTCACATTTGTTTATGTGGCTCTTCTAAATTATAACTGGGGTTAATTATGTTATATTTTTCATTATATACTGTAAATGTTTTTAAAAACTGACTTAAGGTTGTAAAATAAGTTTTTTAAAAAATTGGTTTGGAGTTTAGGGTTAGGGTTAGTTAAGTTAAAGTTCAAATGTCTAGTTTTTATATAAATGGCTTCCCAAAATAAGCTAGAAAAAAATGGGGCGGCACGTTGATTTGTTGGGTCAGTTCTGGTTCCTGACGGACCCGTGTCTGCGTGGGTTTCCTCCGAGGGCTTCGGTTCCCCCCACCTGTTTAGAACCATTCTGTGGTTCCTGATAGTTTAGGATCTACTAAAAGAGTCACTTGTGACTAAAAAATTCCCCCTCCCTCAATCGCCACCTTATTGTGGTGGAGGGGTTTGAGTGCCTGATTTTACCCCCAGGAGCAACTTTGTCAAAGGCATCTGCCCTGCTTCTGACAGGGGCAGGGCAGATGAAGGTTTGGACTTACAGTGGGTCCAAACCTTTCTCTGATAGTGTGGCTCCTGGGGGGGTCAGGCAGGACTAAGGGCGATTCAAAGAAACCTCATGAATACAGAAACAGCAAAGATCAAGTTTCTGGGTCTGAACCAAAAAACTGCATGACTATGGATGCTGCTGCATGCTATTACGTGCTGCTGCTGCATGGTTGTGGATGCCTCTACTTCTGGGTTATCTGCACTGCTGCTGCATGCTGCTGCATGCTACTGCATCCTGCTGCATGGCTATGGATGCTGCTGGATGGATGCTATTGCGTGCTGCTGCTGCATGGTTGTGGATGCCTCTACTTCCGGGTTATCTGTGCTGCTGCTGCATGCTATTGCGTGCTGCTGCTGCATGGCTATGGATGCTGCTGCTGCATGCTATTGCGTGCTGCTGCTGCATGGCTGTGGATGCCTCTGCTGCCGGGTTATCCATGCTGCCGCTGCATGCTGTTGCGTGCTGCCGCTGATAGGCTATCGATGCCTCCACTGCATGCTTATCCGAGCCGCCGCTGAATGGCTATGGATGCTGCTGCTGCAAGCTATTGCGTGCTTCCACGGCATGGCCATGGATGCTGCTGCTGTTGCTAATGTGTGCTGCTGTTGCATGGCTATGGAGGCCTCTGCTGCATTCTATTGCGTGCTGCCACTGAATGGCTATAGATGCCTCTGCTGCTGGTTAATCCGTGCTGCCGCTCCATGCTATTACGTGCTGCCACTGAATGGCTATAGATGCCTCTGCTGCATGCTAATGCGTGCTGCTGCTGCACGGCTATAGATGCTGCTGCTACATGCTATTGAGGGCTGCCGCCACATGGTTTTGGATGCTGCTGTTGCATGGCTATTGATGCTGCTGCTTCTTTATTCGAGCTGCCGCTGAATGGCTATGGATGCTGCATCATGCTATTGCAGGTTGCGGCTTCATGGCTATGGATGCTGCATTATGCTATTGCGGGCTGGCGCTGCATGGCTATCATTGCCCTTTCTACGTGCTATTGTGTGCTGCTGCTGCATGGCTATCGTTACCTCTTCTGCATGCTATCGCATGCTGCTGCTGTATGGCTATGGATGCTGCTGTTGCATGCTGAATGGCTATAGATGCCTCTTCTGCATGCTGCATGCAGAAGGATCTTCTGTGGAAGGAATGATCTTCACAGGCACGTTCTCGCAGAGACGTGATAGAGCGCGCTCTCTGTACAAGACCCCAGTGAAGGAGGAGGGGCTGCGGTCCCCAACCAGTTTAATGTGCATCTGTTACTGATCTTATCATATACATGTGCACAGACAGCAGTGAAATAAAAAAAATACAAACTTTGCCTCTGCCTTCCATTGAGTATGAAAACCTCTGTTGGAGGACTGCCATGAAAACATGTCATCCAAACAGCAAACGCATTACTGCAGCTGTTTCCGTAATGTTCCTGCATTTACTACAGGTGAGAGCCACAGTCTGTACATTATTGCCAGCATCACTTCGTCACACTGTTTCTAGCTGTTGCTCCCTTTGACGCCTCATTTGGATGCAGGTTCAGAGCAGCTGCTTATTTGGGCTGAATCTTACTCTGGAGTAATTCTGCAGTAGTGTTTTGGAGCTATACTGATGACCACTATCCACAACTACAACCTCCATGCAAACTGAAGGCCTCTTTCAGTGTAGCAATTACTGTGGTGGAGGAAGGGAACTTTGAGTTACTTAGGAACGTTTTGCCTGTCATCAGCAATGACTCCCTGCTCTTTGTTGACTGGGTCAGTCTTCAACTATTTGGCTTCTCTGTGTGGACAATCTTGACCACAACACTAAACTTCAGACAGTTGATTCACAATAGACTTGGTGCTGCTATTTTTTTGTCTTTACAACTTCCTTTCTCGTGTTTTAAGAAAAATAACTCTCTGTCCTCTGGAATACACCTACAATTGTTACGTTTTTTTCTTTCTCTACAACTTTGAATTTAAGAAAAATGTGTTTCTCCGGCAACCGAGTCCTAGAGTATTGTTTAAGTACAGCACATATTCAGTTTTTCTTGAATAGATTTTAAACAGAGCTCTGTCACTGGAAAATCTGGATGTTTGCATCCACAAATGTCGTAACTTCAGCCATATTTTTTTTTTCCATTTTCTTGTTTGTGCACATTCTTTAAGGATTTCTGCTGTTATTAAGCTTTTGCTGGGTATATGTACTGCTTTCCTCAGTTTCAGTCTGAGTGTTTTAATCCTGTGTGGAGGCTCTTTGAGTGCCAAAATGCTTTTGGCATCACTTGGGTTCCTTGAGGTTACCGCAATTAATGTATTTGTCCCCACATGCTCTGTTTGGCTAAATACAGCAACAAAGCCATAAGAGGAATGTTGACCAATCAAAAAAAGAAAAACCAGAGACGATTTATCAATCATGAAGCTTTCTGAAAGAAAGTTGTACTCTTCCTCTTTCGGCTTTTCCCATCAGGGGTCGCCACAGCGAACAAGTCGCATGGTAAACTTGGCAATGTTTTCGCGGATGCCCTTCCTGACGCAACCTTCTCAAAGCAAACGGGCTTGGAACCGGCACAGAAGTTGAGAAGGGAAAAGGGAGCAGCCCGGAGTCGAACACTGGTTTCACGGACGGAAGGCGCCGCAAACCAGCACGCGCTAAACTGGCTCCCCTGAAAGAAAGTTGTACTATATATCCAGGTTTTAAACCAACAGATCCCGGGGAATGCCGTGGAGCTTATTGTCACTTTTTAGCAGTTTGTAGGCCCACAGCACAGATGGCATGGAGTTGAAAAGGTGGAGATGGAGGCAGAACAACATGCTGTGGGTAAAACAGACTGTGCAGGTTTTGAACTCTGCAATCATGTTTCACCTTTAAAACTTCCTAAACAACCTTCATGCACCAGGGCCACCACAGCTGTGGGAGCCACTGCTGCCAATGTGTGTCTTTTCCTACACTGCAGTATTTTTCATCTGAACGGAGCAGTACTAAGTGGAGTTTATAAAATCACTTTGTTGCTTTTGGTTTGTAAGCAAAAACTTTTCTCTGGGTTTTTGAAAATTTGCCGTCCATCTTTCTTTATGTGCCTCTGGTAAATAAAATCAACTAAATTCACTCTTTATTCATACAGCACTTTAAACAGAGTAACACAAAGCCAATTGTTCAACTAATTTTTATATTTCAAACAAATGTTTGTGTCTGAAGATTTCAGAAATGGAATCATCTATATTCAGACTGGTTTGAAATAAATCAATATAAAGATAACAAATTTAAAAATGCCTCTTTTATTTAAAGCAGACGCTAAAAATGTCTATTACACATCAGAATAAGAAAACGTAGCTTTTAAAAACAAAATGGGTCTTTGCCATAAACTGAGCTATGTTCAACTATTGAACACAGAATTTCAAGACACAGAGTCAGATGCTGATTGATCAGATCAGGGGAGAGCTTTTAAGTCCATTTTTAATAAACCCTACCTAACTTTTATTTACTTATTTTTTGCTTGTTGGTATTTTGATTCTAAATTTCGGACAGTTGTCACTTTAAATGCCTATGAAAGTTTCATTTTAAAGTTGAATATTAACTTTCAGTTTAACTTTATACATTTCATTAGGTTTGTAAAAAAGAAAAAAACAAAGAAAAAACAAAAGGTTGTTTACCATTTTAAAAACTCCAAAAGCATCTTTCTGGGTAAATTTTAAAGTAAAATCTGACAGTTGAGAAACCCGGTGAGTCTACCTGTTTTACTGAAAATGTTGATTAGTCTGTCCGGTAGCATGAACATCATAGGAGCAGCCATGCAATGCCAACACATGACGATGACTGATAAGGACTGAGTAAAGAAATCGGGTTACTTTCTGATCTGCTCACATGTGGTGCTGCTCAGGTCTGTCCACCAGGTGGCTCTACAGTTCTTTCTCATTATTAAAAACTACTCAAGCAACATGGTGTCATTCTTCCACTTTTGATTCAGTCCCATTCAGTAAAAGAGTGTCATATTCTAAGGTGAAGACAACAAACTCATTGTTTCAATCCAGTTTAAAAGCTTTTGATAAAAGTATAGCAATTTTTTTATCTGAAAAGTTCAATAAATTTCAACACAGAAGCAGATGTTTTTATAAGTTTAGCTCAAGAAGAGATGTATGGAAGGATAGACGGAAGGACATAAGATGGAAGAAAGCAAAGGAGGAAAGAAAGACTCGATGCTCGTAAAGAGAGAGATTTTTGGCACCTGTGCCACCATTCGTGGCTCAGTTCCTGGAGAAAGTGCACATTTGGTGTGGAGGAGAGTTTCTCACCCACACAAATTTGTACAGAGAACAGAAACCTGCAGATCCCACAGTATTCAACAGCACAATACAGGTCACCACAGATCTGTTTGTTCATTTGAGGTTGGTTTATGACAGAAACTCATGTTTTCCTTTTTCTATTATAGTATTTCTGTGACAAGGATTTGTTGTATTTTGCTCAGGCAGTAAAAATTGTTCACTAGTAATAAAGGGACATTCAGAAAAATTAGATCTAGGTACTCAAAACTGTGATACAGATAAAATGTAAAAGAAAAAATGCAACAGTTCTTTTTTTTATTTGCTAATTTTCTTAGCAAAACCTATCATTATTATTCAGCTGGGGAATTTTTTTTATCAATTGTGGATAAAGTGGTATTGCTCTGAAGTAATTATGTAGAAATGTGTTTCTTTGAATGAGAAGTAAGTGATGATTCACCTGTATGCTTCTTCATTTCAGAATAAGAATTTTTTGAGTTCTTGTTTTGTCAATTTGGACCTGTTCGTAGACATACATAACATTTTGGTTATTTTGCATCTTGTGAATAGTATACTTAAAAGAAATTACATATCAATTTCTTTTTCAGGACTTTTGTGTTAATTTAAATGTTTTTCCTTGTATTACATGCCTTTCTGGAAAAGAGTGAATTATATCAGTCTATGTTCATCATACTGTACTCACATTTTTCCTGCCCCAGACTTTTTTGAGCAATGTGTCAATATTTTCCGGTAACATGTGAATTAGCATTTTGAACACTCAAGGTATCACTGAAACCTAAATGACAGCAAAACTACAGTAAAATGTTAGAGTAATCATCTGCAGAACAATGCGATCAAATGAGAAACCAAAAATGTTTTCTACGTGAAAATAGTTGTCTCTGCAAATGATCCAGCCAGAAGCTCACAGGCTGATACATTTGGATGCCTGCAACAGGTTAGAGAAAACTCCTAGTCTCAGGTTGAGGATTTTCTTTCTTCCATGAAGACGCATTTTCATTTCCTGGTGAAATCTGCGTGGATATTCTTCCAGTAATGCAAAAAGTCTTCAGGAAATTTTGGCCAGATTAAGATCCAAAGCTTACCAGATGCCCTTTGGATTTAGTTTTAAATTTTTAGGATGACAAATCCTAAAAATCTGTGCCAGAAAACCAGAAGCCACAAAAAGCCATATGTTGGCAGCCTTTTCTTGAAGAAAAATACAAAAAGAACCAATACACTTTCTTTGGGTATTTGGTATACCGTCCTAATTATAATAATAGTAATTATTATAATTATGATCGTCTTTCGTGTCTGCTCGTTATCAGTTTCCCTACCACAGTAATTAGAGAAGGAAAAAACTTTTTTTTTAATTGGAACTTTTACGTGTAATAGTCATTATCAAAGCGTTTTATTTAGAACTGTTGCAAAGTTGGGCTTATTTCAAAACCTACATGTCAGAAACAGTCAAGTTCGGCGTCACAATGATCGCAGTTTAGAGTACCAGGTGACCGCAGTTCAGCTCATTAGAGCAGCAGTGCGCTGAGATGATTTTTGGTGCTGATCATAGGTGACAAAATCAGAGCAGCAGGAAGAAACGTGTTACATTGTGAGGTTGAGCAGCTGGCTTTGTTGATGTCCGGCGTTTTAGTTGTCATAATGTGATGGAATAATCCGCACTGCATGCGTAGGAGAGCTCCTGCCAGAAAGACGGCTCAAAACCAAGCGCCCATCTGCTACAGCACAGTTTGCTTTGACGCGCGGGAGGAAACGCGTAGCTCGAACGCCGACTCGCGCTTGAATCCGAACGATTTTCTGCTGGTTTCATGTGCAGTTTCAGCTCGCGATCACTTTTACTCCTGTTAAAGCTTGACCCACACTCTAGGAACGTTTTAAATTCAGCAGGTTTTTAATTTTGATTGCGCGTAAAACCACTTTAGTTTCTCGGATTACAAGATGGAAAACTTCTCCTCATTTCCAGAGGTGAACCACACTTTGGGGATTTGGGCGGACTACAGCATGCAGTACAAAGCTATAAGCAGTTTGCTGCTTTTCGTGATCTGCGCTTCGGGCATTGTTGGAAACATCATGGTTATCCTGGTGGTTCTCACGACCAAACACATGAGGACTCCGACCAACTGCTACCTGGTCAGTTTGGCTGTGGCTGACCTAATGGTACTAACGGCCGCTGGTCTCCCTGCCATCACGGACAGCATCTTTGCAACTTGGGTGTTTGGTCGCTATGGGTGTCTCTGTATCACCTACTTCCAGTATCTCGGGATCAACGCCTCTTCCTGCTCCATTACAGCCTTCACCATCGAGAGGTACATTGCCATCTGCCACCCGATTAAAGCCCAATTTCTGTGCACCTTGTCCAGAGCAAAGAAGATCATCTTGTTCGTTTGGGCTTTCACTTCGATTTACTGCGTAATGTGGTTCTACCTGTCAGACATCCAGGAGCTGGTGTACGAAAACATCACCATCATCACCTGTGGCTATAGGGTTCCCAGAAAATTTTATTTGCCTGTTTATTTTTTCGACTTCGGCGTCTTTTTTGTGCTGCCGCTTCTGCTCTCCGCCGTGCTGTACGGACTCATTGCTAGGATCCTCTTTCTAAACCCGCTCCCATCTGAGCACAAAGCAAAGAAGAAGAGCGGAGCAAACAACCCGAAGACGAGTTGCAAGAACTCCCGTCACTCCAGCTCCACCGCAACGTCGCGCAGACAGGTGAGCGCGCGCGCGCTTGGGCGGAGAAGTGCTCAAAACTAGAAGCGCGCAAAACTGCGCCTTCTCTGAAATGCGCAATATATGGTCACATTTGCAGTCAGTTCCTGTTGAAAAAGTTACACACCCATAAAAGGAACCAAAATGTATTATTTCATGTTGGCATCTGGGTCAAAACTGTTTAGCTGGATAGCTCCAATTTTGCTCACCGTTTTTGTTGCACTGGTAACGTTAAGTAGGGATTGTGAGGGTCTGTGAACTAAAGGGAGTGTAAACAGATAATTGACAAGAAATGGGGGAGGGCTTACTCCGTGCCAGCGAGCCTGCCCACAATTCAGAGGCGAATTTTTAAGGAATTACTGCGGCTCTGCAGGAACTATGCACCACAAAATGACAGTTTTTTAAATTTTGGCTAAAAACTGCATAATTATCATTAAAAAAAACTATTGGAAACACTTAAAATAGATGAAAAGATAATTGGAGTTGGACTTTAGAAGAGCTCTTAAATTTCTCCATATTTCCCATATAGGTAACCAAGATGCTGGCAGTGGTGGTGATCCTGTTCGCCGTGCTCTGGATGCCCTACCGCACTCTAGTGGTGGTAAACTCCTTCTTGGACCAGGCGTACTTGGACAGCTGGTTCTTGCTTTTCTGCAGGATATGCATCTACCTCAACAGCGCCATCAACCCAGTCATCTACAACGCCATGTCTCAGAAGTTTCGTGCAGCTTTCCAGAAGATCTGCCACTGTGGGATGAAGGGTTCAGACAGGCCTGCTGCCCACAGCCTGGCTCTCACCTACAATGTTGTTAAAGACACCTCGCTTGTGGAAAGCACCGATCACTTCTCCACCGAACTTGAGGATCTTACAGTGACAGATCAGCTGCTGTCAGATCAGAAGATGATGTTTTCCGACCCATGCGTTTATGGGAAGACGAATTTTAGTGAAGCCTGAGGTTGGATTAAGGTCAGACAGAAGGTTCTGTGGCCCAACTGAGAATTAAATACTTTCAAAGTGTTGCCTGATGGAGTATCTTAAGTGGCAAATACTGTTTGCTGAGTGCCTGCTGACCTTTTAAAGCCACGCTGTTGCAGCTGTGATGTTCTCTGAAAGCAAGCAGGATGATGCATAGGTTTAAGTACTGCCTTAGCTAAGAATGACCTTGGACTGTGTAAAGCACAAAAAAATAAATTTAAAAAATCAACACGTATGTCTAATGGTAAGTTAGACATTCACGCAATGTGATTGTGAACAAAACACCTTTACCACTAGAAATATGTCTAATTGCAAATGAAAACTCTTGTTTCTTCAAACTGTGAAGGTTCAAGTCAGCAAGGCATGCCGATAGCCCCAGAAAGTTTAGATGATTATCCCAAAGAACCAAAAATTCTAGATGTCCTGCAAGATGCAGGCCATTATTTTTCCCATGGTTTACAGATGCCAAAGACAAAACTCAACTGTCTTAAATTTTTACAGCTAAAATTTTGATAATCTGTTGTCATGACAACCAGAGGCATCATTTCTCATTCTAAACTTTTCAGCTTGAGCAGTTTATGAGTCACACATGAACGTTTACTGAGAGAAAGGACCCTTTTCTTTACTGTGGAGGACATGAAGAGGGCCTCAAGTGCAGCCAGAGGATAACAAGCTGAACTGAGCTATGGGACCTTGAGTGTGTTCTGGCTATAACAGGGATACATATCAATGTTTAACTTCATTTGGTAGGAGACAACAATGCACACATAACTTTGAAACTTTAAAATGTTGGGTTATGTTTCTGTGACAAGCATTTATAGAGCCCTTTTGTGGAGACAGATGACAGAATTAGGAGTTCTTCTAATTTTAGATGCAGCTGACAGCTTGCTAATGTATTGAACAATTGACTGTATGTGAGAGTTGGACGGAGTGACCCCTCCTCCCTGGCGTTCCAAACAGATAATCCAAAATCCCATTGACTTCTGTTGTTGAATAGACAGCTATGACTCTGCTACCGTTTTTTAAATATGTTCTTGTTAATTCTATTTTTTTTCATGCTATTGCTTCTGTAGTGCAAGTTTTTCAAGTTATAAATTGACCAATCAGATGTCTCAATAAAAGCATGTGGTCTCATGTCAAACATTCGAAACGTTCGACTGAATCTCCTGAGCCTGCTTTCAAGTGGTAGGGGTGTGCACTACCAACAACCTCACTCCTGATTGGCGAGAGTCGTTGCCATTAGAAATGTTGACTCAGACCAACTCGGACCAATCACTGCTTACTGACAGTTTCTGGTTCCAACACGGTGACGTCAGTATCACAAAGAAATGGTGATTGAATTGACTTAATCTGGCTGGAGCCAGAATTGAGCCGTTTTCAATAGGTTTTATCACACTCACTCGGTCCAGTTCTCATGTGCAGTTAATGTATTGAACATAGCACACAATGTCTTTCTTTATATTCTTTTCTTGCATTGTTTTGAATTTTTTTTGGTTGACACTAGAAGTAGATGATGTAGCTAAAAGGAGACGTTGCATGCTCATGCTAAAATTAGCTTGTTTCATGCATATATCTAAACATGGCAGAAGCTGCTTAAAAGGCACAGATCATCAGCAGATTATTTGCAGGAGAAGCAACACTACCAAGTAAACTGGTCACAGGCATGTCCTCTGTCAGGCTGATGTGCAAAGCTGCACACGGGGATACAGTGGAGACTATCAAGGATTCTATGGCCCATATAAAATCAACATTGTAGGCGTCAATGAGGCTTACTTTATAACATATAGTTAAACATTTGCTACTGAAAACATAACTTTATAAACTATAGTGTACTATAAAGGTGTACATACAGCTGTAGGAGTTTGATGCTGCTCCCTTTTCTTCCTGCACATTAACTTGTGTTTAAGGAGTTTAGGGAGTTTTACAACAGACTAGTCAGTGTCTCCCCTCATCAGTTACTTCACTGACATAATGAGGTTCAGTTGGGAATCCGAATCTCCCAAATGACTCAACTGCTCTGTTGCTCCTATGATTATAGAGACCTTTGCTTTGCGCAGTAACCACAGACCGTTTTTAGTTTGGACAAAGATTTCCCATTGCTAATCTGAATAAGTTTCTGTTTTAATTTAACCAACCTTAGGAAAATATTGAAAAACCATAAGTAAGGAACTCAAGTTTTACCTCAGATGCATTTTTTGTTGTTGATGAAGAGCTTTAAAGGAGGCACTATGGAGCATTGAAAGCTTATTATTATTAGAGAATAGGCAGAAGACCCAAAATGTACTAGATGGCTTATGATGCTAACATTGTGGCATATTTTCCATGGTTTCAGATGGAATGGAGGCTTAAGGATACATCAGGTAATGGAAAATATCAACCATCTCAATGTGGTAAAATGACTTTCCATTCTTTGACAGCAGCCAAAATAATTGCAGTTTAGATTTTTTTTTTCTATCGCCGACTACTTTTAGAGGTCGCCACAACAAATAGTTGTGGTTTAGCTTCAGTTTTAGGGTGGATGCCCTTCTTGACCCAACACTACCCAAACATGGGACCAGCAGGTGGAAACACCAGAGGGCGCCCCAAGTGGTTGCATAAGCTTACAGCACCTGGAAGTCCTAGGTGGTCTCAGGTAGCCCTAGATGGCACAGTTGGAATATATTAGTAGTCGTTATTTGTTCCTATTTACCCCTATTTGATGGAATAAACCTAACAAATAAAATGTTTTTATTTTGATGTATTTAACAAATGTGGGGATATTCTATTAAGATGTGCACATCATGAATTGTTTGGAATATTATATTGAAGAAATAAATGAAAGTTTAGCTATAAATGGAAGAGATATATGTGGCAATGTATATTTTTGACGGAAATGTATGTCTGTAAGAGCTATTGTTTTTTTTTTACATTTTATTTGTGTAACTGAACGGAGACCCGAAACTTTTCATGGTTATCAAGTTTTAGTTTGTTTTTATATTTGTTTTGTTATTAAACTATTAACAATTGGGACAAAGTGACACAACTAGGAAGAAAAAAGAAGAGTAAAAAATGGACAACATGTAAATGATTGGAGAAAAAAACTTTGGAATCATATTTCTATTGTTATAAATGTGGACATGAGTCGCAGTATGGGCATTTGGAAGGGGATGTTTTACAGTGACGATCCCTAAAGGGAGCAGCCAAAGAGAAAAAGAAGAAATAGAGGACAAATAAAATGTTTTATTTTAAAGAAATATTTAAGAAAAAAACTTGTATTTCTTTTAGTTTTTAAAGGGAATCTAAAACGTAACCCTTAATTTAAAAAAAAAACTTCTTGTTTACTGATTTGATTAAATTGTCCATTTTCTGGATGAGACATTTATTTATGTATACAGAGATATGTAAAGAAGAAGGAAGTTTGTATTTTCTTATTGGTAAAAAGACGGTTATCAGTTTGACTAATATAAGTCTGTCAGCAGGACGTCTCAGGATGTTGTAAGTTAACCAATGCAAACATTTAACTAGGATTATTACTAAGCTTAAGTTATGAAGCTGATCCCACGGTTTTCTCAATTTTTCTAAAGATAATTTCAGAGTTTAGATGTATATAATGTAAATGGTAAGTTTCACCTCCTTTTGAAGACACAATCAGATTAATGTCTTTTTAAATTTTAAACAACAACCCTTCAGCCCAGTACAGAAAATGACATAAAATTCATTTTGACAAATAATCAGCAGGAAATAGAACAAATGCCATCAATAAAAATAAATAAATAAAATGGACAATAAGACATTTTATTTTTTCGGTTGTCCGATAATTCTCAGATTAAAGTCATAATTTCAAACATTTCCAAGAAAAAAAGTCTTATTTCTCAAGTCTTTTTTTGTTGTTGCTTACTCTACAATGTAAGAACACCGTTCGTACTTTTTAAAGAAACAAAGACAAGATGATACGATGAAAAACAGCTCAATTAAAAAAAAAGTTTAAAACAATTAAAATAAACTGACTTAACTCTGAATTCGATCTTTGACATTTGTTCCCCCTTTCTAATCACTTCAAGATCAAAAATAGAATTACGGAGGGCGAGTCGGAACTCTGACTTTTAATTTGAAAAACCAAACCAGAGAAAAGTATTGCTTGTTTTTACTTTTATCTAGTTGCCTTAACACACTGATAATACTTATCTATTATGGCTTGCATCAAAACAGTGGACTTGCTGCTGTGTAAATAGCAGAACATGCTGTTGTAAGGTTCCTGCAGTGTTGTAGATTTTGCTGAAGCTGAAGTGAATTCAGTGTTTTCTTGCTTTTGGATGCTGTGACATGTGAAAATAATGAACCCCTGCTTTGCTCCTGCTGCTTCACATCAGTGAGCTGCTAACATATCTGTTGACAGTGAGCTGTGGAAGTGCAGAAGTGCTCGTGTTGTGTGGTGTTTTGTCACTTCACAGGCTGTGGATGAGTGGCCCTTTTGTGCTCAGCAGCTGAACGGCTGTGAAAAGAGTATTTGCAGATTCGAACATTCATGTGTGAACACAGAACGTAATTATCTATACACTTGCTGTCTTTAATCTCACTGCAGCTTTGTGCCGATTCCCTTGAGAGGTTTTACTTGTTGATCTTGGTCTTGTTTCTTACATTGTTGTGACCCTGTGAATGTATCAGCGCTATCTTTCTGTTTTAATAAAGCTTCTTCTGAAGTTCTACTTTTTTGTTTTCCTGTAATTTGTTCATGCATGAATGCCAACCATAAACAGGGGCTTGTTACTTACACATGAGGTTCACTGAAGTTGCAAATGCACTCATTAACAAATATACCTGAAGTGAAGTAATTGATTTATAAAATAAAAAAATAAAAAAATGTAAAATTATTTTTGAATTGGTTTGTACATAACACTGACAATTAACTACAACTCAAAATTTTTTAATGGGCAAACAAAACCTGATGTCTTTTTTTTTACTGTATAAAGGAAAAGATGTGAAGAACCCAAATAAGTTAATCAAACAAATCTATTGGAGTCATTTTGATGTTAACATGGTTTATATTTACATTAGCAGTTTAGCAGGCACTTTAATTTGACGAAACTTCTAATTAATATAAGGAAAACAGAATCAGAGTGACATGTTCTAAGTTCAGAGCTGACAGTGAAATAGTTCAGTAAAACAGGCTTTTTTTCAGTTTTATATAAATATACGAGAAGATATTGGGGGGGGGGTGTTAGGCCTTTAGTTGGTTTCACTGTTTGTTAGAAGTTTGACGTGACAGTTGTAAGGCAAAATGAGATAGTTCAGGGAGGAAGGTGCTGTTGAAATTTGCAGGTGTGAGTCAGGCATTTGAACTGAGTGCAAGCAGCCTCAGAAAAGGGGGAACAGGAGAGTCATTTTTGGCTAATGACCAATTAAGCGTACAAGAATATATTGTGAGCAGAGAGCAGAACCCTGTGGAATACCAGTGGAAAAACAGTGAGTGCTGGATTCCTTACCCTTTTTTAATGTATTTTTTGTGCCTGCTGCTGCAAAAAATATTCATTTTCTTCATCCATTTGCTATTTGGACTAATGGTTTACAATCTCCTATTCCTGCTTTAAAAACGGTTTTAAAGGCATGTTGCAGGCAGCTGTTGCTTTCCATTTCCTCTTGCTTGAGTTTTCATTATGGAAAAGCAGATTTCTATAGTAATAAGAGCCTAAAAAGCTCAGTAAGTTCAATATTTGAGCTCAAGATGGGATCATAGAGGGAAAGTTGCTTGGAAAGCGGTCCAGGAGAAGGCGTGTACCTCCTAAAAGTATCATGGAAGTGTTGTCATAGTTTACAAAAATAAAAGGAGAGGAGATACAACACCTATGGGAGAATGTTTATCAGAAGAGATAACAGAACTGTGAGGAATTCTGGCTTTAATGCTCAGCTTCGGTTTTTGGGAAATTCAAACACATCAACACAAACACGTCATACGACAAAACGTTTCGTGTCATTAGAACAACGGTAGGAGTATGATGGTTTGGGATCATTTTCCAGCTATCTGGACCGTAATACATTGTGGTTATTGAGCCAACTATGAGTTCCTCTGTAACCCACTATGTGTCAAATGTGAGGGCATCCGTGTGACAGCTTTAGGAAATGGCTCATGCAACAGAACAAAGATCCAATCCACTGTAATTTGCTCCAGCAGTTGTCTTTGTCATCTTTCCCGAGGAAACAAAAGGCCAAGAAAAAGAATAGCACTACAGCTTGTATCTGAATTTTATGAAGCTGTTTCTGTTATTTCTTTTTTTTTTCTATTTTTATTTAAGTGAGACAACAAAAAAACAACATTAATTTCTTTTTTTAACCTCTTCTATTATTCTCTAACACAACTTGTCATTATCACTGCTTTGACTTACATTTAATTTTTACATTTACCAAAACACTTTGATATTTATACTTTGATATTTCTAGTTTGTCAATCATTTAAAACAATATAAGATTTTCTTTTACTTTAGTTGTTGAGGTATTTAGGGTCAAGAAAACAACATAACAGCGAGTGTGAGATGGAGGCAAGCAGGTGAGTGGGGGCAGGCTGGAACAAGTGGACAAACACTTCAGGTGTGGCAAAGATGTGTCATGAAGAGTGAAAGGAAAGATAGGATGTGGTGAGAGACAGTGGCAGAAAGTGACAGTAGGCAAAGCTGGAGGTGTCAGAGCTAAAGATGTTGAGGTCTTCTTTGGGAGTGATGAGGATGGATAGGATGAGCCCTGAAAACACCAGAGATTCCACTGAGAAGCCTTAAAGAAAGGCCAAAGAAGAGGTTAGTGTGAGCGAACAGTATGCAAAAGGTACCATATTTTCCGGACTATAAGTCGCCCTTTTTTTCATAGTTTGGCAAGGGGTGCGACTTATACTCCGCAGCGACTTATATTAGAAATAAATTGAAATAAATACACTGTTAACCCTCCTGTTATGTTCATTTGTGAGGAACAGAGATAATGTTCCCGGGTCAATTTGATGTATGAGGTATGTTAAGTGTTAAGAGTATGTTAAGTGACTCAGAGAATCAGCAACTTTTTTTTACAGTAAGATCTTGAAGGCTAACAACAGAATATTCTATTTTCCAATGATTTCATAGATTCAGAAATGCAATAAAAATTACAACTGTTTCTACAAATACAGGATGAAAACAGAGTATTAGTTGGCCAATGATGCTTCATGAAAGGAATAAATAAACAAGTATGGGAAAGAATTACTGTGAAATTATGAGATAAACAGTCTGCTATGATTGTGTCATATGAGGTTGTGCAAGTTATTAGTTCTTGGTCTCAGATTTTGTCAAATAAATTTCCCGTCAAAATGCGACTTATAGCCCAGTGCGACTTATCTGTGTTTTTTTCTACTTTATAATGCATTTTTGGGCTGGTGCGACTTATACTCCGGAGCGACTTATAGTCCGGAAAATACGGTAAGTTTGGAAAGAGACTAAGGATTCACAGTGGAGACCCCCCAGAAAACATAGTGGAAAATTACCCTGGAGGTCAATATCAGACATCACATCTTTGGCAATGGGTTGGATAAACAGAGCAGAGTCACTTTGATGCCAAGTGCATAGAAAAATGTAAAAAAAAAAATAGAAGAATTAGAGATTATCAAAGGGGTAACAACTCACATAGTTTTAGTAACTTAATCTGTTGGGTTTAGGAAGAATCCTAGTAATCCGAAAGGGCTTCAAACAACTAATAATTGATGGTTTTTAATGTTACCAAATGTAATTAAACCCTTTTGCCTTACTAAAAATAATAGTATCTGTTAAAGTTATAAAAAGCCATCTTTTAAAGAACAATGTTGTAGGTTTTTGACTTTTTTGTCACAAATCTTAAAAAAAAAAAATCACAAAAAAAAAGTCTTGGGACTATTTTCCTCTTCAAGGACTAACTCTTTCACAGATCCTGCTTTTATATTAAACCCTGTTTAATTATTTTTAAAAATGGAAGTTCGTCAATATTTCAGTAAGTTGCTATTTGTCTGTGAGAGGTCAATGTCATTGGATAAACAAATAAACCACAAGGAAAGAGCAGGACTTAAATCAAAAAATCTAACACCTACAGAGAAGCTGAAATACGTAAAGATTGAGATAATACGTAACCATTAGAAGTGTTTTTAAATCATATTTGATTTTAAAAAGGAATGTAGTGAATGACATCACACTGCATGGAAATGTACTTGACTTTTGTTAAACATTAGCACATTAGAATGATTTAACTTGTTGAATCTTCAAAGAATTACTGGAATGTATACAGAAGAAATGGGAACCATTCCATTAACAAAACAAAATAATTTTTAAATGTTTTTAAAAGTGCAGATGAAATAAAGTCCTTTATCTTTTAAAAAAAAGGCTAATTTTAAGACAGCCAGCATAGCTAGTGTTAGAAAACTATATTGACTTTATTTGTCCTCAGGAGGTTGAACAACTACAGAGACTTTGGATTGAGTTTAATTAAGTATCAAGTAAACATAGTGTGAGAGGGAACGAAGAAGTGAAAAAACAAATCCACAGCAAGAAACCAAGAAGAAGGCTGGATGAGCAGACTGGAGGCTGGTGGATGGAGACAGAGATAACAAACTTTGTGGCTCTTAAACTCTGAAACAAGTGCGTTTCTGCACAACACAAAGGGATTGTTCTCAAATAATAGGTACATAATTCTTACTCTGACACCTCGGACAGAAAAAGCTACAAAGACAAGTCCAGAGTAATTGCTGGTTCCCATTCTCAAAAGTACAGCCTCTGCCTTTGTGAATAATTACATACAATATGCGGAAGTAATGAACCGCACCGAGTTGCTGCTCCCACTGCCATGGGGGAAGACTTTTTTTTAAAAAGTTGCACATATAATGACGGCTAACGTTGTTAAGTACATAATTTGTAAGGACATAATTTGCAGTTTCAAACTTTCAGGTGTGTTATCTTTTATTTCACTTCCAATACTGTTGGGGAAAGGGAAACTTATTGCAAAGGATGTTGATCACTGAGCTGACCGTTGATCCAATCTAAGTATTTCCATCAAACTTCCATCCTGCTGTCTGTTAAATCATGTTTTTTTTTCTATCTCAAGTATAAAATTCAACTATAAGCCTTTCATGGAAACATGATGAAAAAAAAAACAATAAGAACCTCTAAGGCTCATCAGTTAGAAGCATCTATGGATTGTGTCCAACATCAAAACTGTAAAAATAAACACTTTTGTTTTACGTAATGAATTAGGATTGAGCACTTGGAGAGGAAAAACATACATTTTTAACCTTTTTTCCTATAAATATGTCAGGATCTATGGAGTTTAAATGACCAGAAAAATGAGAGCTGCCTTTTTTCAGAAAAATGTAACCCCACTTCAGGGGACAACCCCCTCCAAATAAAGATAATTAATCCAACGCATTATTTAGTTTTTGATGGTTTGTAACAAACTCTTTTATTGAGCTGAAGGTTGAGCAGCTGCTCCTTTTTTTAGAGGGTTCAGTGGTGTTTGTAAACTACAGGTCTATCTTCAGAGAGATCGACTGCTTTGACGTGTCACCTTCGGATAATCCAAGGATACCGGTGCTAATAAAACAGGGCACACACTAATCCAATTACACGGCATTAACTTGATTAAAAAACAGTGAAACTTGATTTTCTGGAGCAAAACAATGGAGGAGGAAATGCTGAGTCTCTCCAGCCTGCAGAAACTCTGCAGAGCAGTGGGTCAAAGTGCAGATGGGTTTCACAAATATTCTGATGCTGATAAAGAGACTAAACGTAAACTGTAGCTCGATTTTCCTTTGCTAGTTCAAACCAAAAAAACAATAAAAAATGTCTAGATAAATGATTTTTTTATGTGCAAACTGCTGTCTGTTTAGCATTACCTTCAGTCCAGCATGAAAAGAGGCTGATAGGGATCTATTTCTGGCAGCAGCCAGAGGTGATGTTGTGTTTGAGCGCCCTGGCTTTTGGATGTAATCCTGCACAAGATATATTCATCACATATCACATCACACAGAAATGATTGCAGGTGCTTTACAAAGAAAAAAAAAGTGTTTAATCTTTTTAAAAATACTTTACCCTAGATCATCCACAGGCTCAAATTTGTCAGCTATTTTTGAATATTTTTTTAATGTAATGCTTTTTCTTTTTTTTTGCTTTTTTAATTTCTAGCTGCTGTTAATTGCTGTTCCCCAAAATGAACAAACAAAAAAACGTCTAATTAACTTTAAGCCCAGAAGAAAATTGTTCTTTGGTTCTCCAGGATGGAATATAAATTGCTTTTATTTTCTGTACAACAGAAAAGATTACATTTAAAGCAAAACAAGGCAGCAGCTTAACTAATTCAATTTATTTTTCAGTTGATTTTTCTCATGTTTTGGAGCAAAGAACTGTCATTTGTCAGTCCTTTGTGTTTCTTAAAATTATTTGTGTAGTATTCCTGCTTCTATTAACAGGTTGGGACAAAAACTCATTTTTACCTTTACTGATTATGAGGAAAACGTGATCATTTCTTTTTAGATGGTTCTACTCAATCTATGGCAGGATGCATGCAGGTTTCATGAGATATTTTAATGAACAAACTCACAAAAATACTCATGAAAAAGTTACTTGTACAAAATGTTTATTGAGATATTTCTAATGAGGACATGACTTAACTAGTGAACCCCACTGGGTCAGGATTGGCTCTTCAACACTCTTCAACACAACAGGCCTTACGTACATCCTTAGACTGGAATGATTACACATCAAGAGGCAGCTGAGATCTAAGAGCTAAAATCTAATTATTGTTGACCTTTAGAACAAACAGATTAGTGGAGGTCAGGATGAACAGGCGCTCATTGGTTGCTCTGAAGCCCAGGATGGCTTTGTCAGAGTCCAGGCTCGCCACTTGTTGCTTGGCAACCTGTCCTACTTGACGCCCCTGCTTTCTGTTGAAGAGGACAGTCTCCACCGGCGACGGCTGCCGGTAGATGAACGTGCGGCGGAAGCACTCACACAGGGATGCGTAGGAGAAATCTGGGGCGCACGTAGCAAACTTCTTATCCCGCTTAGACGCCTGAACGTAGCCTGTGGAAGATGAAGCAGGGGAGAGCGTTAGGCTTTATTAAGACTTCCAGAATATGAGGAAAATGCTCCACAAATGCATTGTTTGTGTCAACCCCACAAGGAGGAGGCGCATCCTTGTCCACAGAAATCACTAGAATATTAGGAAGCTTTTAGGCGTTTTAATATGCATGGGGGCAAAATCCAGTCTTGCTTTTTTATGATCTGCCTTCCACAGGAACGTCCACCATTGAAGTCCACCTCGTGTCCAACAGTGATGCACAGAGACAATCCAACAATGCTGCATCTTGATCTTGGAGTTCAGCTTTAATGCCTTTAGTGGTGGCGACCCTGAGGTCACATTCAGAGGTCAAATAATATGGATGTAACTGTAGAGATGGTCTAACAGCCTTTACCTTTGACATGTCTATGATTTCCCATCTAATCTCCTAAGACAGCGTTCTGCTTTTCTACATTTCTACTACATTTCACCAAACAGCACAGTGATTTTTTGTCATCCTTTAAGCATCTTTCATTTATAATATTTTTAATTTTTCCTTTTAATGGCAGACATTTTTTTTAACAGAAAGACACCAAATACAAAGAGAAACACAGACACAATTTTGAAAAAGAAATTCATGAATGAATTTTCATTTTATTCTGCTAAATAGTTGAATATTTGCAAAATAATAACCCAGAACCTTTTTAAAAGTTGAAAACCAGTCTTGCTAAAATCTCAGGTCAACTTTTTATTTAAATTCCTTGGTCGTGGAAGTTTCTTGGCTTACTTTAGAGAGCTTTAATTCCCCAGCGGTCTATTACTTATGAATATGCCGTTTTTAGGCATGATTAATAAAGAGTATAATTTTCTAGGACATAGTTTCTGCAGAGCAGCAGGCGTTGAGAGCAGGACTGCTGGCACGGAGGAAGGAAGGAAGTTTTCATATTATAGGGAAGCATAATGATTTCAATGCAGATCTTAAACTCCAACCATCGCATATCAAGAATGTGAACGGGTCTGAGAATGACGTCTCTCCTTTGTCTCCAGGGAGGTTGAGGGTTGATTTATTGCCACTAATGTCATCCAAAGAGTACAGAAATGATTCCCGACGCCATCACGGCGGCAGCCTGTATTGTTTACACATAGCAGGTGGGCACCGTGGATTCACGTCACGTCATGATTTACCATCTGTGAGCTGTCGGATAACAACAGACTTCTGTCGAGGTTTTTAAAGCAAAAGGGGTTTAAAAAGAGCTCATTTTTAGCTCAGCTTTCAATTTATTTTTGTTAAATGAATCTAAAATATTTGTTTTATTCAACCGTTTTCTTACACCAAGCTTCTCTAACTTACAATTCAATTGCTTTCCTTTCATATTTTACAGTAATTTAAGCATGTATTCATGTTGGTGAATCTTTTTATTACTTTATTCCCTTTCAGTTTTGACATAGCAAAAATAAAAAAGGAACGTAATACTTTATACATTTTTTTTACATCTCCAGTGTTTTCTAAACGTATTACAGCATTTATTCAGGTTCTTTTCTTTTTAAACCTGTTCTATTACTTGTTATCTCATTTCACATTGTTCATGTCAACTCGTTTCTTTTCTTTACATAAATGTTTAATGAATTGATGTGTCAGATGGGATTTTGAGGCTACAGCTTTCACAAGCCGTTATAAAAATTAAGTCAATGAACTTGGGTTGTGGTGGTGAAAAAGTAGAGTGGTCGACCTCTGATCAGAGGACCGCAGGTTTGATTCCTGCTTGGGCTACGTATTTCTATCTTTGCTTAGGGACTGGAGCCTGACAGGTCTTTGCTTGCCACATTTTCTTACAGTGGGCACCCTCCCCCCAAGGGGTGGGGGTCAGCCCTTTCCTCTGCCCTATACCGGACCTGCAGTAGATCTGGATAGTGAACTGCCCAAGGCACTTTGCAGCCGCACTGTGGTTGCCCTAGACCGCCTCTGGTAGTGGTGGTGGGGGATGCCCATTTGTCGGGTGGGCCTTTTATCTGGGGGCGGGGTCAAGGGTTCACACTTTCCTTTCCACATTCAGTATCATCATGGTTACAAGCACAAACATGGATGTTAGTATGCATGCAGACATGTCTGATGTGTGTTGGCATGCCCACCCCCTTATCGATTCCAACCGAATCTGTGGTTGTTTGAGTAATTTTCATCATTTCTTCTCAAAACTAAAGCCAGCCAACATTTACGCCAAAAAATTTCTGATTTCTAGATAAACACTTGGATATTTGAGGCGATGCGTGCTGCCATATGACTGCTGGATCAGGTATTGTATGCACATGCCTTCCCAAAGAAAGGAATTTCTATCCAAACATGGGACATTCATCTTCAGCCATCACGCTCAGTACTGCTGTGTCTGCTACATATAATGAACATGTAGAAATAAATGTAGGCTCTTACCCAGAGCGTTAAATGTAGCGATGTGCTCCCACATGTCCCCAGGCTGACTTGGACGAGGCTGCCAAACTAGTGCGTCCACATCATGGCGAATGCAGAGACATGGCATTTCAGAGGGGTCAACATCCACCGTGAACAGGTACTGATGCCCCCCCAGATTCACCTGCAGAAACACACAGATCACATTCATGGAAAGCTGGTTTCAGTTACCTATGGAAATGAGGTTTTTCTGTATTTCATACACAATTACAAAAACCCAGGTAAAAAAGAAAGATTCTGTCTGTTATCTGGTTTTAGATGAAAAACAAATATCATGTTTGAACTGTTGTTCAACAGAATCATCTGAAAACAAAATGAATGAAACAAGCTTTGTGAATTTAAGGGCAGCAAAACACCCTAATGAGATGGACAGAAGTCTAGATTCAGGAATGTGTCTTTGAGTCATGATGTTGGCATCGAGGGAACTGTTGATGATAATCTTTTTCAAGTGACAGGTCAATAGCAACCACTTCTGTTCACAAGCAATTAAGCCGCTTCTGACAGATGGCCAATCTTACAGCGACGTAAGTATCATGGCAACTCACATGCATGATGTCAGTGAGTGTAGATAGCACACTTTGAATCGTGCATTTGTTTGCACTAGACACATTCTCACCGAGCAGTTTCCCAGAACAATAAAAAAAGAGAAGGCGGATTCAACACCTTAAAATGCTTTGATTGCAGGTGTAATAGAAGTCAAAACATGACAGCAGTTTGATTTTAGTATTGACTTTAGTCTTCAGTTTCAGTCGTGGCTCCATAGAAGTCCCAGGTTATTTCATTTTCTTCTTTCAGATATCCTTTGTGCGTTTTTATAAAATTTCTAAACCACTTTCCAATTGATGCTAAAATTACGGAAAATGCTAAAAAAATAAATAATAAAAAAATAAAATAAAAAATCAACATAACAACCCAGTGGGGAGGGTCTGGAGAAATCAAGTGTCTGAAAATGTGACAGGAAATCCTTTAGAAAGGTCTCCAAAACAAGACAAACAAACAAACAACCTTTGCTCTTGTTTGTCTAGCTGCTGTAAACCAAATACTTCATGTTACTAAATAATTTTCTTTCCTAACATTAGACCGCGTGCAATTCAATCAGATTGCATCCATATCAATTCTGCAACAATTCACAAGTCAGGAGCTTGTTGGACACTTCAGCAATAAGGTAACCAAGTCCAAAAAGGTGGGAAAAAAATGAATGAGGCGAGTCAATTTTTATTCTCCCAGACTCTAAAGAACCCACATTATCTGCTTAACCTCATCTGAACAGGAGTCTTCAGGTCGTGTTGACAATGGAGACTTCACGCTGGCTGTTGCACCACATTAACTAAATGGGGTAAAGTTAAAGTCAGACTTGTAATGATCTTTTGCACAAAAGCTATCAGTTTCAGGTCCAGGATTTTAATTGACAACTTTATAAAGGTGGAGAATGTTATTCAATCAAATTTAAGGCTCAACGTTTAGATTGCAAGAAAAGTATCAGACCAAAACACTTTTTTTATTTTTTAATGCAAAAAAAAGGGGGGGGGGTTCAAAACTCTTTTCAAATGGTCACTATTCTTATTCAGGCATTTAACATTCTTTGTGGTTTAGCTCCATCTCAGAATTCCTGATAGCCGCTGAGCAAAATGTGGCAACCATAAAAGTCCATGTTTGTGGCCTCCGTCACTAATCGACATGCTTGACATAAACCTGTGTGTGGTTTGCAGCTATTCTAGACAGACTCAGTTTGTCTGGGGAAGGGGGGGGGGGGGTCTTGTTTTTGTGACATAATCGCTCGTAGACATCTGATTGTTCACAGCGATCAGTCATTTCCTTCCCTTCCAAATGTCAATGTGTCTCCAAGGCTGTCAGGCTGCATCTCCCTCCCTGGCTCTACTAACAACAGGCAAAAGAATATGCTGCAAAAAAAAAAAAAAAAAAAAACAAGGCCACGTTTATTAGGCCTCTCCGAAAATCTCAGCCTCTCAAATCTTCTAGCTGCTCCTGTTTGAGTGAGAAACAGATGTTAGCTTTGGTCGCGCTTCTGTTTGAGTGGTAGGGATGCAGACGGCCATTGAAACAAAGACAAAAATGATTAGAACAAGACAAATAAGTGAATAATTGACTACAAAAATAGGTATTTTAGCCAGAGGCTCCAATCAATACCGATTTCATTAAACTTCAAACCTGTGGGAAGCACTCTTATTGATTAGTTCTGTCTCCTTTCATTGACAACCATTGAAACAAGTTGCTCCTTTGAGCACCTAAATCTGATATTCCCAATCAACCCAGCATTAGTTTTTTATCAAGAACACGTCTTACTGACAACTGAAAGTCCTCCTCATGTTTTTTGATTTTTTGACATGTGTGTGTGGCATTGTTCTAATGAAAGAGAACTAATCTAGTAAAAAATTATTTCACTTTTGCATTTCTGAGTATTTACTCTTTTAATTTCTGTCAATCAAACTGTCACAAAGACGCCCTTTTTGAATTTGTGAGCCGTTGTGATGTCACAAAGGTGCATTCCACAAGCTCCCTGATTTGCCCCCTCAAGCGTGCACAAGCTCAGGTGCGGGAGAAGAGAAGATGGCACATTGCTGCATTCCCCACACACATTTTTAGGTGCGTCCAAGGCTGGATTTGTTGTTGGCCCTACATATTTAAAGTTAAACTTAAAGTTCAAGTCCCATTAGCTGTCACGCACTTAGGTGTGTTAAATGTGTTCTCCTCATTTGTGTTCCCTCTCTGACCAAGTTTGAAGGCTTGCTAACCCGCATTAACCAGAGAGTCTCAAAATAAAAAAAGGATAAATATTTTATCATTATTGCCTCGATAAAACAAGAAAAATATTATCCTCAACCCACAGTGGGTCTCAGTGGGAATTAAAATCAAGGTTATCAAATCAGTTATAATTCTTAGATACATCCACAATAGTTGCTGCAAGGATGCCAATTACAGTAATATAAAACATATAAAATTTGTTTTTTTGTATTAATTTACATACTTTAAGAATAGAAAAAAATACTAAAACATGAATTAAAAGTTACAAAGCTGCAAGTGTATCCCAATGGACCTTTTCTGCAAGAATTAAAAACAAAGGAATGTAACCATCAGTGGCACCATAGAACAAAAACATGATCTAGAATCTAAAGCCCAGCCAGCCAGGAAAAGGAGAAGGAAAGGAATAATTGTGGATGGAGAACAACTGGAGGAGGTGGATGAGTATAAGTATTTGGGAAGACTGCTAACACCAGGAAATGAGATGGCGAAAGAAATAGACGAGAAAGTAACATCCGCTTGGAAGAGATTTGGACAGTACAGCACGTTTCTGAGAGATCAAAAAATGCCCATGTGTCTCAAGAGGAAGATCATGAACACTGTCATACTGCCATCAATGACGTATGGAGCTGAGACATGGTCACTTACCAACCGCCAAAGAGAGAAACTGGCAATCACCCAGAGGAGCATGGAACGATCAATGCCGGGTGTTACGAGGAGAGATAAGGTCAGGAACGAAGACTTATGATCAAGAACAGGGGTGAAGGATGTCATCGAGAAAGGGATTGAAGCCAAATGCAAGTGAGCAGGACATGTAGCCCGAATGAAGAACCACGAATGGGCTAAGAAAACAACAGAATGGACTCCGTGGGACAGGAAGAGAGGAAGGGGAAGACCGAAGAAAAGATGAAGAGATGACATCGAGCAGAAGGCAGGCAGCACGTGGACCCAGAGTGCCCAAAACCGTGATGAGTGGAGTAAAATGTGGAGGCCACCCGCCAGCAGTGGCGTGACAGGCTGATGATGATGATGATGAAGATGATTTGACTGCTGGGACAGTCTGGCAGATAGGTGCAGTTAAAAAACACAGTAGAACAAAATGCCATGTTGGTAGTAAAGTCAGCTGCCACTTTGGACTAGATCTCTTTGATCTGGAGTGATGTTCTGCATGCAGATTCTAACAACAGTCTGCACCATCTATGTTTGATATTCCAAACTCAGGCTTTTCTGGAGACTCAGTATAAGGGTGACAGCTGATGGCACAAGAGACATTGTGGAGCTGCAGGAATATTGTGTCATCCGTCAATTAAACAGACGATCTTCTCTTTCAAGTACAGTGTGTGTGTGTGGACATGTAAAGAAAAGGGCCCACTTCAAACTCAGATTTGTGGGTGATGACAGTTAGATGCCAATGTTCCTTCTGCATCCAGGCGGGTGTACACAGAGCTGCGCTTTTGTTTACATTTTCCACTGAAAAGTTTAAGCTAACAATGTAAATAATGTAGCTATGCCTCTGAAATCCGTCGGCAAAGAAGTACTGTGAAGCTCTGATGATGTGCGTGGAGGTTCAAAAGATTAAAAATATATATGTTTAAAAAATGTTTCAAGCAGATGTGTGCTGTTTTAAGACCGTTTCTTTTTCTAAAAGAAAACAATGACCAGTACTGGCCCTTTTAGCCTAGTTGGAGATAACTGTTTTTCAATGGAAAAGTTAAGAATTTCATTTGTTTATAGACTTTCATTTAATATAAGCATATTGTTCAATGATCTTGGGCATGGATTGAATGTGTATACATAAATGTTTTATGAAATAACTAAGCTGACAGAAAGTCTGAAAAGGCTTTAAACAACCAGATTCCAGGACGTCATTGTGCAGCCACATGCTGTCACTTTTATTTATAAATGCATGGATCTATGTGAGGAGCAGCTGCTGTAGAACTGTAGCTTTTGTCCAAAAATAATCATTATAGCACAGTGGTGCACTATTGAGGAGTTTGGATTATCTTTGGATGAATTGAAATCACAAAGGCCCGTGACATTTCTAAAGTCTGGCTAAAGAGGAGAATTCCTCTTACGGTTACAGTTTCAAATCCTCACTGATAGTATGACCAACCACCTGAGGTTCTCTGAAAGGTACCAAGAAGCGGCAACTAATCCATCTGAGGAATGTTGAAAAAAAATCTGGGGAAATATAGTACCAGCTGTGAAAATATTATAAATTAACTTGACCTTCTGAAGGTCCAAACTGTCAGGAAGGGCCTAAAAATTTTTTAGCAAGAACAAGCTAAACAGATTTAGCTTTTTTAACTTACTTGACTAACTTAGTTATAGTGTGAAGTAAAAGCCTGTGCGATCAAAGCCATCAAGGAAGAGGCTGCGCAGTTGAAAGAAGTATGAAACACAGACATGAACAGAAGCCAGGAGTTTGTCAACTGTCACTTTTTTCATCAGAGCAGTCATCATGCAGTTCACATGGGCACAGTTCATTCATTTTCTTAAAAGTTAAATCATATGCGTTTTAATGTATTCTTCCTCTAAATGCTTCTTTCAAACATACTACAACATATTTACAATATGCTACATAGGCAACCAATTTTTTTGTTTAAAAATCACCATGTTTTTTATTTATATGTAAAAAGACAACTTTTCAGTTTTAAAGAGCAACTCAGACAAGCGTTCTCAGTGGCCTTTTAATTATTATGCCGTTTTTAGCCAAAATTAAAAAGCCTGTCTATTTTCTAGGAAATAGTATCTGCAGAGTGGCAATAGTTCTTCAGAAATTTACCTCCAAGTTGTGGGCAGAACTGTTGGGCCACAGTAAGCCTTCCCCTACTTCCTGTCATCCATCTGTTTAAACGCACTCCTGCTAGCATACAGCCACTCACAACCCCAATTTAACCTTAATACTGGAGCTATCCAGCCGTACAGTTTTGAGCCAGATGCCAAAAATGCCACAAGAACATGTTTAAAACACAGTCTGAGATTGTCTTTAAAAGAGGCTACTGGAGATCAAGCCCCGTACTTCAGCTGTTGAAGGATAATGATTGGCTTGAGCAATTACGCACACACACACACACACACACACACACACACACGCACACACACACACGCGCGCGCACACACACACACACACACACACACACACACACACACACACACAAACACACACACGTCACATACCTACTATGTTAACATTTTTACATTTTCAAATAAAGGGGGAGATGCTGGAAAGTTGTTAAAACTCCGAAATGGCAACAAAATTACTACAGCTGAGGTAGCATCTCTGGAAATGTTTGAACCATCCACACTGTGGAGTCTGCATGCCTTCATCCATGTCTATAAATGAAAGTTGTGGGATTCTTAGAAATGCAGTCTCTGCAGTTAGGCTTTAACTCCAGACAGCTTCCTCTCTGCTTTGATGGTACCATGCAAACAAAGCTAATGGGTGATAAAAACCTTTCATCTTATACTTCAAGAGTGATCATGCCACAAGGAAGATTTGGCAGATACAAACAGGAGACAGCCTCCATCTTTGAACCTGCATGTAAATTTCATTAAAAGATTAGGGAAAATGTTGCTTTTCCAGACTGTTGTACAAAGCACCTATTTTTATTGTAATAAGAATGAATTTCTTAAAGTCATAACCTAAAGGGACTTAGTGCCGTAAGTCAAAATCTGTTTTTAAAAGTTTTTAAATGAATGGTTATATAAGCTAAATAATGTTTTTCGCACAATTAGAGCGATCTAGAAAAACGTATCTACAACCAAACCTCAGCATCCAGATCTTCTGATTCACTTGATTTTGTAAGGTCTTGGGGACCTGAGGAGTGGAGGCGACTCCTGGTCACCCCCAAAAGAGCACATTAAAATAACTATTATTTTACTTTTCAGCTGCGATCAGAGCCACAGAGAAGCCCATCGACAAAAGTGTCAATTTAATAGAAGCCGCCAGAATTTGGAGCTGAAAGGTTTTCTCAAAAAAAAGGTCAGCAGATGTCCTGGTGGGCACTCAAGCGGATGAAGCATTAAGGCGAGCGCGATGGGGTTTGGGAACTCAAGAATAGAAAGGTAAGGCTTGCTCGATGAGATATTGGAGGGACAAATAAAGCAGCGCTTACACACACACACACAAACACACTTCTATACATGTACACGCTGAGTCACATGGGCAGCAAACAGTCCGATTCTTCTTCAAAAGGATGATGGAAAAGAGACGACATCAATCCAGCTTGTTTGAGGGCAGCTGCTTACTGTTTGCACAGTAAATGTAGGAGAAACATTAAAGGGTTTGCACATCAAGCCTTCATCGGAGCCCGGCCAGAGATGCTGTGTTGTGTTCATGTAATATTAGCCTTTTATTGCGTAATGAAAGGGCTCATTTATAACAGTTTTTGCGCAGGTAGACTACTCACCATTAACACACATGGGTTACCGCTAAAGAAATGGAGAAAAGATACGCCTACACGGACACACACAAATGTTCCCAGATGAATAGTACTGTTGCAAAATGCTACATATCTACATTGGAAAAAGGAAAAACATCCACATCCTTCAGTGTTCATATATCTAACAGAATAAAGTGACATTGTAAGACTGGGGATTTGATTCCAAGCCGTTCCAGATATCAAACTGGCTTTTGTTTTGTAATTGTAAATGTAAAAAGCTCAGCACTAAAACTAACACAATTTGTTCATAGTTGTTTCAGATTACAAAGACAATTTTATTTTTCTGTTGTAACAATGTTCCAATGGTTAATGGTTAATGGTTCAATGGTTAAACCCACATACCCAAATCAGATCCCACAAATAATGAAAAAAAGCAAAAAAAACTATAATTTGGCACAATTTAGAAATGCTTTCAAGCAAAATAAGATGATTAATCTGCAAAACATTTTTTTTTTCTTGTTCTATTTTTAGAAGTGAAATACTAAAGGGTGGATGAGCAAATGCATGAAAAGTTTGATTTTTTTGTTGCCTCCAGATGAAAAAATAGGAATATAAGAGCAAAATGCATTAACCTAATTATATTTATGTATTGATTATTGTGCCTCCAGTATTTTACCATTATGTTTCTCGCCTTTTGCTTTGTGCTGTTTGTTATTGTTTATTTTCTATTTTTTCTCTTACTTACTATTCCTCGGTGCACTGTTGGACCACCCACAGTTTAACTGCTGCTGGCAATTACAATAACATTTCCGATTCTATATCATTTTTTTCGTCCAATACCGATAACCGATGACCGATATTTCCCTTGCAACTGTGGCCGATAGCCGATATTTGCCATTAGCAATAATTAAGTGTCGACAGTGTCGACAGTAGTGTTCCTAATAGACCCATTGCCAGGGGTCTATTAGGAACAACATGCATCACTATCAAAAATGACGTTTACCTATAAACGGTCAATAACTGATTATGACTGTGAACATAAGCTATTAGAAACAAATATATATTTAAAAAAGTGTTTCTGAAAACAGTCAGAAGAATATCAGTAGCTTTTTTAATATCAGGCCGATACAGATAAACTCAAATTATGCAAATATTGTCCAATATGTTACTGGCACTGATATATCACCCATCCCTAATTATATTCTATTCTATTTCTGTTCAAGAAATATTAAACTAAACTGTGTAACATGTCAAGTAAAGTATTTGAAAATTGCCAAACCATATGGGCATGAACTAAAATATTTAGGCTGTATTCCATTAGTTCCACTGGGAAAAGGCTATAATTCATGATGGTCAACGAAGACCTTTGTTATTCTGAGCTAACTATTTCTTCACTCAAGCAAAAATCCTTCTTAAAAAAATAATATTTCCTTCTTTATATGTGTAATTGTTTTTTTTTTCTAAAAAAGGATTCCTCAAAACTTGTTCCAGACTGAAAATAGTGTTTACCTTGAACTTGGATGTAATTTTGCATTCAGAATAAAGCTCTATCTCTTTTTTTTCTTCTCTTTTACCACTTGAGAGAATTTTGACTCAAAAGGTGTTATTGCTGCCTCAAAGTGCATAAAACATCCAAACAAATCTTACCTTTGACATTTTCTGTCACTCACTTCTTTAAAACGTCTATGAAGCTTCATTTGGTGGAAGCGTTAGAGCTTCTTTCTTAGCTATGGAGTCCTATACTGTTCATAATTAAATAAATAAATATTTAATTAAATAAATAAATATGGCCTCATGAAAATACACAATCAACCAATAAATCTCTCATAAATATATAAAAAGATCATGAAATTGGGAAAAACCTGCACACTGATTATAAATTAGCCATTATATTATTCAATATATTTCATTTTGCTTTAAAAACCTGTTCATTATTTTAAAACAGCATTTTAAAATATTCATTTTATTCATGTGGAATATTATTATAATTCTACGTCTTTTTTCAGAACCTTGGATTTCAAAATCAATATTTTCCAAAGTAGCTTTGTCTTTATTTCATGTTGCTGTTTTTCACAATGGCGTATTTATTTCATGAAGAGCTTTTTCAGCAGAATGGGTCTATCTGTCAATCAAACCAGACAAGGCGGAGACACTTTTGTGATTGGCTATTTCTTTACTCAGACATGAGCAGCAGCACCCTGACTACATCGATCCAAGATACTTCAGCAAACGTGATGGCGCAATGCACACTCCTCAACACTAGGGGGAGTATGCACTTCAACACGTCCACGGTGTTACACGAAATTGGGAAGTTTTTGTTCTAAATTTGCGGATAAAAGTGGCTTTGGGCGAGTGTGCATAATTCAGGTGGTTTTGTGATCGGTTCTGCAATTTTCATCTTCTCATTCACATCTAGTAGCGGCCTAAGTTAGGCTGGGTGGTTGTTGGAGTTCCACAAAACGTCTATGAACTGGAGTTCCGTGAACGCAACATGCCGCGTGTGGGATGGGCTACCAGCTAATGTTTTTAGCCTGATAGCCACATGGAGCGGTTGCCTGCGCTTATCTCGGTGAAAATGCATGGATGCACAATGTACATGGAGTGTTAAGAGATCAGGTTTATTTATTTTGAATAATTTCTCATGATAACAATGTTTCCATGTTTGAGTTTATGAGATCAATTCCAGAGAGTGAGTCTCTGCTTCAGCTCAGCGCAGTCAAACGTCTTAAATTACGTGTAAATCAGAGCGCCCAGGCAGCGCGAGAGTGTATGTGTGAGCGCAAGTTAAGGGTCTGTTGCCCTGTCCCCCGGAAAAGTAATAATAAAAAAAGGTTTCCTCCAAAGTGCAGAGCCTGATTCTTGGAGTAAACCCTGGCTGCAGAATTGCTCAATCAATCCCGGATCTCCGCTGCGTTTTCCGACCACGGTCAGAAACGTCATCGCAGGAAAGGTTGAACATTTTCCCGCGAGGGAAAATAAAATCAGAGTACCTGATTATAATCATTGTCTCATTGAAAATAGAAAAATATAAGGTTCAGGAGGCCTCAGCAGGCTTGTTCCGCTTTGCGCAGCTCCTGGTGTAACTGTTGGTCCGCCAGCTCACCTCCTGTGAGCCGACATAAGGCACGATGTGAGCTCTAAGTGAATGGCGTGAGAATGAGGAGTGTTTCAACGGGGGACTTATAGATGTGGACGACCGGAGCTCCTCTCTGTGCTTTGGTCCACACAAACCCTCAAACTACAAAAACAGAGTCGTCCATGTTTGCGTCTTCTGCAGCAGACAGTTTGTTTGTCTCTATTTGATCTCTAATGTCAGCAAAGCCGCGCAGATATCGCTGAAATATGTCATCTCTCTGACTGGAACACCGCTGACTGGGTATCGAGGAATAAGAGTCGATTTCCATGGATGAGCCAATGAGCGTTTAGACCCCGCCCACCTTCACTGATTGACAGATAGACCCATTCTGCTGAAAAAGCTCTTCATGAAATAAATACGCCATTGTGAAAAACAGCAACATGAAATAAAAACAAAGCTACTTTGGAAAATATTGATTTTGAAATACGAGCTTCTGAAAAAAGACAGAATTATTATAATATTCCACATGATTAAAAGTGAATATTTAAAAATGCTGTTTTAAAATAATGAACAGGTTTTTAAAGCAAAATGAAATATATTGAATAATATAATGGCTTATATAAAATCAGTATGCAGTTTTTTCCCAATTTCATGATCTTTTTATATATTTATAAGAGATTTATTGGTTGATTGTGTATTTTCATGAGGCCATATTTATTTATTTAATTAAATATTTATTTATTTAATTATGAACAGTATAGGACTCCATACTTAGCAAGTTGGTTTCAGTAAACGAGACTCTGATTTTGCAGCTCTCTGTGTGGTCACAATAAATAAATCAGTTAATAGAAATTGATAAAAGAGTTTTAATGATGGCATACTAACACTCCTTTAAAACCTTTCTTTTCCAGGTAAGAACAACATTACTTTACTACAATCTTTTTTATGATTGTACATTAAAATTTTAAAAGGGATCCTTTCTACGTGGAACATGGTATAAAGAGATTCAATGTTCGTGGGTCAACGTAAACTGTGTCAACTTCATGTGAACTCTGCAAGAGTGGACTCTAAAGTACTGCCTCAATCTCGCAAGATGAGATCGTAAATATAAAATGATGCAAAAAATTGAATATTTGAGAACATCATCACATTTGGGTAGCTGGCATTTAAAGGGTTTTTATTTTTTATTCATTTATGACATTTTTTAAAGTGTAGGTAAGTGTTACGATACGTTCACACTGTGCTCGAGTGACTCCTTCCTTCTGTCAGCATATGCTTGTTTCGGGCTACCACATGCAAAACTCTCGCATTCACATCACACAAGTCTGTTTGCGGGCTCTTCATAGAAATCACATGGCATCTGAAAGTGCACTGAAAGTTACACCAGTTAAACTGGGATTCGGATTTGGTATTGACGTATGGGTTGCATCATTTTTAGTAAACAAAAGTGCCAACCATTTGAAAATTGATCATGAAGGAGAAATCGTGGTTTGTGCCTGGCCGGAATTTTATTTAATCAAGTCTTTCAGAACAGAGCTGTGAAATCAAAAACCTGGAGATTTGCACCACTCAGACATTTCGCACCACGCCCCGTCCAACTATGGGTACATGCGCTGGTATTGGGTAGCGACATATGCTAAAAGGCATGTTCAAAATCACATTCAGTGTGTTTTTGAATGCACACACATGCCCAGTGTGTACATCGTTTTAGAGTAGAAGGACATCACAAATAATTAACTTCATTGTGTCTGATAAATACTTTCATAGCCATACCGTCTCATTAAATCAGACCAACTATAAAACTGTCAAGACGGTCTCATTAATTTCTAGTTTATTTACGAAAAATTATTACATTCATCTGCAGATGGCTAAGTAGAAATATCCTTCACCGGTTCTTGAAAGTTTGCAGAGCAGTGCTGACTTTATTACCTCTTCATGACCATTGCACCGGCTCCTACAGTCTAATATGCATCACACCAAAGTGACAGGAAGATACTCAGCTAAAATGCTACTGTAAACATTGCAACTTCAACATTACAGCTTTAATAAGGATTAATGTATCTGTTCGAGGAGAAAAACAACATTCTTTCAATGAAATGACCAATGAAATCTATCATTTACTTGTGTAAAGGAGGTCAAACATAAATATGTTATAAGATAAATAGGCATCACATCATGTTAAAGGAATGAAAGAAACAAGAAGTGGGACTAAAAAATAAGGGAACCACCTTAAAAGATTGGCAAACAAAAAAAAAATGTGTCCAGAAAACAGGGAGACGTGATACTCACCACCTGAGTAGGTTTGAGTGATATTTCATCGAAGTGAGCGAGCGTGAAGCTGTCTTCTGGATACCCGTCACAATCCTCCAGCTCCTGAGAGTTACAAGGGGGCTTGTCCCTGTCAGGGTTTCCATTCTGGGCACAAAGGAAAGGCAGTGTGACATAAAAGAAGCCGCAGGTACACTTATTTTGCATGTATTAACATGTGAAAGGATGGATTTTTCATGAAGGCCTTCGAGTGGGCCCTTATAAGACCAGAAAAGAGTGAGGGTGGAAGCAGATGTGGCTCCAAATGTTCTAACTGCATGAATGGAAAGTGAAAACCAAAAAATATTATTGGGCCAAAAATTGTACGGTAATCATTCTAGATCTTAACGAGATCATCGTCCGCCAGTTTACACGTGGATTTTATCCTTTAGCAGAGAATGCACACATGTAATTAAACAGACTTTAAATGAGCAGCATCACTTTTCTTTGTGAAAGGATGGTTTTCCTGAAATGACCTTCATGAGTCTGAAGTACAAGGTTGGATCAACTCTGCTAATCATCTGGATTCAATCTTTTATTGGCATTTCTGACAAGTATTTATGCTGCTAACACATAAAAATAACGATCTTTTTGCACTTAGTGCTGAATTTGTGACAAGAAACAAATAGATAAATAAAGAAATAAAGCATTTAGTCCAAAATTGGCTGTAAAAATGTCAAAATTTGTGCATAAATGAAAGAAGTTCTATCTACAGTTAGCAGAACATAAAATACATTTCATGTCAGATTAAAGACATTTGATGGTGCAGCATTGTTATTAAAAAAACATGTGAGCATTAAAAGAGCAATTTTCATCTAGGATGATTACAAACAAGCATAAAAACTATTGCAGCTGTGAAAGTTATTCTGACAAGCAGTTGTTGCTGTTTATTCTTCTGGGAAAGGCTTATAGCACCAAATCCAAACAAGTCAGTCAAGTTGAAAAATATTCACAAGCAGAAAACTCATCAAGCTTTGTCCCTACAGAGATTATTTAATTCATTTGTTTGGTTTGGTTTTGTGTTTTAAATGTAATACATTATCTGTTAGTGGATTAAACTTAAATTTCAATTATGAAAAAGACTAAATCTTTTTTTTTATTTTTCAACCATCTGAAAGAGCCTTTACATCTTTCAACATAAATTTAAACATAACGATTTTTAAATAAGGATGGAAATTTTTGAGGATTTAATTTGCATTTAACTGTCATTTTGAGAGTAAAATACGAGGAATTTTCCTCACCATGTCCTCAGAAGTGAGATGGGTCAGTCTCTCATGGATGAGTGCAGCCTGCTCGTCACTCATCACAAACTCCCCTCTTCTGTCACCCATCACCAGCTCTGGCCACATGGGTCCTTCACTGCGCTTCTGCAGGATCACCTCCAGGCTAAGGAAACAGTGGCGAAAACACAGTTAGACAGCAAAAAGGCAACAGGCTGCGAGTCAAATACATTTGTGTAAAAAAGTGATGTTTTACTATTTGTCGTTTTAAATTGAAACTGTGAGAGAGAGAAAATTCAAACGTGATTTAAAAGCTTTTAAAAATTGCTGCATCAAGCATTAAGGATCCTTTAGATTGATAATAACATTTATTCTGTAAAACCAAGAGGTTTACAGCTTCTTAAAATTCAATTATAATAGTTATCAGAACAACTTGATGAAGAATATTTAAACAGAGAAATTGCAACATCTCTAATTTCCATTAAACCCATTATATTTGCTTTAACTTCTAGAATGTCACTCCCACCACCACCAACTAATCCCCCAACAACTATACAGATTTTCTTTTCTATATTAAAGAATATTACTTTTCAGTGAGATTTCTTTCTTTTTAATACCAAACAAATACATGCTTTCATTTACGGGGTCTTTTTGTCAGGAATTTCTGACAAATAAAAAGCATCATCAGAGACAGGATGCTTCAGATCAGAGAGCTGATTCAACCCGACAGTAACCTAGGTAACGGTTGCTGCTACTCCGTCTCATTCAGCCGGAAACCCGTGTTACTTCATCTTAACTGCATTTTTATAATGGCAAAAATCGGGTTAGGTTTAGAACCAAAGGTCCCTGAAATAAAAATGGGTTCTCCTAAAAAGGAAAGGGGGCAAGTAAAATGTTACTATTAAAGGTTGATGTTTTCATGGAATTATGTCATAAAGATGAAATAAATGTTCCTAGAACTCAAATAAATATCTAATTATAAATTCTTATAATAAGACCCAGCCACTCAGGATGGGATGCAGACGTAGAGTTTGCATAATGTCATTCAGACATTGAACAAAAAGAACTGAGCACAAGGCATTGCTAATCATATCAGTACAATAAAAAATGAAAATCTATTTATTGTTCCGTTACGTCCCAGATTACATCAATGAGGATTTATGGATATAAGGAAAGAATAAATACATTTGAATTAAACCCACAATAGTGTTTTTCTTTTTTTATCTGAGCCTTTCAACAACACATTCTCCCTCAAGTACTGAAGTTCCACGGTCACAGTAACCTGCTTCAGACTTTGTTTTAAGCAAATGAGTTTGATCCGCACGGTGGCATGCTTCCTGTGACACAATTAATCAGAAATTCTCTACTGACTCAAACTCCAGGGAAAAAATCTCAAGTAAAAGGTCATAAGGCAGCGCTGCTTGCAGCATTCATACTAATAGAGGCTGCCAACCAAATATGTACAGCTGTGAATTTCTGCACACACAGTCTGGGTTTGGAATAATCATTGGTACAATGATTATCCTTTAGTGTACTAAAGACTGTGTTGCTCAGCTGTTACGCAACTTTTAATTTTGTCATGTTTATGTATTTTTTATTTGTTTTTTTCCAGATATATCTTTTTTTTATTTATTTTTATTCAAGCTTCTGTCCCAAAGTCCTTAACAGTCTAATTTTATGACAACATCTGCTCATTTTTAACTGTGGACTCAGCGGTTCTACTCGAGTCACTTATCAGGAAAAATTCACAAAGGTTACCTTAGAATAGGCGCTTCTGCAGAATTTCAGAGAATTCAGACCACCAGGTTAATGTAAACATGTTGCTATTGAGCCTTAAAAGATTAAGATTAAGATCAACTGTATTAATTCCCGAAGGGCAATTCAGTAAGTCAAAATTGCCACTGGTTCCAAATCACATGAAATCTTTGTTGTGAAAACACATGAAAATGAGAAGCAGTTCAAATAAACAAAAAACCCAAAAACCTTTTTTACAGTATTTTTGGAAAAAAAATAAAAAGATTCCCTCTTCAGGCTAATACAAGTATTGCAAAATTGAAAAATGTGTATGAAATGTTAAAACTGAGCGCTCTTTTTTGGAAAGGGCAAAAAACATGGCTTTGGTGGAAGCTGCCACTTTTTATTCATGTGACATATCTGCTATGTTTAATTAAAAAAAGGAGGAAAGCACCAAATTAAAGTCTTCAGTGTGTAAGTTTGCAAACTCCTTCAACTCTTCTTGCTCTTACAAAAGAAAACAAAATTGTAACAGCGGTAAACTGGAAATCCCACAAGACAGGTTTTTAGAAATTCAACAAAATTAAATCGAACCACTTAAAAGATGCAATGTTGATTATTGAATAATACATCCATTCTTTGAAGCCATTTCTTTCAGAATAATTTGTTTAAAACATTTCCATCAGCACGGTGGCCCAGTGGTTATCTTTTGCCTCACAGCAAAAAGGCCCCTGGTTCCAGTCCCGGCTGGGAGACCTGAAATAGAGCACCAATGGGGGAGCTTTCTGTGTGGAGTTTGCATGTTCTCCCCGTGCATGCGTGGGTTTTCTCGAGCTTCCTCCCACCGTCCAAAAACATGCTTCATGGGTTAATTGGTTACTCTAAATTGCCCCTAGGTGTGAGTGTGTATGGGTGTGTGTGTGTGATTGTGGCCCTGCGACAGACTGGAGACCTGTCCAGGGTGTCCCCTGCCTTCGCTCTGGCCAGGATAGGCTCCAGCATCCCCATGACCCCAAAAGGGAACAAACGGATAAGAAGATGAATGCATGAAAACGTTTCCATCCATTTTATTCATGGAAGTTTAACAGTTGTTATTCTTTGGATTAGTAGTTATTTTGAAACGTTTTTTATAATAATGGGAAAATGGGATTAAAAAGAATCCATGGTGTACCAAATCTTTGCAGACAGCAGCTGGGATAGGCTCCAGCATCCCCATGATTTCAAAAAGGATAAAGCAGGTTTAGAAGATGGACAGGTTTTGGAAAGTAAATTTATAAAATAACTGTTTTTAATCAAATCAGGTGGTAAATTTATTAAACTCGGGAATCTAAGGGCTGATTTTTATTCCTAATCATATCCATCCTTGTCACTCCCAAAGTGAACCTCAACATCTTCATCTGTGCTACCTCCAGCTCTGCCTACTGTCTTCCAACAAAATGACTACGCTCACCACATCTGACACTTGCCTCCTCCTGTTCTGACATGCCTCTTTGTCTTCTTCCCATACTCTCTGCCACTCTGGACCGTTAATTCCAAAATCTCTCCCACCTTTATCCCCTGCTCCCTGTTAAGATCACTAATGAGTTTATTTACACTAATAAACTCAGTCCTGCTGCATAGCTCATTCTACGGCCCTTTTAACTTTGAAACATTGTGCTACAAACAGAACACACATTTATGAACCACTTTAACCTTAAAGAATGAGGAAAACGCCTCACATACAGGTATGATGTTCATTTTAAAAGGGTCCAGCGTCTAAGCTTCAACAGAAGACAAACAGGAAGAGCCGCTGATGGATACAATCTGTTATAGAAAAGAAGGGATAGGCTACAGAGAATAAAAGAACAGGCACTGATGTCATTTTTTTTCTCCTTTTGGCCTTTAAAAAGACTGACAAAGACATATTTTTCATACAAAAACCAATCCAAACTTATCAAGGATAACAAATCAGGAGAATACGTCATGTTTTTTTTTCTAGAATGGACTGGAGACTTCCCAAAAACAGAACAGGAAGCAGAGAAGGGAAACATTTGAAGGAACTTGGAGTGGAGACTGACTCAGCTCAGGCTGATTACTAAATCAGCAGATCAACCGCTTAGAAGAGAATAAAAACTAGATAATGAAATGGCAGGACGGGATCTAAGCCTTGATTAACAAATGACAAAAGACCCATGATGCACATGATTTACCACCAGCAGAGTAATCAAGATGCCCTGGGAACTGTGTAAATGCAAGAGAAAATGTAGACATTATTAGTGAGTGGACCTTTAAGGAAAAAAAGTCATAAATCTGTAATAAATGTAGAAAAAGGCAGTTTTGTTGGTGCAGTCCAGACCTGTGGACCACTGAAAGATCAAGTTTTTTCATAAAACAACAAAGCACTACCGTTTTTTTTAACATTTACATGTTTAAGTGGCCATTTAAAGCTTTATGACACTTTATTTCTACATTTTTCTTATTAAAGCCTTTGATTATAGCTGGTAAAATGCAGATGACCAATTATAAATGTTTTTTACATATAGGATTCCGCAGAGCAAACCTTTTTTCATTTTTGATGACCCAGGCGCTGGCCTCAGGATCCACCGATGCAAACAGCTGGCCTTCCAGTAACGGGGGGAAACCCCGGACCCCGATGCTCACATCATCTGAGCTCAATCTGAACTGGACTTCCTCTTTGGTGAGGCCTTTGGGCATGCGCAGGCACACCGTTATGTCCTCTGCCGTCTGCTGCCAAAAGTAGATCGGCTCTGAATGAAAAGGAAAGAAAAGACTGAAGTTAACGCTTGATATATGAGACGTGAATGAATGAAACGTGAGGATTTTGAGTTGATCTATAATTACATCAGTAAGACAAATTATTTAAAAAGCAATTTGAACATCAAATTAATAGATTATGCAGATAATACAACTTCTGTTTGAAAATGAATCAATCATTTATTAGATAACCAATCAAACTAAAGAATCTGTCTCAAAATACTGAATTGTCAAACTATTTTACAATCAAATATTTTACAAACCAGATGTCTAGTAGTGCAAGTTTCTTAAAACTCTTCTTTTATATGTAAAATTATAACCTTGTTGCTCCTGTGTGAACACCAAACAGTAAATTTTCTAAACAAACTGTGTAGTGCCCTGGATTTTAAAAGCAATCCGGACACCATGCTCACCAATTTTTTTTTTTAAATGGCGAATATGACGTCATCGATTTCATGAAGTTAAAATCTTATTGATATGAGCGTTTTGCGACAATCATTAGTAAATCCACTGTCTTCTGAAGAAAAAAACATTGATGGTTTATTTAAAAAATACATTTAAATACATATTTTTAGCAAAAAATATTTCAACGCAATGCTTTATGGTCTATATTCGCCAATCTAGTGAGCAGCGATGCACACTGAGACTTTTGGGAAATTTCTAGGGAACTCGATTTTGGAATTGTAGATTCGGACAGCACTACAAAATGGGGAACACACCATATAGTGAACTAAGTATATGTAGTGAGTAGTGAAGGAATTCAGACACAACCTAAATCTGACCTAAATCTCTGAGGGGCCAGGAAATGTTTCACTCACTCCAATCAATGGTCTTTTAATTATGATTATGTTGTTTTTAGCCATAAATTAAATAAAACTGTCGCTTGCTAAAACATAGTTTCTGCAGGGTGTCAGTAGTTTATTAGAAATTTGCCTCTAAATTCTAGCTGGAGCTTTTGGCATGGAGAAACCCCCGCCCCCCTTCCCTTACCAGATGCAGAGCATGGAGCTAGAAGCCCGTCCAGTGTATTTTTATGTCCCAATTAAGTTATTTTTTATAATTTTGTTGTGTCATCTGCTTCTGATTCACAACTATTTGAATAAAGAAATACTCAGAAATGCCATTTTAAGCTTAGTTTAAGCTAAGTTGCAGAATTAACACAAATTGACTTGATAGGAAGCTGTTATTTTCACAATACCGTACTCGAGACTGATTTTTTCGTTTTACGTATTTCTGTTTAGCTGACTAATGTATAAAACTGAAAAGATTTTTTTTAAATGATTAAATCATAATGATTAAACTTTTGTATACAGAAACCTGCACTTTATGCCACTGTGGTCCCAGACTTTTACTGAAAATCAAAAGTAGTTTCCTGAGAAATTTTGAAATTTTCCCCTGAGATTTGTGGTGTTTATCCATGTTAAAAGTTTAAAAAATGCAAAAAAAAAAAAAAAAAACCTTCTCTGTCTAATTTAAAAAATAGATACACTCTAAAATAAAATAAAAAATACTAAAAAAAGGAATTTGGCAAGAGCGAATGTAGAAAAATCTTCTCTGTCCTACCCAACATAAAAGCACTGTTCTTTCTGAAACAAATAGTTTTTCAACTTGGAAACCATAATGTGAAACCTGTCCAATATGTAAGTAAGAGATCAATCAAGAAATTGAGATCAGTTCATGCAGGATAGACATCAAAGGAGGAGCTGCAAGAAGGACAGATCAAACAAAGTACATCCTCTACAGCCAGAAGAGAGAACAGATCTGAAATCCAGGAAGGAAAATCATATCATGCCTCCTCGGTTCAGGCAAACTTCCAGCCGGACTACATTTAAGACAAGAAGCTTCTGCAGCCCACCGACCTTATTGCCGTATATCAAAGAGGCTTTAGAGGAACCAGAACACCAGAAGAATGAACTGATGATTTTCAGCCAACTCAATCATCCCGAAATGTTGCCAAGGCCCAACAACTGAGAATGTTCCAGGAAACGGTGTGCCTTACCACCACAGTGTTCTGTATTTAACAGGTATGTGAGAAACTGAGGCTCACTCATCATCCACCTTTTGTTTTTAACTGATTAAACAAGGAGCTGCCAAGCCTTTTTTCTCTGTCAACAGTCAAAAATCTCCAAGAGGTTCTTTGTGGCTCATTTTATTTTACATCTAGTCATGTTTTAGGGCCGCTATTAGTAGTTTGAGGTGATGTTTTGACATCCTACAGGCTGAACAAACTTCATCCTGTAGAACCTTTACCATGGTCATACCAAAAAACTAGAGAAGCTTTGCATCTCTTCAGAGTTAAACATCATGGAAGATCGTTGCTCCTGCTCTACCGCCTCCATTACTTGGATCTTAGGACAGGAAGTAACTTGCTTGAAGTTGAAAAAAGAAGAGCCCAAAAACTAAACCATATTTTACACTGCTAAGCAGTTTGAAGGCTCATTGTGCTATGAAGTTTGTGATTTTCTTTTTAAAAAATTGAAGATTTACATTTTTAGCCTAAATCTAATTTTTTCAACAATTCTATTGACAATTTCTTTCACTGTCCTATTTATTCTTTTACACCCATCTCTATTTAACGAGATTAACTAACAAATAAAAGCTTTTTATGGTTTGTGTGGAGGCAAACAAGACAACGAGGCAATTTTTCAATTTATTTCCACAGTGAATTTGTCCTCCATCAGCATAGAATAAACCCATCTTTGCATTTTTCCTGTCTGTTGTTCATCTCCCCCATTATTAGAAGCTATAAATGAGATGTCTTCTTTCTCTGCATTAAAAACACTTCATTTCTGGGAGCAGGGGGAAAAAAAGCAAAGTGCGCTTAAAAGGATTGGCTTATAGGCACCGTTTTGATCCGATCCATCAGTACACAGTATGCACCAGTTTCTCTAGTGCTTTATGCAAGCAGTAGACTTTTTTTGGTCTATTAGGAAACCCTGTTCAAAAGAACAAGTAACATCCACTTTGTTCATTATAGGAAAAAGCTCAGATATCATGAAATGTTACTAGTTACTAAATTTCAAATGTATCTCCCCTAAACAGATCTTCTAAAAACTACTGCAACATTCCAGATTAATGTCAGCGGTGAAAGCAAGACAGAAACAAATGTTTATTCTGTCAATAAAACTCACAATAAACAAAAATCTACGAAGAAATGACTTTAAATGAATAGTAGTTCATTGTTGACAGAATAAATAGAATAGAAATGAGCATCAGGATGTCCTGCTGCATAAAAACTGCTCGATTCAGTAAGACCAAACACAAATAATTCAGTCTAATTAAACATCTGATCCATGAACAATTTATTCTTGAATGACTTAAATGTCCCTCAGTATGAAGGAAACTTTCAACATTGAATCTTTCATAAAAATCTCGCCGTGTTTTTTTAACATGATTGATTTATGATTGGTTTGATTTTATGGCAACACACAAAATGTGTGGGTGTGGGCTTCATTAAGATACTGGAAATGGCATGTACAAAGGTTTTCCTGCCCTAATGCTAGGGTTAGGAAGCAGTCTATCGAAATACAACTACAAACAACATTTAAATAAAAGGTACCCTACCATAAATACAACAAAAGAGGGCCACTTTGTAATTAAAAACATCACATTTACCCAGAACTTTGACTCCCTGGCATACTATGCGAAAACAAACTTCAACAATTGTACGGCAAGGAATTGGGCATATTTTCATTTTAATTTTTAAATCTAGACAAACAGCTTGTTGTATTCAGCGATGTAGTCTCCATTTTTCAAGTTGTAGCAAACTTCTGAGGAAGTAGCAATGGTTGCTCTCAAACAAACACCTGACTTTTAAAAATTGGTCAAATCTCTTAACCTATTGTAGCTTGAGAGGGAGAAATGTTGTATTTTTTTGCCCAACTGTGTCATAAATCTTTTTCTGTCGTTCCCTCGTCCCAACTCTTTGGTTGATTGTGGGCTGTACAGTTCAACTCCTGCACCACAGCTGAGAGGAAGTTCTAGAGGGGGTAACTTCATGAGCAAAACTGAAGCACTTAGCTTTTCTATCTATTTATCATTTGCTTCTTTAAAACTTTGACCAATCCTGTTTTGTTCTGTTGTTTCAGGCTCACTAAACTTGGCCTTCATAAGAGAACAGCGCCATCATCTGGACTGCCTGCACGACAACGTCTCCCAGAGGAAGGGATGACAGAATAAGCTATGCTAAACAGCTGCAAAATGATGAACTTTTCAATGAAATAAATCAAGACAGTCCTCATTGTGAAATGTATGTGGTGGTTGTCTTCATTTCCCAAAATGGGATTGTAACAAGAGAGCAGTTAAAAAGGCTCAAAAACTTCAAAAGTCAGGCTCTTATAAGCGCCTCTAACAAAAAACTAAACGAAGACTATTTGTACCAGAGACTGGTTGCCAGCGTGAGTCTACAATTTGCTACTATTTTTAACTTTAACTCGTTTTTGTTCTTTTTAATAATGGTCAAAAAACAAAGCAATGGTAACTGTCACACATTAAAGTGTGAGAAATGTGTTCTCCAATTTGCCATACTCCCCTGGGGGAGGGGTGAGCTTCAGTCACAGCCCTGGCCAGGACCTGTTTGGTGGTTTAATCCCCCAGGTCCACAGAGGCATTGGGTCCCATCATGAGAGTCTTTGGTTTGACCCATTAGTTGATTCAAACCCTGCCATACGCTCTTCCACTAGGCCACTGAGTCACAATGTGAAGTGATTTTAGAGTAAGATACAATTAGATCATTTAATGTAAACGGGATCGAAAGTTATTAAAAATAAAAACAACAATGAAAAAAATAAACTTTATATGCAAAAGAGGATGATGAATGAGCGCAAGGCTTTTTTTAAAGTATCTTTTTAAAAATTGACCAAGAGCAGTCATCTTAATTATATAGTAACAGTGTATGATAATTTACTTTCATTAAAACAATATCTACAATCATTTTTGTAGGCTGTCAAAACGGCTCTTGTATTTGGCATCTCTATATCCACTGGATCTTCTCAGACTTCAGGCTTTATCTCATTGGCTTTCATTGATTTTTCCCCAAAATCAAAAAATGAATAAACTATTTTTTTGCTAGATCTCAAGATTATTAGTTTTGAATTTATGAATGCCTGAATCTTGATCCATTTATCAATTTCTCTAATTTCAAATTAAATATATCTAACAACGTCAAACTTCACAGCACGGCAAGATGTTTCTATGAAATCTACCAAACAAACCAATGGAAGTTTACAACGTATGAACAAATATATAACTTAGCTAAAACTGTAAGAATGATAAAAATGTTACATAACCTTAAGATTTTCTAAAATATAATACTTTTCTCAGCCCTGTGCCTAACTCTACTGTTATGAAAAGTAGAACAGTTGCATAAACCGAACTGTTGTTTTGTGTTGCTGTTAGTTATTATGGGTTAGAACAACAGTACAGAACCTGAAAATGTTCCTGTGCACAAAGACACCGTTACCATTGCTGACAAAGGTCTGTTTATCTGGTACTGTACTCGACAACCCATCCAGCGGTTTCTATGGCAACCACCAAAGCAGTTCATTTCTTTACAGCTTTTAAACGTGATGAACAGAACCTCTAAAAACTGTTTTATAATAAACTAAATGATCTTTGCAAGTTTAAACGGAAAACATAAATGTCCGTGTGTCACATTGGAGGCAGAGAAGCAGGTCTAAGCTTGCCTCAGTCTCAGAAAACCGGATTTTGTCCTTACGCGTGATGTTGAAAAGATTGTACAACACACTTACTCCGAGGAGACAAATATCCTCCATTTAATGCAATCCAGAGCAACACTTCTCAAGGCTTTCAAAACTCGCAGACACATTTTTAGTTTACTTTGCGGATGACCTTTCTCAGAGGAATGTAGCTTTTTTAAAATTTTCTGTTTGCTTGTTCAGCCAATTGAATTGATCTATGTGTGACTCAAGAAAACAGCCAATATCTACAAGAACATTTTTGAAGACCTTTAGAAATTCTGGAGGACTACGGTTCAAGACCACCTTAACATTCAGCAAAAAACATGCCATTCCCGAAAAATGAAATCTTAGAATTTACAAAACGTTTGTTCTGCACAGCAGGTTAATAATATACCACCACATAAGGTCCCAATCCAGAAAAAGAGGCTAAAAGCAACTAAAAATAAACGAAAAGCTCAAACCTTTCACTTTACTGGAAAGGTTGGACTATTATTGCCATCAATACAGAATAGTGATGTATAGTCAACCAAACGTGTAGACTGTTCTACAAAAATGCTGGAAAATTATGTACCATTACCACTTCCAAGAACACCTCCACACACTCCCACACTGCTCTGAGCTTTGGAATAAAGTGCCATCAAGATGCTGGGAAATGTCTTTGGTATTACAGGAAGTGCATTAAGTTGCTTTAAGTCATATTTATTTTTTCATAACTTTGAGGACAATAGGATTCAAAAACTTCCATAGATGATTTACTGGTTTCATATTTTTATAGCAATGAAAGCCACCAACATTAAGCAGACCTTAAAGAGAAAAACCAAGAGGACTTATAATGTTCGACTAAATTTGTTTCTTTGGCATCTATTGGCAGTTTTTGGCTTAAGTTGGATCTCCAGCTCTTCTCATTTTTAATGAGAATGTTTTTTGTTGGCACATTTTTGTGTGTTCTGAAGTGCCTTTTTCAACTCTATAAAATTCTAAAATCTGAAACATTCTCTCTCATGATGATCTAAATAAACAAGCCAAGATATTTATTACCAACATGTTGGTAATAACCAATAACTAACATGCTCCACCAAAGTTTAAAGACCTTTAAACAGACGTTTGCTGTCAGTTTGTAGGATTCCTGCTTGATGCTTGAATATGTAAAAAACTCAACTAAAAAGAACCTCCAGGTATCAGACTCAGCCAGGAAAATGCTTTGCTTTAGTTCTGGAAAAAGAAAAGACTTCAAACACTCAATTTATCAAAGTTTATAGTTAAGGTTGACCTGATTGACCTTAAGGCAAAGTGTTGTCTGTACATTTTCTCTGTTTGCACTCTCTCTCAACTGAATGTGTATTGAATATGCTGCTGCTGCAGGAAATAACTATTCTCTCTTTTGAAAAGAGAGAAACTAAATTAAATAACAAGTCTTTTGTTCTTTAGCAAATGTTCCTTTCCTTTTCGGTTAATCTCTATGTTCTGTTACAACAAATGCTAACTCTAGTTTGGTTCTGCTGCAGAACTTCCTAAAGCCTTTAACTTTAACTTACCTTAAGGATTTTACTGTTTTGCTTTATTCATAATTTCTTGTAAATGTTGTCAAATACATTTATTAATACCAAAAACTATAAAGGTGTTAGGACACCCACATAGTGCTAAACTCTTAGTTGAAATATAGGGCCACCAGTTTGACTTTAAGATATATTGACATTTCAATGATAAAATAGGTGTTTTGGTTACCAGAATTCAATTTGCATCCAGCTTATTTCCATTTCAAAGTAATACAAGGGGGGGGGGGGAACGGTCAAATATCAAAACAGTTCATATGCAACTTTTCTGAACATTGTAATTTTCTACAGTAACAAAATAAAATCTAAACAAAGTGTCAGAAAATCCCCAAATCCCTTAAACCCACCTATCTTCTCAGCCTCCATGGCCTGCGGCTCAGGCAGTTCTACGGGACGCCCGTCCACATGCGTGAAGACAAATGGCTTCTCTGAAGCCACCATCAAGCCCTTCCCTTGAGGCTCCACAGCAGCATAGTGAGGCACGGACTTCCCCCGCAGGAGCCTTCTCTTGGTCACCTCGTATTTTTTCTCCTGACCTGCGTTTGGAAAGCAAAGAATGCTGTGACAAAGCAATCTCCCCTTCCGTTTAAGTAAGCCAGAAACGCATTAGGAGAAAGTCAAACTAAATATTGAACGAGAATCATTTTCTGCTCTTGACATGAGGCAGTTGCAGCTTTAAAATGGTTTATTTAGATTGAACATCAAAATAATGGAGACTTGGATGTAAAATGTTAATATGGTGATGTGACTTAACACCTTTCCCATCTGCTCTGCTTGCAAAGCTGCAAAGAAGCTAACTGACTGATTGCTGCAAATCTCATTAGAAGCCCTGAAGAAAGATGGATTTTACCATCTTCTAATTTGAAAAAAAATTTGTATATAAAAGGTATATTTCCTAAAACATAGTAAAAAGGAATTGTTTTAAGATGCAGTTAATTTTCTTAACGAAAATAAATACAATTTTGAAGATGCAGGACACAGAAATTTATGGGCTGCATCTTTATGTCAATGAAAAATTCTGTATAAAAATGAAGAAGCAGCTGCTGCATTTTTTACTTCAATAAATTCATAATTTAATTGCAGAATTGTGTTTTGCAGAAAGCATTTACTTTGAGACTGAACTGGATATATATTTTAGTATGGACAACCAGGACTTTTGTAAAAAATCATGTTAAAAACAAAAACTTATTTAAAAATTGCATCAAGGTAAAGGTAAAAAAAAAAACAAATGTCAATCAAGGTTAAAACTATGTACTGCTAGGACTTTTTTGTGATTTGCTGTTTGACGGGATTAAATTGTGAACTAAAAACGTTAACATTTACACTTTTGTTTTTAAATCGGAAAGAAGGCTTCAAGAAATAAATCAAAAATTCTCACCCCTATGGCAGATTATTTAAATAACCCAAAAAGTAGAAATGTCGTCCTATTGAGAATTCTTATTTTGAGAAAAAAAATTCTAGTGACTAAGACTTGTTTTCTCAAACCAAGATTATTTTGCTATTGAAAAACTTTCTTGATAAGGTTATTTTTCTTGTAAGACATTTTTTCTTAAAATAAGGGTCCTTCTACTTTCTTTGGATTCAGTTTGTTGCTGTCTCTATGAGTGGGACAATTGTTCCACCAACTGAATGAAGAAATAACTTCTTCCATCTCATCAAATGTCAAAAATCTTATTGGGACTGCTGATATTTGCTCCAAACATTTCTAATCTCATCTGATACTTTGAAATCACGTCTTCTCTAATTCTGAATACAGAAGTAAGTTTTCCAATTAAACTACGGTGCATGTATCATTCACATCTTACTTGACATTCAGATCAGTGCATCACCCACCATGTGCTGCAGTGCTGCTGACTGTGATCCATTCAAGAGACACATAATATCCACTTCCTGTGGCTTCCTGTGAGTCTTTCTGGATGCGGAGCAGCAGAACTTCCACAGTATGAACGCCAGCCTGGACGTGAGAGACGCTGTGGAGGATGGTGAAAGGCTCGCCGGTGTCCTCAACAAACAGCGGCTGTGGAAACACGTTCACGGGTGGATTTAACACACAAGCTGTAGTTAAAGAGCCAAATCTCTTTGCTGGAGATGAATTCATGCAAACATTTTCAATAAATCTTCATCAACTGACCAAAGTGTCATTAATTCTGATATCCGTCAGCTCTGTATCACTCCCTCAGCGTGCATCCTAGTGTTGTCAAATGTTCTAATGGTTTTCTGATGGACTTTAAATGTTTTCATGGACACTTTCAGATTTTCTGTATCTGAGCATCTTTGCAGGATTTCAGATGAGGCTCTTTGCAAGATTGGATACTCAACAGGAAAACATTCAATTTCACTGAACATAACCTGGTATAAAAGAACACATCCTAATAGGAATAGAAAAAAACTTGAAACCCTGGACAAGTAGTACTCCAGATATCTTTCAAAGATAGAAAAGAAAGTTCAGTCTTTTAAAGCAAAATTCCAGATGGACACAGAAAACAGGACCGTTTACTGTAATATTTGTTCTTTATTTTGAGTCATTCTGGAGAAGACTGTCATTGCAGCACACCCTCACCACCTTCTTATCATTTAGGAATCTCTGGCAATGCTCTGGTTGTCTGAACAGTAGACCTAAGGCATTATTTTTCCTCTTTAAAGTGATGCATTCAAGTCCAAAAGTATGTCCGTATTCTGCGTGACAATGTGGTTAAGTGTATAAACATTTGAAATCATTCACTCATTTTCTTCCTAACATGATGTGCTGATGATGCATTCAAGTGCAGCCATTTCAGTTTCATTAAGAAGACTTCACAATGTATTATTAACCAGAACCAACATATTAAAGTCAGGTCTGAATCACGGGGTAGTAAGGCATATCTTTATTTACATCCTGCAGCTTTACTCACTTCCCACTTCACATGCGAGCCATCTCCCCTCTTGCCGGTGCGAAGAAGGTACAGGTGGCCTCTACCATCGGAGAGAGCAGCCCAGGTGGAGGAGGTGAGGCTGAGGGAGGAGCAGAGGTGGTCTTCACAACGACCAGGTTCCTCACTGATGCGGTACACCTCTTTTGGCTTCCCCAGCGCTGAGTCCTGGAATCATGTCACATCCACACACACAAAAATGTAATGTTTGACAAAGTCTGAAGGAAAATACTTCATAGCTTTTCAAAGTTTTCTTTCCATAGAATGTAGAAACATATTTAGTCAATTGTTTTCCATTTCAAAGAAAAGTGAACGGTCATTTTGACAGACTTATTTTTCTTTTTTAAATCCAATGACAGTTATTAAAAACGATAAAAATGTATTTCAAAGCAGTCTAGTTTTGTCACTGACTATGTCCGAATTAGTGCACATCAAAATGTGTTGCAAGGTCCTTTTTTAATCAAACAAATCAATCAAGTTTTCTTTTCATGCATTACAGCTCAAAGTGCAACATTTTCATCTTCAGAACTCAGTGAACTCAGTTGTCATAAAATGGTTGTATTAATCAGATTTTGACTTTGTGCAATATGAGATGTCGTATTTGCCATTTAAATAAATAAAAAAGGTAGTGAGCATGGTGTCCGAATTGCTTTGAAAATCCAGGGACTAGAAAGTCCTGCACTATATACGTTTTTTTAGGGAGTGGGGAGGGAATTTGAACATAGCCATTATATTTGTCAATATAATTATTGACAAAGAAGCAAAACTGGTTATGATAAGTAACAATGTCTGGTCCAGAAATATAATGTTCTGTGCCTTTATTTTTTTGGCAATGAGTCGCATTAGGGTTTAATGGCAAAGCAATCCAGAACTTGGCTACATCTGCACCAGAGTCCATTTGAACTTTCCCACCATCAAGGTTGTCATTTCAGCAGTTTGTCTCTGAGGAAACAAACTACTAAAACACTAACAGGACAGTTTGAAAACTAACAAAAGACGTTATGATAAACCAACATTTTTAGGATTTTACTTTCCATTTGACCACAGTTTCACCAAAAGATGTTTTTTTTTTCCCTTAAAACATTTCTCATAGTTCAAATTCAGACTTCTCAAGCTTTAGGAGCTGATGAGGCAGCATCACACTAAAATAAAGGTTTATGAATGTTTTCTAAGCCATTTTAACAATCTCCCTCAGTCCCTGTTTTCACAGATTTACAGAAAACCCTCTGACACAACCCAAGATCTGTGAATCCAGCCTGCCTGCTGAACAGAGCTGTGTGTGACCGGACAGACTGTCACACTGTGAGGACGCCACATTTCTCTAGCGCCCACAGCTGCTGTGCTCCTAGCATGCAGTGTGATACTGAACATACAGTTTAACGCTCAATGGGGCTTTGGACTCGTTTTTTTTGCAGCATCTGTGGTGCTAATACCCACGGCAGAATCTGAATGATGTAATGATCCCAGCCACACATATGAGCACAAAGGCCCTGCTGAGGACAGCAATTTACATGTGATCATTATAATTATAACCTGAGCAACACATTTCCATGAATTTCATTTAATGATGCCACTGATATGGAGAAGTATTCATTCACTCCAGGGATTAAAGTGGGAAGATCATCATTCAGGCCTGTTAAGACATAAAAGAGAGCTCCAGCACAGCAGCATTATCTCTAATTATACTCAATGAAGTCTTCGACATTAAAGAAGCCTCGGCTAAAAAGGTCATCAGGATGATTTTGCTCCTTGTCTCAGCATCTTGGAGTTGATGACAACCCTGGTCCTCAGCCTCAAATCAATTATGTAATCACAGCTGTGATGAAGCCAAACCCTCTAGAACTTTGTCTTCTGCCATGGATCACATTGTGAGCAAAAAGTCGGGAGAAGCAAACTTTTTAAATAAGTGTCTCTGAGCTTGAAGACTGTAGAGAAAAAACACAAAAACTCCGTTCTTGGACAAACTATCTGCTGGACGTCCTCAGATTGCTGCTGCAGGAGCTTAAAGTCTCTGGGGTGTATTCCAGAAAGCAGGTTATGCTCCCACGATAAGTTTGAGGCTAAGGAAGTTGATAACCTCAGCTTTCGATTCCAGAAATGGAGGCATGTTTCAGGGTAGGTCAAGTTGCTGTAGCAACTCATGCTCTGAACATAACCTGGTCTGGAGCAGGTTTAGTTGAAGCTTAGTTTGTTTTCAGAGAGGTGAAGCAGCATGGTGTGTCCATTTGAAGATGATTTAGTGGATGAAGAAGATCAAATAATACTTTTTCCACCGTGAGAGGGTGATAAGACCACATATGGATGTTGGAAAAATTAACTTTTTTACTTTGATCTAACTTAATTATTTGCTTCAGTTAAGATAAATCTTTTTTTTTTGGTAAGTCAGTTTAAAAATAACACGTAGTTTTCAGACAGTTATTTTACTTTCTTTCAAACTAATTCAATTAAGTAGGTGTAACTTTGGTGCTGCTGTTAGATCGGCACCGCAAAGGATTGTGGGATACCATTACCTTTGCCTGTCTGGACAGATTTGGGTTTAAGTGTGGGTTTTTGATCAAATTTGTTTAGTTGTTTAGCTGTTTTACTGTGTTTTGCCATGTTTTGCCGAGTTATTTTGTCCTACTATGGTTACGTCTCTGCACCATGAGTGAGAGTGAAGGAGAGGATGTTACGTTTCAATGACAATGATGAGAAAATCTTTAATGAATTTTTATTTTTCCGCACCGTCTTTTTTATTGTTATAAAAATGAGCATATCTGCCGGCTCAAACTTAGACATATGAGAGTTTAAGAAATATAATTAATTAAGATGGAAAAAAGATTATTTGAATTGGAGTAATATGACATTTAGTTAGATAAATATATAAATTTGAGTTGTATAAACAATTATTGAGTTTTACAGAAGTAAGAAATTTGGTTGAATAAATAAAATAACTCAATTTTTTGTTACCAATAGAAGTAATTCATTTAAGTTGGCAAAATTGGATACGTTATATTTATATGCGTCACAAGGAAAATGGAAACAAGATCAGAAACTTGTGCGTTTACTTTGTCTGCTCTTTTTCTACACGCAGAAACTCTTTCTTTTACTGATGATGCAGCCATGTTACTTTTTTGATGGACATGTTATCTTCATACCCCGTCATTAAAATCTCAGACTCCGTCTCACTGAAGTACAGCGTTTTCTTTTTTTTTCACCACGCGTTTCCATGGTGACTCCAGAAATCGGCGATCCATTGAGAATGTCTTTACGTACCTGCTGTGCACGCCCAGTAACCCAGGGTTACCAAGTCGAGCATAATTATGCTAACTCGTAGCAGAATCATCTGATTATCAGCATCTCTTATGATTCACATAGATGAATGTTACTTTTGATTCCATCACTTAACCTTCTATTTCAGACATTTCTGAAACTTAACAATTTAAATCCAGAAAGTTCACCAAAAAACCTTCTAATTTCCCCTTCTCATGGTGCCTCTACAAGTCTAGGATTAATATTTGTAAACCGAATAATCAGAAATTTTTGAAATGGGAAAAAAAAAAAAGACAAACCTGGAGACTTTACTACATACCAAAGTGACGGTGAGATTAAGAACTCGTCCTTTGCAATCCACAAACAGAACGCTGTCTTCATACCAAGGGTCTAAGTGTAGATAGTTGTACATGCCAAAAGCACGCATGTGTTCCAGCGTGTACTGCGTGTCCTTCAGCTTAACTTCCTCCACGGCTGCAGCAATTGTGGAAAAAAAGAAGAGTTTTGTTTATTTTTTTCTGGCTGGAACATTAATCTTAATCAGGCAATCTGCAGTGAATTCAAACGGATTCAACACGCTGATGCAACACACTACGCTTAGTATGTTCCATTCTATAAGCATTTAGGATTAAAAGATTAAAAGATTTTAATTTTATTTAAAAAACCTGTTCCTTTTTCTCCTGGTATATTTAGGAGAAAAGAAAAGAAATTAGTTAACAGCTTTCTCTGCGGCAAACGCCTCGCCATAACTCAAAAAACAATTTTCTAAATGTTACCCCAAATTCTGACCTCCAAACCTGCACGTCATGGTGGTAAAAAACAAACATCACATCACAGTTGGCAATGAAATATATATTTTTTACTTACGTGTATAAAATAAAATCCCTCAAACAAAATAGTCATTGTTGTTGTTTAATATCAGTGTTCACATTAACTGGTTAATGCATTAAATGAAAATGTTTGCTTTAACAGAGTAGAGCATAACTAAGACATTTTAAGGAATATCATTACATGGCCAGCAACTTTACATCATTACAGACTTGGAAAATGTAATGTAACCATTTAAAGATGCCAGATGAGGGATTTGAGAATTTAAAAAAGCCCTACACATAGATAAATACTTGTTGTGACTGACTTTGAGCTTTTTCTTCTTCTTTTTAAATTGATATACTGTTAAATTACTAAGATAAATCTTATGTTAGCCTTCATTGCCAAAAACCTAAAATACATTTTTGTTGTCCTTATGAACGTGTTTATTCAGTGTTTCCTTATAGCTGTCCGTCTTCTGCTTGTTAAATAAGTGTACTGCAGTCCTTTAATTCTGCATTCAATAGGCAGTCAACAGAACTCATTAATGAATAGTATTAGTAGTTAAGTATTAATATTATTAATATTAGTAGTAGTACGTTGTAGTCATAGACCATAAAACCCCTCATGATGTGAATGAGTATTGTTCTACTTCTTCTACTTCTACTTAAAAATAGAAGGTAAGGATACAGAATGCAAGTATGTGTGATATTGTTTAAAGATAAATAATAAACAATAACAACTTCTGTGCTGTACCGTATTATTACAGATTGGACATAATTTAGACAACACTGGCTATTTTATATTATTATAAAAGCATGTAAATACTCAACAATGTACATATCTTTGAAAGACATCTCGCTGCTACTATGCTTGGCAATTTAAAACAGTAATCAAAATAGCAGCTAGCGAACTTGCTAACAAGACCAGCATTTGTTGGCGTCCCTCACCAGCATCCAGCTCCACGTTGTACGTCGGTATGGGATCCAGAGAAAGCCTATAACTCTCAAACTTGGGGTCTAAAAGGTCTCTGTTGACCTTTAGTGAGTAGTTAGACGCAGCCATGTGTTTGTAGTTATTAGCTTCTTCAATATTTATTGAAAATATGTGCTGCAAGCTAGATAAATGAAGTTAGCAGGACAACCCCTTTGCAGTTCTGTCAACACGGAACCTCATTGCGACGGACTACCTGGGGTCTCATGGGAAGTTGTGTTAATATCTCTTAAGAAAAAATATTTCTATTTTCAGAAACTTTTTTTGTTTGTTTTATTGTTTTTTTGTTTTAATTAAAAAAAATCTTTTGATTTATTTGGTGCTTTAGTCGCTAGATTGATCAGTGTGTACCAAAAGCGGAACTATTAAACTGTTGATGTTTTAGACGAAATAAATGTGCGAACGGACTCGGTGTTCTCCAGCTGATCCCTCCCCAGAAAAGTAATTCATACCTGACAGTTCATCAGTTTAAAATTAATGGTATTTTATTGCTTTCCTTTGCTTGTATATGTCTAAACTGACCCTGTTAGTGTTTGTTCGCATGTCATTTCTGACAGATCATGAGCAAAGACTACCAGCTGAATGCTTCAATTAATCAGAAGCTGATAGAAATGGGGGAACGCGAGAGGTAAGGGGGATTTTATTCGCAGAAGGTCTCTGTCTCTGAGACAATAAAATCCAGACTAATACATTTTATCCCGTCAAACGTGTGTCTTCAGGTTGAAAGAGTTGCTCAGGGCGAAGCTGGTAGAGTCTGGCTGGAAGGATCAATTGAAGGCTCACTGCAAAGGTGGGTGTATGATATCTGTACCGGGAAAGAGACGAGAACTTTGAATGAGGCGCTGTGCTCGTTTGTTTTTCTTCAGACGTTGTCAGAGAAAAGGGTCTGGAGCACGTGACTGTGGAGGACCTGGTAACAGAAGTCACACCAAAAGGCAGAGGTACTGCAAGACGACAGCAGGGGGTGGGAAAGGGGCAGAAATCAAGCTGCGCACATGCTCCAAAACAGTGTCAAACAAATAAACCACCTGATCATATACCAAAAATTATATTTATAAAAAAAACTTCAAATGATTTGAGTTATTTGCCCAAGTCTAACGTTACACTACTTGATCCAGTACAAATAAAAAAGCAGTCAATCCTATCATCTTTCTCAGCTTTATTATAGAGTCACATTATTAACTTTTATTTTTGTTAAATTTTTACTTTGATGACGCCTCTGGCCGAATCTTGAAGGTTTGATGTAAAGTTTGTTCCTTACTGTATGTCTTTTCTATGCTCTGAATAAAGATTTAAAGAAAAAAATAAATGCCACAAAAAATCACATATTATTAATAATCACAGATTTTCATAGTTTGAACATCGCTCACTCCATGATAAAACCATAACAAATTATAACCCCTTTAAGAAAACTACAAACAGGGATTTTGGAGCACGTTTGGGCAGCAAGATGGTTGATTTTAGGGTTTTAAAATACTTAGATTTAAACAATGTACCAACGTATTAACCAAAAGCAGAACGAAGATTAAAAAAGACAAGAAAAGAATATAAAGCACACACAATGCCCGCAGCTGACCCCCACACACACCCAACAAAACATAAAAACGGCATACCTGTACATACAAGTTTCAGATTAGAGAAGGAAATATCATTTAAACAATAATTCTTCCTTTCCTTTTATCCTTTCCGATAATGTTGTTAATACTATCAGAAAGAAAGATCGAATTATTGTTTAAATAGACACAGGAAATAAAGTGGTAATATTTTCTAAATATTGAATGAAAATTTGTATAACCAATATGTAATGTATAGGATAGCTTAACCTGTGCAAGATGCTTTTACTGAAAGTTTGGTTGTGTCAGAGTTCCCTCACTACTTAGTGCACTATATTAGGCGTTTTCCATTTTGTCTGGGTCTCTTAATGCCATGGAAACTTCTCAAAAGTCTGCAAAAAACTAGTATGCATTGAGGCTCACTAGATTAGTGAATATAGGCAACATTGCATGGCGTTTAAATGATTTGGCTTTTTTTTTAAATGTGTTTTTATAATTCCTCCAAGTTTCCATCATCAGAACACAGTGGATTCATAAATAGTCTTCCTAAGGTGTTAATATTTATTGGGGTTTTAACTGTAACAAATGGGTGATGTCATAATTACCGTTTAAAACAAGTATTGAGCGTGTGTCTGAATAGCATCAAATTCTAGGGGACTAGAATTAGGACACAGCCTTTGTGCGAGTTCCTGCAGCTGAGCAAAAAACAGAAGAAAAGTTTGGGATTAAGCATTTTGACTTTAGGTGTTCCACTGCTGTGACTAAGAAACCATTAAAAATAAAAGCAACAGAAACTAGGTCTATTATGTATGTAAATTGACATGCCACTATGCAAATTTTGTTGGGATTCAAATACAGTATTTCCAGTCCAGTTTGCACATAAAGTCAACACATTCAGTTAGCAAAAGCCTTGCATTCAACTTTATAGAAGTGCTGGTGTCTTCACTCTCAGTGCAAGAAGGAATCTGGTTCATTCATGTTTTTGAAATGTCTGCAGTAGCTTTGACCGTTTTTCTTTTTTGGCCAAAGGAAAGTCATTTACTGCTCAAAAAATTGCATAACTTGAACAAAAGATTACATTTTTAATAAAAATTATACAAGATTAGAGTTTAAAAAAACCTTTTATTCAGTACTTTATTTTTGTGATTACTTGAAGATAACTCAATGTATAAAAATATTTTTTCTTTACTTGTCCTGTCCAACAGCAAAGCAAACAGATGAGAGCTGAATGCCTTTTGTGTTGGACATATTTTACTTTTACAACAGGGTTATGAATCTTATGATACACCAGATGTATATTTAAATAAACCCCTTTTGTAATTTCAGCTAAACTTTATTCATGTTAATTATATTTGTAAATATTTCTTGTCGGACGGAAAAGAAAAGGAGGAAAGAAGAGAGAGGGATGACAGATAAGGAGGGAGGGGGGTAGAGGGGTGATTATAGTAGTGAGGGTAAGAGAATGAAGCGTCAGAAAGCAACAAGTTGCTGGAGCTTTATGATCACAACTGACAGGTTAAGATGCATGAAAAATCTAAAATGGGCTGGACCTGTCCACAAACAGACTCAAACGTTACAAACACACCTGTTGGCTCCAAAGTGTTCACACGCAAACAAGTCTACATGGACACACTACCACTAACGTTCACACACGCCTACTTATGCATTCAGACTAACACGTGAAACATTTCATTGAGTCACGCAAACTCTTTGTGCAAAGGTGAGATAGCACCTGTGCTTGAGTGACTGTTTGTTATTCTGGGGTGGATGATGGAATGTAAAAAGAGGGAGAGAACCCAGACCCCCCACCACCACCACCACCACCACCCAGGCCCCCACCGCAGCAGCAGCAAAACTTAATCAGATTTTTTTAGCTAAAATATGAGAAACAGAGCATTAAGGCTCCAATTGGTGAACTATGAGGATAAGACCTTTTTTTTCCTTCAACATTCAGCTTTTTCAATACCGTTTTGATGGTTTCTTCTAGAATTCACATACTTTTTTCTTCTCCCTGTTTTCGTGCAAAACCAATTTTAAATCTGATATTAAAAAAAAGAACCACATTAAAGGGTAGTAGTGGCTCAGGGGGTTTAGCAAGTCGTCCAATGATCAAAGGGACGGCGGTTCGATCCCCGCTACCCCGTCAACTGTCGTGTCATTGGGCAAGACACTTTACCCTCCCTGCCTCCAGTGTTGCTCCACTGGTGTGTGAATGGTCAGGGGTGCACACTGGCAGCCCCGCCTCTGTCAGTCTGCCCCAGGGCAGCTGTGGATACATCAGTGTGAGTGAGGAGAGAATGGATATGAATATATTTCAGTTTTATTAGACAAATTCTTTCTTATTTCATTGAACATTCAGAAAAAAGTACCCAGACTTCTGCAGCTGATGTGTAAAAAAAACTGACCCTGATAGAGATCGTGCAGACAGCTGTGTTTTGTTTCTCCCATGTTTTGTCACGTCTCAGCTCTTCTTTGTGTCTCCTGTGTAGCGCTTGTACCTGACAATGTGAAGAAAGAGCTCCTGCAGAGAATCCGAGCTTTTCTAGCTCAACACACCGCCCTATAAGAACCAAATGGCGCTCAGTTTTTCGTCCATCACCCAACAGAGCCTCAAAGCGGAAGTATTGTTGATGTGAGCAATGCTCAATGTACATTTTCTTTTGTACTGTGTGCTTTTTTTGTATTCATGTTAGATGTTACACTGTTATTTCAATTAAATAAAAAAGAGACTTTGGTATTTTGGAAACTGTTGTCTTATATTTCTTTTGTCTGTTTGGTTCAAACCGGTTTGTTTTCTCAGACAGATAGCCTGCTGAGTGATTTGTTCCAGTAAACAATTTGTCAAAAATGTGTCTCAGATGCTGCAGTATTTACTCAAGACTGTTAAGTAAAAATGCATCTTTACTTCCGTTTTACAGCTAATTACACTAGTTTTTATGTTCTTTCTCCAATTATTTTAAAAATTTTTCGCTGGGTTAGACCTGATACAATATATTAAATAAAGCAAAAAACCACAATGAAAGTAAGATTTTCTTTAAAAACATACAAACCATTGAAGAACTTTTAGCACAGATTTTAAACGATACTGCAAGGCCTAGCAGAATACTGACTCCAATAAAATATGACACTTTATTAACAGTGAGAACATGAGATCAGAGTCGAGCACAGCCCCAAAAGTTTACACACATTTGTCCATAACAAGTAGTGACAAAGTCAAATGTTAACATTTGTGCTATAAAAAACCTTTAACTAAAGTGTCGACTCAGGTTAATCTACAAATATTATTCAAAGACATAACCACTTCAATATAAGTATTCAAATTGTGGGACATTTACAATTTTTATAAGTTACAAATCACATTTTAAAACGTGTTTTTTGAGTAACAAAACTCTTTGGGCTTCTATCAACCTGATCACAGTGTCAACAAAGCACCAGTAACTGCACAACAAACTTAAAGAGGACTTTTTCTGTCAAATTTAAAAATGTCCTGTCCTGCAATAATGCAGTATTCATTGTACGTGTTTAATAAAAATGCAGTCTCTGTAAGCTTAAACTCAAAACCTTTGTCATGGGACAGTCCTGGCTTTCCGGTGTTTTCTTTTACGGACTCCGAAAAAATTTGTAACAGTTAAACAAAATAATTCAACAGCAACCAAAAAAAAGAAGTTCGCAACCAATACAGAAACAAAACAGTTCGTCATAAAAACAGGCTTATCTGGCCTTTGATGAGGTAATGACTTTTCATAAAAGTCTGACCTCACAATGTATGTTTTTATTTTGCTCAATAGATTTAAACTGAAGTTAAGATGCTAATTATGATTTTCAATGGTGAATGGAAGCAAACATACCCTTTAATACTGTTTGCAGCTTCAGTTTAATTTCATTCTCTGGGAGGAAATCATTTGATTTTACTTGAATATAAATCTGTATCTACAATCAAATATTTATGAGGCATGAACTTATCTTGTTGTGCCTTTTAGGAGGGTAGCCTGAATAGTTTGTTTTTTGTTCCAACTGAGACTAGTTGAACCTGCTGAACAGCATATTGATCAGCATTTATCTTCCTTTTTCCATTTATAAACATAATAGAGAAGATGTTCTCTGCCATTCAAGCTATAAATATCCCAGTGACAGGGGGTCATTAGTGTTTCAGGACTTTGTTGTGGTGTGTGGGCAGAGTGAGAGCTTTTGTGTGTGTGAGCATGTGAAGTATTCAAGGGACTCTAAAGAAGCTTTTTGTGTGTATCTGCGTGTGAGGGGGGTAGGTATTTGGTTATTTCAGACGCAGCATTTGAATGCTTGAAAGCATCTGAGCATGTATTTTTGCTCATCCCACATACATGCTGAGTGAGAAAATAAAAAAAAGCTCAGTTAACAGTGCCGTCTAACCGTTTACATCAGGGGTGTCAAACTCATTTTGGTTCGGGGGCCACATTCAACCCGTCAGTTCTCAAGTGGGCCAGACCAGTAATGTAAAGGCAAAATAACAGCTTTGTTTTAGTTTAGTTTTTTTTTTACTTAATTGGAAAACATGCCTCAACCAACATGGTAGCCTAATCATTTCTTATTACACATTCATTCACAGAGGCCAATGGATCTTAAATAAAATAAATTTCACTTAAAAAAAAGGTCTATTCAATTTTATACAGACTGAATATTTTACATCTGACACTGAAGCAATCCCGATAATAAACTCAAGAGGGGCTACGGAAAAAAACACCTGCCTAAAATGTAAATGTCCAAACCATTAAAAAATTAAACTAAATTAAACTTGCAAACATTTGTGAACACAAGAGTTTGGAGTTAACCTCCTTTTCTTTCCTGAAACTTCACCCAGCCATCGATATCAGGATTCAAATCCTGTGCAGCAACACATTTACAGTCATTCAAGTGTGAAAAACAGTGGCAACACCTGCCTACATCCTGACCTTTAATGGGACGCCATCAGTGACCAAACTTACATCACGTGACAAGTTCACTCCAACATCGTCCAGCACAGTCGCTAGAGAGGTTACTATGTCATCAGCTGTTGTTGTGTCAAACAACTCAAGAAACTCCACTGTGACGTCTCTTCAACACATCTAATAAATATGCACAGCTGTACATATCTGTGATGTCGGTGCTTTCATCAACAGCGACTGAAAATGCAATAAATGACTGGATTTCTTCAATTGGCGCCTAAGTCTCCTCAGAAAGGTTGTATCTGTAATCGTAATCTTTGACAGACTTATGCTAGCAAAGGTCGACTGCTTTTTGGGATATAACCTTTCTGTAACCTTCAGCATTTTTTAACAAGTTCACCATCTAAAAATGGTTTGGATGTTTGCACCAACTTTTTTGCAATAAGGTAGCTAGGTGTCACTGCTCCATCACTGACATCACGGCTGCAGTAAATGCAGACAGTTATTTATCAGTCCAGCTAATAGTTGAAAAATCTTATTTTTTCTTAACTGCAAATGGTGAAACTTTTCTTTACGGTGAGTTTCATTGTGGTGCTGAATATTATATTCTCTGAGCACTGTGACCTGTTGATGACGTACCAAGCATGCAGGTTTTGAATTCCGCTCTGTCAATTTTTCTTGGAAAGCTCAGGGCTTCACTTCAACCTTTTTTTCTTTTTGCCAACATTTTGGTCTTTATTGTGTCACTACTGATCATTCGTATAGCAACGTAACATTGGTGAGGCTCACAAGGAACCAAACTATTGCCTACTCAGACGCAGAGCTGTTAGGTTTGCTTTTGGCACATGCAGAGAGTTGCTGTTTCTCCTGTTTTGCTTTTCCTTTGCTCCCCCTATTGGCAAAATTGCGCATTTCGGTTATTTCTTTAAAAAATCAGAACTCGCCACAGGAACGGACTAGAAACCTGCTTTCTTTTTTAAACATCCTTTTGATTTTTACTCTTCTTGTCTGGACCAGACTAAAGCACATGTCGGCCGGACACGGCCCGCGGGCCATATGTTTGACACCCCTGGCTTACATGATTGAGATTGATAATAATAAAATAGGGAATAAAATTGCATTTGCCTAGAAAAACAATTATTGCTATTTTTAAACGATGAGAGAAATTTTGGCCAATCAAAAGCACAAAACTATAAAAGTTTTACAAGTACCAGCCGTTTAATGTCTGGAATTTTAGATGTCAGTGAAACAATTTTTACTGAACTATCCATTATCCGTTCAGGTTTTCAGTTCTCCACAATTTGCACCCAAAAATAATTCCTGTTAGTTGTTTTTTTCTCTACATTTGACCCATCCCCTGAATGAGCTGCAGTCTGCAGTCACAGCCACCATTGGGTGGTTTAATCCCACAACCCCTTAATGCTGAGTGTCAAGTAGGGAGGTGTCGGGTTCCATTGTTGAGTCTTTGGTATTGCTCAACTGTGGATTTGAACTTACAACCTTCCGGTCTCAGGGCAGACACCCTACCACAAGGCCACTATTATGTAAAAATGTGCAAAAGGCTTAAATTTGTGTAACTGATTTACTAAATCTTCTCAGCGTTGTCTTTTTTTTTGACTGAAATGCCTTTGTAAGGTCGGCAGGAGTGGAGCCTTTGAAAAATGTATAATTATTTCAAGATCTGCTGTTGTTTTCGCTTCTGTATGTCACAGAACCACCAGGGTGTGACTAACATTGCTGTCGACAGTAATCCCCTATCTCTTGACTGCCCCAGCAGCATTTTCTTTAACAAACAAAGTTGTGCGTGACACAACCTTGCAAAGCAGAGGCAAAATGAGTTTACATTTTTAGAAAAGTTTTTATTCCTAAAGTTTTTCCAGAGATCTGGTTTGTACCTTGCATGTTTCTGAGTGGCTGATGTTAAGTTTGACTGAGGATAGATGCCTCTACACACAGAGGAGGCATCTAGGGTAGTGGTGTGACTGCCATTGCTCTGTATAAGGGTGTCCAGTCTCTTATTTTCTTCTTCACATTTGTTAGCATAATTGCAAATTTTAATAAACACTCCCACACGAGACTTGTCTATTGTGTAGCCCACACTGGAGTGGGGTATCCCACCTACTGTTCTGTTCCCCAACAGTAGCTGGGATAGGTTCCTGCAACCCAGTCGTGTGTGTTATTTGGGATCATATGGATGTTTGTGTGGATGTATTTGTGCACAAACCTTTTGGGAAATCTTTCTGTTGTTTCACTGTCTGTCCCTAATCTTTTTTGAAATCTTTCTGTGAGGATCACATTTCTTTTAGCTGGACAACATTTTTCAAGTATTTCCTATGAAGGTGTGGTTCCACAATGTGTTCCAGTACTTTCTTAATGCCAACAGAAAGGGTTATTAAGGGTTCTACATAATGATAAAAACTAGAAATTACTTTTAAATAGTAACAATTAATCGGTTTAATTAATGAATCAATTTATTTTCCTATGATACAACTGGAATGATGTGTCTGAGGCAAGTTGTTTATCGAATCGAGCTATACCATTATAAAAAATAGTGTCAAAATGAAAGAAATTCATTATATCAGTATTAGAAAATACTATTTTGGTTGAGAAACGGAAGGTTTATTTTACTATAACGTAAAAACGGCCGAGTGCATGACAGCGCACAACACGTGATGACATCAAAAAATCATGTGGAAGTGTGGAAACACTTTGAATTTAGCAAAGACATGTGACAATACAGTATGCTAAAATCTTCTAATAATGTTCTGTTTGTATTAAGTTGATTTTAAAAACAACAGTGGGCTGAACTTTATGAAAACTAATTGTGAATGGATTTGCCATTCATTCTTGTTTATGTTTTTTTTGCACAAACTAAATGTATGCTTGATTATCCTGCATGAAAGACAGTGAATCTGGACAACGTTACCTGGTTGAATTTTTTGCTAAAGATGTCCTGAATGGATCTATTTTATGTCAGTGAATCGGATCTTTTAAAATGAACCAATATCTACTTCTAAGGCTTGATCAACAAATAACTAAACAAAAACAGCATTAAATCAGTTTTCTGTTTTGAGGTTCCTGGAGGTTCCTTGCTTTCTCACATGATCTCAGGCCCTCTACAGAGGCCTGGGAGCACGAGGATCCTGCGCAGTAGCCTATCTTGGCAGTTGCCATCACTGCACTATTGTAGACTGAGATATTCCAAACTGTTTTGTTGTTTTTATATTAACACAGCAGTTCTTTTAGCTGAGCTATTTTTTTTTACTACTGCCTGAAAATGCTTTTATTGACGATTTCTTATTTTTTTTCCCAATTAAGAGACTCCAAAATTGAAGGGGGGGGAGCTGCCCACTTTATCTTGCTGTAGCTCCGCCCCTGCCATCAATTGGTATTGCCTCATCCATCACAACAACATTTTTCTAATCTTTATCAAACTTGAGATTGAAGAGAATAGGTGTGTGGTTTGTTCTATAGGCATACAGTTACTTCACTCAGTAATTGTCCATATACTACACCAGCTAATTCTCTTTGCTTAAGTTGACTATATACAGTGTCTTTTCTTTTCTTTTTTGCGAAACTGTTTTTTCCAGCAAACCTGTTTTCATCAGAATATATCACTCGGGGCAACAGGCTCCTCCCACCTTCAGGTGAGAGCATAAATAGCCGTTTTTGCTCAGTGGATGCTGGCAGACACCCGACCGCACTTCTGGCTTCTCCAAGACAACTATTTTTGGACTCAAGTGAGTTTTGTTCCGTCTAAATAATCTTCTGAAATGATCATTTAACTCACTAGTTACATTGTTTTTTTGTTGGCGAATTTTGAAAACTCTGATTTATTTTGGTTCATCGAACTGTTGGGTTGTTTCGACTACATTTCCTGACTATTATTTAGGAGGAAATAGGTTATTTTTGAAGGTGTCTGTTTGTTTTGAGGCCTCAGGTGGCTCAGGTGTCCCGCTGCATAGGTGAAGAGCAGGTGGAGCCCGTAGGTGTCCGGGATGATGGAGTCCGCGCTGCTGCTCCTGCTGGCGCTCTCCTGTTTCTGCAGTAAGTGCAGTAAAAACCCACTCAGAAGAGACTGTTGGTTCAAAATCCTCAAGTACAGAACTGAAAATCTGTTTGCTGTTGTCACAGGTGCTCAACGCGTTACGTACATATCTCCAAATCGAGGGAGCATTAATGGAGCAACACGTCTCACCATCGTTGGAGAAGGTAAAAAATTCACCTCCTTCGATTCACTCCTTTTGTCCACAGCTGGAGTGGTTTTGTAAAGAGGCAGATTTATTTTCTCTTTTTACATAAACATACATTTCAGGACTTAAAAAAAACTTAAAGTTTATTAGTTCTTCTGATCTGGTACCTATTCTCAGAAATTTTAAAATATCTTCTCATCTCATGGTTTTGGTTCATTTCTTGAGTTTGTTTGCCTTCTCGTTAAATTATTCATATGCCAGAGCTAGAAGGACAGAAAATACGTCAGGTATGACAGGAAAATTCTTGATAAGTTTTTAGCCTGGAGGAAAATGTTTGTATAAAATTACAACTTCATTCAAACTAGAACTGTACTGCACATTCCTGCAAAGTGGGTGATGCTTGCTGTACAAATGATATTATGGAATCTTTGTGAAATTATGGCTGTATATCACCTGCGACTGGTTTTCTCACATCAGCCGGATGACTTTCTCCTAAATTATAAAAACATGTGATTGTGATCACTTTTTTGTTTTTCTTTTGTGCAGGTTTTGCTCAGGAACAACAATTCCAACTGAATCCAAAAGATGACACGTTTGGGAACCGTGTGACTCTGGTGTCCAGTTCCCTGTCCATTCCCTGCGATGTTGAAAGAGACTCCACACACAGCAACCAGATCCAGTGCTACACCAGGTTCAGAGACCTGGCACCCTGATAAAACTCACAATTCTTCAAAAATGAGAAGCATATATATCTAAAAACATTTTGTCCACCGTAGGTCCATGCCACAGGATCAATATGTGGTCTATGTTAATGTGGATGGCATTCCAATTCCAAACAGCAATAAATGCTATGGTTATTACACATCGTACCGCTGCAGCTTTTATGTAAGTTCAACTGGTTAACCCAGTGAGTGCTCAAGTCCCAGACTGCTTTCTCTCGTTAATTCCATGCTTTATTTGTTACATTTTTCAGACGGTCTCATATCGAACACCCACCATCCAGTCCCTCAGTCCTGTAAGCGGCCCTCCAGGTACAAAGCTGCACGCAGGGCTTGCATTGTGTCTGCTATGAGCATTGCAATAGACCCTCTGTTACTGTGCAGGCACGCTGGTGACGGTGAGAGGACGGATCTACTCAGACGTATACGGAAGCAACACCGACTTGAGCTCCAATGGCTTGAACGTGCGATTCCTGAGGTGTGACACATGACGTGTTCTCATCCTATTTGTTTTCTATTTAGAATGACATTACATCACCTGAGCTAGCAGATGAAACTGTATTTACATTGGAAATATTATTTAAATTAATGTTTACCTAAGGAGCAAAATGAGCAATATTCTTGCAAGATTGAAATGTTCTGGTTCTTCTAACTACAGATCCTTCATGGGAGGAATGCCTTGTGACCTGCTTATACCTGAGTCAGATAAACTGTAAGTGTTGTGGCCTCAGTATGCTGTGTCTTCTTTATGTAAAATCAATCTGCATCCTCACATTGAAGGCTAATACGATGTAAATTTGGCATTGCAACTTCAGTGATTATTGTTTTCATTGTGCAAAGAATATAAAAACCCACTTTGAGAAAAAATGTGTTTTTCTTGTTCCTGTTCTTGTGGCATTTTTCTCATGATGGACACAAAAAAAGAAGATTAAAATTGCGTTTCTGAGTATGTCTATATTCAAATCGTTGTAAATCAGGAGCAGACGAAAAATTATGTTGTAAAGAGCTTGTAGGTGTGACATGGAAGCTATAATGGGAAGCAACAAGCTCCCTACTCTGTTGCACTTTGATGCATCTGCTTGTAGATGACAAGATCCAAGTCCATCTTTGATTTCCTTGTCTGAACTGGAATCTGAAAATTGTATGGTTAGATGGCTCCAATATTGCTCTCCATTTTGTTGCATTGGTAATGTTAGGCACTTTAAGTCGGAATCATACTGAATCCAGTCAAATCTACCTAATTTAACAGATCTCGCTGTGCAAAATATTGCTAGTAATTCACAAATTTCCAACACTTTTAAAGGTACAACCTTCAGCTGGATTCAGAAACTTCCACTTGGGGATACATGAGCTGCAAAATGACTGGAACATACGTTGGTAAGATGAGTTCAGCCATTTATTCTTTTAATTGCCCAAACTCCTATATTGTAATCACGTTTGGATTCAAACAGGTCATCACAACATGAGTTACATTCTTGATGACGAATATGGAAGGTAATGCACTAAATATTTTGCACAAGTATCTTAAAAGTGTCCCTAACAGTGCTCGTAATTTGCAGGAGTTTACCAGACAAAAGTTTGTTTTGGGTTTCATCACTGGACAAACTCTCCATGTTTCAGACGTTTGCAGGTACACATAAAAGAAATGCACCCATCAATGTATTTTTCTCCCACATTTATCCTAATCATGGCTATCTATGGTTGATCCGTTCAGAGGTGACCGGAGTCTCTCCTTCGGAGGGCAGCACAATGGGAGGAACACTGCTGACCATTCACGGCCAGTTCTTTGATCAAACTGATCAGCCGGCACGCGTTCTTGTTGGAGGTAAGAACCACCTGAAAGCCGAGGACTGTTACCACTTTGCAAGCTCATAGTTCAGGCAGTTCCAGTTTTACATAAGTGTTCCACATTATCAGGGTTAATGCTTTGTGTCTCTAAAACAAATATAAGGTTGTTGGAAGTTCGAGTTATTCATTTGAGGTAATCCTTCTTTTGTTTGGACACAATCTGTGTTTCCTTCTGACAAAAGAGCGGGACAGTTGTCATACTGAACAAACAAATCATCTTCAAAAAGCTCAAAGACTCGGCAGACCGTGACAATGAGGATCTGGACTTTTTATGTCATGAGTCTCATCAGCTGCTGATCACAACAATGATGTTTATCATTGACGAAAATATTTTTATGTTCAAGCCACTATTGAAACATATCCAAAAGATATCTCATCGGTTTTATGATAATTCTATGAAAACATAAATAAAATACTAACACAAGAAACATGAAATCAGTTGAATGTCAGACTTGTGTCACATTTTCTGTTCACGAACTGAGAATAGTTATTGACTGCGTCAAGCTGCTCAAATTAATCGTTTTCTTACTAAATGCTAACATCGTTAATCTGTTACGACAGCACTATCGATCCCAAAATGACCACACTCTTTTGTTAGCTAAAAACATCTGGAATGTGGGGAATGCAACGTCTGGTGATGCACCTGTTGTACCATTGTACCTTTAAAAGAAAAAAACTTGACTTATCTTTTAGGTTTGCCGTGTGAGGTCCAGAGTGTGAGTGATGACAGGATTACATGCAGGACTGCTGCACAGCAGATGAAGACTGATAACAGAAAGGTGTACCCAGGTGAGCACAGGCTGCCCTCTTCACCTGTTTGTCTGCTGGTGTGATGCATCTGGCTGCTTTGTTTGTGTTGTTATCTGATCGACAAAGGGAATTTAAAGGGAATTCGCAGCAACGAGATTCCACTTGATCTGTGTTCAAAGCCACAGTTCATCACTATTGGCTTTCATCGGCATCGTATCATAATAGATGTTTTTCTTTTCCCCTGCCGAGAAATACGTTTCTTTAAATTTGTATTTTTTACGTAAGAAGAACCTAAAATATCAGTAACAATTTTATGATGCTTTTGATTTATATCCTTCTCTCCAGGGGTTTCCTGTTTCATCACAGTTTTTTATCAATTACATTTAACTGATGGGATAGAATGGCTCCTAGAGCAAGTGTGTGTGGGCCTGTGATTTGATAAATGACTGGTAGACCTGCTCTTCAACATGTTGATAGATGTCATCTGACGTGTGTTTAGGCGGCCGAGGCTTGAAGGTGGAGGCGTGGAACAACACGAATCCTCGTTACTTGACTGACATCCGCAGCTACAACAAGAACACAACCGGCTACTGGTCACAGTTGATCGATTCCCTCCCGCACACTTTCCCTCGTGAAATAGAATACTTCACTTCTCGAACCAGAGGTTTCCTTGTTCCTCCAGCCAGTGGCAACTACACTATATACTTGCACTGTGATGACAGATGTGAACTCTACCTTAGCAACTCGTCTCGTCCAGAAGATCAGGTGTGAGGACAGTCTGTATCTTTAAATGCTTTCAGAGTTATTGACCTGAACAAATACCTGACACATTGTAAAGGGAAGTGATGAGACAGACTTAACTAAAAGCACACATTTGCATACAAAGAAGAGCACTTACCTTAATCAGAAACAAATGTGTATTAATAAAAACACTTGCATGCTGATATGAAATGAGGGGTAGCAGAAAAAGAATGTAAATGACTATGATAAATACTGGCAAAAACATTCACATACATAAGAATAACAACCTTAAAGCAACTAACAAATACATTACCCAACTCCACTACATATAAAAGACATTATGAATATTTAACATGACAGTAACATTTATATTTTAATTAAAAATAAAATTCTAGCTCTCCCTAGCTCTAAAAATGATAAAACATAGACAATTCATAGGGTTGAACTGAATATACTGGGTTTTTTGTTCTTGGCACTTAAAAGAATTCAATCACACAGACCTCATAGAGGGTCTCAATGTGTACTGCCGATGCACTACATTCACAGGTAATCCTATGGAAAATACCATGGTGGAATTAGTATCTGTCTAATCAGTTTGGACATAATACAAGCGTTATTAGGATTGATCCCTGAAGAACACCATTAGAGCACATTCAGGTGAAGATAATTCAGGTCATTCATAATTTAACCACTTTATTAATTTAACTGAAATGCAAATTTAATTTATATTTTTAAAGTTTCATTCAGCAGGTTTTACATGATCTTTATATACGGAAGTCTAATACTGAGGACGTTTTTTATGATAAATCTTGCTTAAGTTGTTGCATTTGTGGATGGTATAAAATCAATAAAAGTTTCAATAATTTTTTTTTGTTTAAATCTCAGGTTCAAATTGCAGCACAGCCACGTTACGTGTCCAACTACTACACACTGGATTCTCAAAAATCCAAAGTGCTGTCTTTGGAGAAAGGAAAACCGTACGTTTTGTCAGGCTGGCTTCAATTTAAATACAAGTTCATTCTTTACAGGCTAAAACTTTTTTTCTTTCTGCAGCTATTACATGGAGCTTCTGCACCAAGAGTACGCTGTAGTAGCTTCGATCAACATTGGCTTGTTCCGGGGGGACAGTTCTTTCACTAAAGACCAGACAGACGACGCTGTAAACGAAGTCCAGAGGATTATTGCTACATATGAAGCTTTTGATGAGGAGCAGGTGCAGTATTAACTTTCTAGCCAGATAGCAACATGCTGCTTTATGGTAAATCCTAGATTACCATAATTTAAACTTTTTTAAAGTTAAACCTTGATTCTACAACATATGAAACTACACAAAGATCGCTGTAAATATCTATGCCTTTTATCTTGAGTTTCTTCAAGTTTTGCCATCCTTGTAGGGTGTACTTATTTTCTGAAATGTGGTAGATCATTGCGTTCATTTCAACCCGTCTTCAGGTGATCACGTTCAACTCATGGCCTGCTGATGTTAAAGCAGTCCAAGAAGTCCAGGAGGTCACCGTGAGCAGCAACTGTCCTGACCCTCTTTGTGGAAACACTTTCTACAGCCTGGGTTACGGACTTGCCAAAACCGGTAACATTAGATGGCACTCAACAAGAGCTGTAATCAAAAATATTTTAGCCTTATTTGGCAACACTCAAGGTGGTGTTTTTGCCCTCTTAGGGCCCATCCCTGTCGGTGCCTCGGCGGGGGTGGTGGAGGCAGCCTTAAACAGCCTGTGGTCCATCAAGCCTGACACAGTCCAGGTCAGCAAGCAGGGAACCGGCCAGAGCTCTGACTACACAGTCACATTTAACTCCAACAGAGGTAAAGGCTCAAAAAAAGATTTTGTCCGGGTCCACAATCATGTTAAAAAGGTTAAACATGCATTTGATCTTTATATGGTCTATTGCAAAAAAAATGAATTCATAATTTGCCTCCTTGTTTTCAGGAGACTTTGAGCCTCTTCAGTATGAGGTGTTTGGCTCAGACACAAACATCACAGTTACCGAGGTTACCAAGGGACACAGCAGCCTCAGAACCTTTACTCTCCTTTGGGGGGGAGTTGTGACAAAGCCCATCAGTTACAATGCTTCAGAGTCTGAGGTCTGTCATCATAAAAATACTGTATTTTGTTTTTCAAAATTTCATTTTGAGTTAATTATAACCACTTTTGCATAAAAAATATAAACACTAACAATAAGCTAATGTGATGGAATAGGTGCTGTCGGCTCTGGAGGACTTAATGAGTGCCAAGTGTCCCTCTGAAATCCTGAGTGCAGAGGGGCCTGATGTCAAGTACTTCAATGACTTTGAGAATGACAACTCTCAGGTCAGTTGGGATTTTTAAAAAAATCCCTTAACAATGCCATAAACAAATAAAATAAGATAAAACCTCTAAAAGTGATAGAAAACTGGTAAAAGGCATTTAAAAAAATCTGCTTACCTGTAAGATATTATAATCTATAATAGTTTATTAGCGAAAATGAAGGAAACTGAAACAGGCAGAGATTTGATATTCTAGTCATATTAGTCTGTTATATAGACTCAAACTCAAACTTTATTTATTTGCATAGCGTCTTTCATTCCAATTGAAAACACAAAGCACTTTACATAAAAGTGAATAAAATAGTCATAAAATGTGAAATTCATTAAAACTGAAAACACAGGACAATCATACACAGTTAGCACCACTCCCTCACCAGATTCCTCCGTCCACCCACCCAGATCCCCCAATATAACCTTGGACAAAAACGTAAGAACTGCAGTTTAAAGAAAAAGTCAGAAAAAGTCTGGCTTGGTACTGCTGTGCAGAAATGATATAATGGGGATCCATTGATTCCAAGGCCCAGCCCCCTGAATGGGCCTTGGACACCCCCCTGACTATTTAGGAAATTTGACGTTGGAGCTTTGAAAACACAAAGCAGCCATTAACACCTTTTTTTAACGCCTATATTTATTACAGAAAAGCTTCTAACATTGCTCTGTGTCGTTCAGTTTCCATCAATACGTAGAGAGGGTTGCAGATATTTGCATATTTGAATGTATTAAAGTGATCATACTTCATTTTGGGTTTTTTTAGCCAGATTTGTAAAGCAGTTAGTAGGAAGTGGCTCAAATATGGTATTCTTTCTGACATTATCAGACTTCTGTCTCATAATTTGACTATGATAATAATGTCATTTCTGACTGAGAAAAAGGAGCAACAACTAAAAATCTTATGTATATATAAGTGTGGACAAAGTCTTATTGTGTTGGATGTTTTTTTTTTGTTTTTTTTTTGGTCTCACCAGTTTAACAGTGCTCAGACAGGGACTCCTGTCAACCACTATGGTTTCTGCGGTGTGTGGTCCTTAAAGAACCCGGCAGTTCTTTTCACGGAAACCTACACCAAAAAGCCCGGAGTCAGCTATGGACCAGTGGCACTGAGTCAGCACTCCACAGTAAGAAACACATGTTTTAAATGTACCATTATTACAATTTAACATAAATTCTTGAACTTTTTATTGCTTAAATATTTCACACCACTTTTAATGCTTCTTCTTCCAGCTTTGCTTTGCTTACATGGGAGGACTGAAAGATGAAGTTGGAATAAAGTTCACTTATGAAAAAAGCAATGGCCAAACCATAACACAGCTAGCAAAAATTAACACGTTTTTCAACAAGGAGCCCAAGTGAGTAAAATCCAAGAAGTGACTGTTATGAGCCACACGGGCTGTTGTGAAGATTTCAGCAGGATTTTTGGGTCTTTTTTTTTTCTTTTTACAGATGGAGCTATAAATGCCTTGATCTGCTGAGCTCCCTGCAGACGGAATATATCGGAAGCAAATACACGCTTTTGGAACTTTACCTCTACAAAGACAACTCCGGAGCTGATTTCTATGTGGATGCTGTTTATATTGGAAAGTGGCTCACCACAAATGAAGAAAATGGTACCATTCAGTAAAGTTTTCCTTTCCTGTCAATAAAGATTTTAATGATACCTCAGCAATTTAAATCCCCAATAACTTAAACTTATTTTAAGAGATTAATCTATATCTGCATATTACACTCAGTGTTGTTTTGTCTGATTGGTTCATTTGCCCTTATGTCTGTTAGTTATTCCCAACAAGAGACGGCCCCCTCCCTTTGAGAACTCTGGCAAGTCTTTTGAAGCGTTCACCGTCACCAAAGATAAATCTAAGGCTTCACAATTCAGCTACACAATCAAAGCAACACCGGTGGATTGTGGATTTGACTTTCCATTGCTTCAAATTGCTTTCTTGGTATGTAAACCTTTAGATGACTTTTTTTCTATTTAAAAATAAATAAAAACAACAAATGCTTGAAGTTTTTCAGATTTTACAGTGATATAAAATTTGCTAGATGTTACTGCAGAGGTCTTATGTTACTGGCAAATGCATAAAACGTAACAGAAAAGTATGGACGAATCCCCTGGAAGAAAGACGTTTTCAAAGTTCTTTTCCTCGGTTGCCAGTTTATATCTGCCGTTTTTTAAGCAATAAATTCTGTAAGAACCTAATAAAAATTTTAAATTATTTTATTTTTACTCTGCAGTCAAAGACGTCTAACAGCAGTGACGAATCAACCGTTTTCATGGAAGCAGGCGCCAACGTCACTATCACCCGCCCTCACAAAGCCTCCCCTCCTCTGAGTGGCACTTTTGACGTGGAGATTTTTGGAGGCCAAGTGAAAGGTAAATAAAAGTTATCTATACATGTTGCTATTCAGCAGCAAAAAAAGATGTATAAAATAACAAAATATCAATAACGTTAGGATAAAAAAAAATGGCTTGAACACAGATACTTACAAATAAAAATATTCAAGATTAAACCAAAAAAATCTTTTAAAAAATGTCATGCTTCCAAGAAATCAGACTTTTTTAGGCTTTACAGTTAATCTGCAGACACTGATGCCATTAAAGGTGATGCTGTGAAAGACCTTAAGGCGAAAGAATAAAGAATAGTTGATGCAATAATATGTATGCATCTGTTTTAATGTTAAAAACCCGAACAGAACCTAAATGTGAAAAAATGAATCATGAAAAAAACAGAAACATAACATGGAGAACTAAAAAAGTGAAGAGACATTGAGTCAATCAGAACTGCAGAGGCTAATTACGGTAACTAAAAAAAAGAAAACCTTGAGATAATTATTACCCTAAAGGGATGTGCTCATGATTCTAGAGGGGATGGATGAGAAAAATCTAAATATTTTACTTACAAAATCTTGCAACCTATACAAACTGGACAAGGCTGCATGTGAGAAATGTTTCCTTTATTCCTGAAACTTCTGCCAAATCAGAAGGTCTGAATACTGTGACGTTGCCTAAACCTGCTAGAAGGCCCCAATGACACCAACTCAAAATCTGATTGGTTGAAGGAAATGACTGTACTGACGCTGATTTTGCATTAGGGGGTCTTCAGAGCTATTAGTGAAGGCCTCTTTAGCTCTGACCCTGCCCGGTAAACAAAGGACTGCTGAAATGCGATTGGGTAAATACTCCAATGTGAAAATACGTCTGTCTGGAAGCAGCATAACCATCAAAAACACAATAAAAGAGAATGGACAGACCATTACGAATAATGTAATTAATATGCATGGGCAAAATATACGGAAATTAACAGATGATTCAGATATTTTTTACACTAATTATGGAAAAATATACTCATGTCCTCATGAATTACTTTTTTTTGGGTATTCCTCATCTATTGTTTTGTTAGTCTTACACCTAATGGGATAAAAATAAAACTTCTTTTGACTGCATTTTTGGTAGATATATAAATATGATGTTGAATAACAGCTTAAAAGTCTCTGTTCGTGACTGAGTCACATTTAGAAATTCCAAGCAGACATGAAACCAAGGTACACAAGCTGTCTACACTTTTCACATCTTTGTCATTCTTGTGCAATCCTTGCATCAGAAGTCATTGTGTAAAGGTAAAGAAGCAGAGCTCAAGCATGGCTTTGGATTAGGCAACAAAAATAAAAACATTCTATGTTGCTCTGATGATTATTTATCCAGGGCAGTTCATCTGGAGAGACTTAAGCAGATGGTGTGGAATTTAAACTTCTTCTGTATTTAAGACATCTTATTTTGCAGTATCTTGCAGACCCTAATTGAAATAAAAAGTATGAATAAGTTAAATGTCCCGAGAAAGAATTGTATTACGCTGCACGTCCGTCTTTCTCTTGTTATTTTAACCCACCCTTGTAGTTCCTGGCCAATGACTGACGAGATCACTAGTCATGTGGTTTTGTTTACAAGCTTTGGTCCGTAACAGAATGTGTCCCTTGATGCCAGTCTGAATACAGACCAAACACAAGGTTCTGGACTCAATCCAAAACAAATGAAGCAGACCCGATCCGGAACAAAGATTTTCCCAGTCTGAATACACGCTTAGTTTGGAAGGAAAGTCAGTCAGAGAAAATATTACTTATGAATCCAAACTGCGTGTGGTTTAAATGCAACTTTATGTTTGTCAGATCTGTCTGTGGACATCAGTGAGAAGGATCTGAAATATGCTCTGGAGGGAATTGAAGGCATGGGGCAAGTCCAGGTTCAGAAATCAGGCAACTGTAGGCGTCCTAATTGGAGGGTGGAGTGGCTCACGAAGCCTGGAGACCAGCCTCTGATAAAGGTCCGACTTCACTTCTGATACTTTTATTAACTTTTTAAAATTGTACTAACTGATGTTTGTGGTTGAAACAATGCCACAAAGAGTATATAAGTCAATTAAATGTTTCTGTATTTTATTTTTTTGCAAAAAAAGTTTTTTATTGGCACAGATTTTTTTGTCAATTGTCAAACAATTCTTGTTTTCTCTAAAAGCTATACACTTTAATCCTGGCTTTAATTCTAATTTATTCCAGATCAACGCCTCATCTGTTGTTGGCAACAATGTAGTCATTTCAGCCAAGGAGGAAGTCCAGGGAGGGCTGATGATTCGCGGCTTACCTGGAGATTTCTTCAGAGTGTGGGAAAACAAACCACAGGTACAACTGTACTTCAAGAACACCTGCTTTCAGATTTGACTCTAGTTTGGCTGTCAAGCCTGTTTGTCTAATCCTTAGTCTTAACCCTGCAGATTGAATTTTGTGTTTCTCTAGACAATGCTGCTGTATTTTTAGATTTACTGCCTTCAGGGATTTATGCTCTGTTCAAACTCTCAATGCTTAAACTTGAGATGGAGCATTTGATATCTGCCACACTGATTTGCAGGTGGAGGTGTACATCAACGGCATTCCTTCAAAGTGCTCTGGAGTTTGCAGCTTTGAGTGGACAGAGAAAAACACTCCAATTGTGACCGGAATCAGCCCATCTGAGGGTGTGTTTCTTAATAGCCTTATACACTGCTGACCTTCATAAAATAGAATGTTATCATATGATGATCACATGTTTCTTGCATGTACATACATGTGGTACTCATGGTAATTGGCTTTATCTCCATCTGAGCAAGCTGCTTCTTTTCAGGATCTCACAGCCTGGGCACTCTACTGACAATCACTGGCACTGGCTTCAGTAATGAAAATGCTTCCATCATGGTGGGAATGGCTAAGTGTGTCGTGGAAGTGATCACAGGCAAGTAAACAAAAATCAATAAGAAAACGCTCGCTCTGTCTTCATTGCCCAAATATCTTCAGGTTTGTTAAATTACCACCTACTTTAAGAAGTTAAAAAATTATAGTTTAATCACATTAGTGATACAGTATGAGACTTTGTCTTTAAAGTTTTTAAAGTTATAATTTATGAGAGAGAGAGAGTTTATTTGTCTGCAAAGCTCCTTAAAACTTAAAGTAAACTCAATGTGTTTTACAGTTTTTGCTTAAATAGCAGTCCACGGAATTTTTTGGGAATTGACATTTTGCCACTAAAGCTTCTCATACTTTTTGAATTTCAAATGTTCTCCAAAAGCTGACTTTGATTGGTAAAAGCTTAACATGGAAATATTTATTTGAGCATTTGCACATGATTTTATTATTTGGATTTTGGATTCCTGTTATTATTTTGTAAAAATATCATGTTTAAGCCTCCACTTACTACAGAAAAAAATAAAACTTTTAGATAATTATCTTTTAAATGTGGCTAAAGTAAACTGCCACAACATTGCAAAAAAGGCGACAATTTGTAAAAAGTAAAAAAAAAAAATTGTGATAAACAAATATCTGTCGATGGGTTTAGAAAATGTTCTTACCAAGAATTATTATTTAAAAAAGAAATTTTCGTCACTAAGGGTCTTTTTACTGTCTTAAGATTCAGTTTTTGTAGTGCATAAGTTCTAATTTATGTGTGGGGTTTTTGGCTGATGTAAAAACGTGCAGCCTGTTTATTGTGATATAAGATGTGAATATTTACTGAGTCTTTCCATGCAAAAGACTAATGATAGCTTTTTAGAGGGTTGTGCAACAGCTTCTTGAAGGAAAATTAACTAGTTTTTACCGCATTTTTTGCAGATAACACTCAGGTTTGCAGACTGAGTCCTGCCGCTGCTGGCACTTACCCGGTGTCAGTCAATTTTCCCTCTCTGGGTGACTCACAATACGCCAACAACAGCATTTCCCAATTTACCTACCTGCTCACAGTTTCATCTGTGTCCCCACTGTCTGGAAGCACTGCAGGTGGGATTTTACACTACACTATAACTCAAGAATGTCAAAATTAATTAAAGAACAAAACGCATTGAACCAGCTGAAGAATAAAATGTGAATAACAATAAAGTTTAGTGATATTAACAATGAGTTCTCTTGTTTTCCTCAGGAGGCACATTGCTGACGGTGATTGGTGTCGGTCTGAGCAAGAGTGCCACGGTTACAGTTGGCGGCGAGGAGTGCGTGGTGGTTCATGCAAGTGAGACAGAGCTGAAATGCAGAACACCAGCGGTAAGTCTGCAAACAGACTTTACGTTGCCCATCGCAGATCAATCAGGACTCACTTTTGAAATCCTTTATTTAATTTACTGTTGAAATAGATGCATAGATGGAAAATGTTGTTCCTCTCAAATTAGATAACGTATATTTGCTAAAATTGTCCAATAGCAGAGACTCCAGATTGAAGATTAGATTGATGAAATTGCAGGATTAGATCAAAATTGTCATTTTTTGTTCTTTAGTAAATAACATGTTTCTTTAAAAAATAAGCATAATTTCTGTGAATCTTCTGTTTTACATAGCATCACTATGTATCAACATGAATGTGTTGTTTCAATGTCTAATGACTTAAAGTAAGACAGACTGTGGTTGGTGCAAACATGACTGAAAAAGTTCATTCTAGAGACAAAATTCAGTCATGGCTGTTCATATTTTTTAGGGAAATGCTGGACCCCATGTTGTCACGGTAACTGTGGGAAACATGAGCAAAACTGCAGAGAGCAACTTTACCTTCGACGAAAATCTGACTCCTCAGATGTCAAGCTTGAGTCCTAAGGCCACCACTGTGATAGGTGAGCTGAGATTCACTGTGTACAATTCTTCCATTGACCCATGTCTGGTACTCTGAGTCCTTTTGAAACGCTCTGGCAGAGGCTTCGGATCATGTTCTTTGTTTCATTTAAGTCGGATGCAGAATAAGGGCTTTGCCCCTTTAAAGGTAATGCGTTCTGTACACAGTGTTCTCTGCAGAGATAATGCATGTTTGCTTAGCATTTGTGCAAAACAAAAGAAGAGAGATTATTCTTTGTCTTCAAAAAATTCCCCTTTGACATGGAAAACCAAAATAAAACACTTTTCTAATTATAGGCTTAGTTCTGTCAGAAAAACAGAATGATGTTTTTTGATAAGATTTTAGCTAGGATGCCTGTCTGGCACGAGTGTGATGCATCTCCTTTCCCTGAGAGATCATGGCTGTATAGGCTTGGAATGTGACGCTATTGTGTGCACATTTTTGTTTTCACTTCAAATGCTTTCAGGTTTTGTTGTCAAAGTAATGTAGACTTGCAGGTTCCTCCATTTTTGCCTGTCTGTCTACAATAATAGACAGACAAACAGACAGACATCCTCACAATGTGACTAATAGTTCTCTTCGCACTTAGATTTTTTTTATATTTAGAGATGCATTTGTGTAACTGGTTTGCACTTTTTTTGTGTAGGACACCGTTTTCTCACCATCATGGGCTCAGATCTTGGAGGCCAAGACAACGACAGCGCTGTGTTTGTTGGCCCAAAGGAATGTGTGGCAGTGCAGTGGACGCCAACAAATATCACCTGCCTTCTCCCTGTGCTGCCACCCGGCATGTACAAAGTGGGTGTGCAGGTTGGGAACAGAGGCTTCCCCAAAACAAGGTATAGCTTTTGTTGTAGACAGCTCAAATACACGAGCTGATGGTTCTCTGCTCTATTCTTTCAAAATTACCTTTCTGTAGTTTCATCTGCCAGGGTCACATGAACCTTTGCATACAGCCTGTCCACATCTGTCCAAAAACAAAAAAAGGAACACCCCCTTTTATGCTCTTCCACTCTGTTCATGTCTGTTCACAAAACACCCTTCAGGGGGGATTATTCCTGCATGATCTTTTAATTCTGACTGAGTAAAACTAAAATTGGAGGGTAACCCCTAAACCCCTTGTGGCCAAAACATGTTATATGCAAGAGAAGCAGACAATATTTCTGCAGCTAATGCAATAACTACAGACAACAAAGCAGTTAGTATCCTTTTGTTTGAACATACATACTTATTACTCTAGTTCCTACTGTCCTTTCACACTCTGTAATTATCTCTAGAGGTGTAATGCCAGCACCTTGTCAATCAGTGTTTTCCCCTCTAGGGTTTCTGGAGTGGTGCATGCTCGAGGCACGCAAAGCTTCTGAAATTTTTCTTTTTAACTGGAAACAGAAGAATTGTGACGCAGCGGAAATGATGCACAATGTTATTTGGTAGAACTTCCACCTTCTTTGTGTGTTAATCCTTTTGTTCTTTTGTGCAAAAAATGCACACGATGTACATAAGACACTTTAAAATACTAGTTGACTTATTGCATTTCTGCTTTTATTCTATTTTCCATGTTAACTTATTATATTCTCTGTTTTTTTATATCCTGTTTAGTGTTATTTTTTCTTAGTTATTTATATTTGTATACAAATGTCAGCACGTTGTGGTCAACAAGGCAAGAATTTCATTGCACTGGGAACTTTGCTTCCCTGTTGAATTTGACAGTAAACACTTTTAAACTTGAATCTTGTTCAAACAAACAAATAATTTTTTAGTAGCTTTGGCTGATCTCAGCCCTGCTGGTTATAGCTTTAGGTTCAAATAAATAACTGAATCTCCTCCATCCTCATATTTAAACAAAACCAGCCTTTACTGCAATTTAATGTATAATAGAAAACTTTTTGCAGATGAAAAACTTTTGTCTAATCAGAATTTAACGGTACGTGGCAGTTTTTATTATGTAATATTTGAAGTTTTGAGCATTGCTCTGTTTCTTGTTTTACTGCAGTTTTTTTTGGTTCCCTCTTTTGCCTTTTGCCCTCTTTTTTAATTTATATGATGATTATTTGGGGCTTATGAAGGTTTTAAACAGTTCTATCATCAACATTTGCAGCTTTTTAATAAAGGATTGAATGAACCAGCCAACTAAAACAAAAAAAAGCCCATAAAAAAGTGTTAGGTTTGAAAGAAGTGGTCAAAAATTAGGGGCACAAAAACCTTTCAACAACTTCCTGTTTTGTTGTTATATTTTTAGTGAGCCCTGTTTTTGTTTTTGCATAGCAATGGACTGAATGCTACCATTGAATACATCCTTGAAGTGCATAACATCTTCCCGCTGGCTGGCTCTTTATTGGGAGGCACCAAGCTGACTGTTTCCGGCGCTGGTTTCAGCAACAACCTAACAGACAACAAAGTGTCCCTCGGTAAGTAGCCCTATGGCTGCAGCACTGCTTTATTCCAGCAAATCATTTTCTGTCATCTGCAACCACTGGAGGATGTCATTCACTGTCCATCCTGTCTCTCAGCTCTCAGATTTCTTTTCATAAATATAATTACCTCCTACATGTAAGCTCCGATTTTCTGAAACTGTTTTTTTTTTCCTGTCTGGTGAAAGGAGCTGCTGATTGTGAAGTGGTGGCTGCCTCAAAGAACGAGCTACAGTGTGTGTTAAAGTCAGAGCAGAGGACCCACATTGTCACAAACCAGGGATCTCACCTCAGTAGGTTTTTGTTTTCAGTCTATTGTGGAGAGTTCAAGTATCATATTTAAAAAAATACAGTTGTTTTTTTGCAGAATTTCTGGAAGGCTGAAATGTAATTCCACAAAAGAAGAATATAAAACACACACTTTAGAACACGTTTGACGTTAATACCGTTCTTTTTTCTTTTTCCAGCCTACGGACAGGGTTATGCATGGAGTCCCGCCTCGCTCACAGTGTTTGTGGGAGACACAGTAAGGTGGCAGTGGGAGGCGCCTGCCTTCCAGAGTGTCGGCTACAGAGTCTTCAGCGTTTCGAGCCCCAGTGGCTCCACTTACACAGAGGGACCTCTCAACAGTGGAGGGACCAAGACTGCCAAAGGTGGGAAACCACTTTTCAGCAAAAAAAATCATTTCGACTTAAATGTGGTACTTTCATAATCTGATTAGTACCACTTGCATTATTTTAACAGGACTCCTACAGTTTGTATTTACACACCCCTTTTGTCATTTGGAGCTAAAGTATCAAAAGTCAAAATCTAAAAACCCTAAAAAACGAGAAAGCAGAGTTTCAGGCACAATAACCATTTCTTGAAAGTTACACTGAAAAAGAGGACACCTAGAACTAGGAATAGAATAGTAATCTTAAGAATAAAATCACTAGACAGTAGTAAAATTATCTGTCCATGTAACAAGTCATTTTCACTTTACATGAAATCTTATAATATCATAATCTAGAAACAAGGAGTTCCACGCAAGCATTCAAAAAGAGAAAATATGCTAATAAAGCTAAACGTTAAATAGACGTACTTAAAACTGAATCTTGCGCATTCCAATTACAAATAATTTTTTGCTACTTCTAAGCAAATGTTTTGTATTATTTGAGCATATGTTCCTATTTGTAGTTCATTTTGATTACAATTAGTGATTAAATATTGAGACTTTAATGTCAGTCACCAGTACTGTCTCTAGAACTGGATCATAGCATGACAACCCACTCTCTTTAAATGAAACCCAGTTAATAAACTGATTTCTTTAAAAAAAAACTGAAATTAATTATTGCTTTTAACCTTCGCTGCTACAAACAAACAAAAACATTTAAAAAGGCTTTTAGGTAGCAATTATTGAAATGCGGCAAAAAAGCCAAGGATTCCTTGTGCTTTTAGGATGAAGATTTCCAATTTATGAGTATCTTGCAGTATGACTCTACACTCCACCATTTTAAAGCATTCTTTATTTTTTTGTGTTCGTCCTACATCTTTTAGGGTCTTTTGGCTACCGTTTCACAGTCCCTGGTGTGTACTACTACAGCAGTGGCTACGTAGATGATTACAACACCCGTCTTCTGCAGGGTGTCGTGAAAGTCAGGAGCAGAGAGGAGAAAAGCAGCTTTGTATCCGTGAGCGTAGGAGGCATTGAAGCAACCTACGTAACAGGAGGTACCTCATCAAGGATTTACAGATTTGTCAAGAATATGTCAAATACTTGTCAGTGGAATTCTGTGGTTGATTAATTGAATGCATTTGGACAAATAATCTTGTTTGCAGGGTCACGTCGGGTTTCCAGAGCAGCACCGCTGTGCGTTGCTTCCCCACAGTGCCAACAGGCCAACCAAACCTCAGATGAGCTGTCCTTCACCACCTCCACTTGCTACACCCCCATTATCCACTCCATCTCCCCCAATCAGGGCTCATACCATCAGGAAATTCTCATTCAGGGACAAGGCTTTAGTGACACCGCCTGCGCTGTTGAGGTCAGAAGAGTTCTGGAAACATGGATTTAAGAAAGTTGTTGAAGCCGTTAAAATAAAATAAGTATTTTTTCAATAACGTATAGTGTAACGGTAAAGTTCATGACATCAGAAGATGAAACTGTCACAATACTGAGCAGAGAAATAACAATGAAATTTGATCATAAAAAAATAAACATGAAATCTATTTAAGATCCACGCCGTTATTAAACATTATAAATTAAAACAACAACTACAAATCTTGAAACTATTATTAATAAACAGGCCATACTATTAAGTACGACTCATAGCTTAATTTAGGCGCTAAAAAAGTGGTCAACCAACAGTGAAATTATATTTTATTGACAAAAATGAAGAAATTCAGCTGAATTCTAACAGAAGGCAGGGGCTGGAGGAAGACTGAGATTTTAGAATGTAAAAAATAAAGTTATGTTAAAAATTAAACTTTGGTGTACTAAAAATTTCAGTTTGCCACCTTAACAACAAAGCTCTTTGTAAAGGGTGAGAGTGGCTTAAACAGGGAGATTTTGAATTCTGTTGAGACACATGATGCTGCTGAGAACTCAACGTTAGCCTCAGAGGGCATCTTTATGATTGCAGTGGTGTGGCCATCAATACTGAGGGTGAAAAAGTTAGATTTTAAGGTAATTACCTCTTAAAAAAATAATAATTTTCTTCTTTCATTTTTGTATCGTTTAAATTAAGCTCTTGCCTTAAAAATATTTTCCTGTTATCATACGTGTGCATCTTTTTTAGGATGAATGAATTCATATTAATAATAATTAATTATTAATAATTTTCATACAATTTAGCTGAAATTTCTGAAAGATAAATAGTAAAGAAAAATATTAAAAACAAGTATCTTTGAATTAGAAAATGGAATTTTTTACAACAATTTTACAGAACGTTTTTTTTACAGGATGTTATGTTGTAACATAATTTGAAATTCTTGATTTACAAATATCTACTATGATATAAAAAAAGAACTTAGAAAACAGACTTTAGATTAGATTGGATAAACCTTTATTCATCCCACAATGGGGAAATGCTCTTATCTTCAGCAGCAAAAAAGACATTCAGAAATACAAACAGCAAAAAAGTGGCATTTTCAGTGGATGAAATGACCTTCAGAACAACAATATAGATAAGACAGAGTAACATCTGTAAAAACTGTTTTTTTTTTACTATGACAAAGTAAATTAAATGTTAACGAAAATTAAGTAAAAATACACAGCAAAAGGATCATCAAACATTTAAAAAATGTTGCCAGAAATGATGTATTATTTCTCTAATAAACTCAAATTTTTCTGACAGCATTCTATTCCCAACTCCGGTGTTTTGGTTCTTTTAGTTTATTGTGACTTGTGTCTGTCTGTTCCATGTCTTGCAGGTGACAGTGGGTGATGAGCCCTGTCAGGTGGTCAACAGCTCTCTTTCTGAGATCAGCTGCCTCCTTAGCTCTGACACCATGCTCCCGGTTGGTATTGCTCTGTCTGTGGATGTCAAGGTGAACAACCTGGGCAGCGCCATTGTTGCTATTTCAGAGGAGTTTGAGCGTCGCTTCGTGGTCCTGCCAGTGGTTGACTCCGTCTCACCTCCCATTGGCAGCCCCACAGGCCACACCAGGCTCCTTATCCAGGGGTCTGGATTCTCAGAGGGAGAAGTAACTGTAGCTGGCCAGCCCTGCAAAGTCTTGACACTCAACTACACTCACATTGTCTGCGACACAGCCCCTTCGACATCTCACAGAGGGGATGTCATCTTCCGCATGGGCCGCATTCAAAGCTCCTGTAACTCCAACTGCTCCTTCTTATACTCCCCCTCTGTCACCCCCACAGTTAGCAGCATCACCCCAGACAGCATCAATAACGTGACTGATGTAGTTATCTATGGCTCTGGGTTCGGCAGCCGTGTGGATGATGTGGCTGCTTTTGCCAGCGGCACTGAGTTAGAGGTCACAGCTGTGACTGATGCAAACATCACAGTGAGAGTCAGTGCGCTGGCTGCAGGCGACCATCCAATCACAGTCATCGTGAGGAGCAGAGGCCTCGCTTCAGGACAGGTGACGCTGAACAGCCGCGCCCAGGCTTCCCTGGACCCCACCGTGGGCAGCATTGAGGGAGGAACCCCACTTGTAATCACAGGGAACGGATTTTCAGAGGGGAACACAACCGTGATGGTTGGTGGTGCACCCTGCAAAATTCAGAAGGTGAGACCTGGTCTCCTTCGCTGCCTGACTCCTCCGCACAGTGCAGGACTGGCGACCGTCAGCATCCGAGTCTTCGCTGTGAACTACCCACCACTTAGCTTTAACTACTCCTCAGCTTACACTCCTGTCATCAGTTCAGTCAGCCCCACCTCAGGTAATAATTTTCGAATGTGAAAAGCTCAGAAACATTTTTCTCTTTTTGAAAAGCAGGAAGAGGTTTCTTAACGTTATTAAGACAAACTATCCAACACTGCGTACTTACATCCAAATACTTCCTTTATGCTGTTTCCCACAGGACCGAGCGGGTCTGTCATCACGCTCACTGGTTCTGCTTTTGGCGCTGACCCTCAGCTCATTGCTGTTACCATAAACCAGATTCCCTGCAATGTGTCTGCCGTCTCTGACACTGAGGTCCAGTGTACGGCAGGTAGCAATCCAGGAGGGGCATACCCAGTCAAGTTACAACACCTGGTCAAAGGATATGCTCAGTCAGTCATCAGGTTCACGTACGAACTGACTCTGAGCGGCGTTCAGCCAAACGAAGGTAAGAACAGATCTGTTTTCCTCATAATCCCTGGAAACTTTACATATTCATCCAGAAAGTACTGGTTCTCTACTTGGATGAATGACATCTTTGAAAAGGGAAAGTTTTATAGATTTTCTTTGTTGATGCTTGAAAATATGTTTTTCCTACAAAATACAGCTTTGTAAAAGTACAGAAAAAAGTATTTTCGTGCATTTTAACAGTGCAAGACATTATTGTCTTAACCCTCCACGGTCCACATAAGGAAAATGTCAATAAAACATTTTTTTTTACCTTTAAAACATTGTTGTAGGTCATTGATGCATATTATGTGTTTTTTTTTTTTTTTGCCATTATTTTTTGTGACAATTTATTTAGGACCACGCTTATTCTCCACAATGTACATCCATACACAGTTTATTACATGAAGTGTAAACATCAATTTTTCGTGTTCCTGGTTGGACTCCTAGGAGTACAAACGTATTGAATTAAGAGGCATTTTTAGTGGCAAATCCAGCTTCATTTCAAGTTTATATTATAAAGTTTCTTTAGTAAGGTAAAGCACATAAGCAAAGCCTCAGCAGCAGTGTTTTTAAAAAGAATAAACTGCATCCACTGCTGCCTTATAAAAATATCCTTCAGGAACAAGAAACAGCTTCACCATCTATCGCAGTCAAACAACAAGTGTTGAGCACCTTTGTGAATCCAAAAAGGTTCAACGGAACCTTTTTAATAAATAAATAAAATTAAATCAAAAATTGATTCATTTACTATCAAAATGTCTTGAATTGTTTTTATTTTTTAATTTAAAAAAAGATTCTGTGTTAGTTCTAATGTTATAGTTAATTGTTTTGTTTCTTTTGGAAAAAAAAGTGCTGAAAAACCCTCAAAGTTTTATCTTTATGATTATGTTTGTACTTTTTTTATCTCTGGTCCCAATGAAACATACTTTGTTGTTTTAACAAACAGCTGAATTTTTAAATATGATCTGAATTTAAAACATGTATTCAGATAAAATGCAAAGCACAACTTTAGAAGTAAGAAACTAGTTACGCATTGAAAATTACCTTAACGGTGTGTGGAAAAGTTCTTTTTTTGTCATTTTCTCTTCTCACAACCTTTTAAAGAAGGTAAATAGCAACTTAAAATAACGAAATTTAGAAATGTTATGTGTGTAAATTGATGTGTTAATTGACCCCACTTTGATAAAAAAAATTCATTTCCGTGTTGTTTGTTTTTTCCTTTCGGATGTAATACAGCAGTTTTACGTTGTGTGTTGTTTTTCAGTAAGGTGTCTCTCTGTGACTTGTACTTTCAGGCGGCTTTGGTGGTGGAGCTCTGCTATCTATTCAGGGCTCTGGGTTCGATTCACAGAACTCTATGGTGCTGATCTGTGGACAGACCTGTAAGGTGGACAGAGAAAACTCTACTTCCACACTTCTGCGCTGCCGTTCTCCGCTTAACAACAGTAAGTTCAGTCAAATTCATTATCCAGATGAAATCTTTGTGTACTTCAGCTGAGAAGTGTCACATCTTACAGTCTCGTGATCAAAACAGCACTGACCTGGTTTCAAATGAGTGGATTATTCTGTATAGTTGCAGGATTCAGATTATACATAGTTTTTGCATAGAAATGTAGGATGAGACAACTATATTAAATTCTGTTGGCTTTGTCAGTCCCCACTAGTGTGCTCATACATGCGTGTCTTCCCTCAGGCACTCAGCAGCAGTTGAGCTGTAATGTGACCGTCATCAATCCACAAAACGCTGTCAACATATCCAATGGCTTCACCTACAAATCTGAGCTGACTCCAGTGATTTCCGAGGTGTCTCCACGCAGAGGAGGTACTGCGGGAGGCACCCGGCTTACCATCACTGGCTCTGGATTCAGGTGGGGAACTCTGCTGCAGACACGTGACCTGAAACATAAAACAAACTCTTCTCTTACTATGCACAACATAATACTTATCTTTCATGGACAATTTCTTTCTTTAAAAATACTTATTTCTCTTTAAAATACAATCTCTTTCAAGTATGAATGTCATGTCACAAAAACTCTATATTGCGTGCATATTCAATTTCAACACACTAAAATACTCCATAGTTAAAAATAACCCAAGTTGGGTTGTTTTTTCTGAGTGATTTTAGCTGAAGAATCTGAGGGAAAAAATATAAATTAGGTTAAAATGAAGCCATTATTACCCCCCAAAAATAGTATTGCCTCCAAAAAGTAACCCAGAGGTATATCCCAACATGATTAACCCAAAAATTGGGTTAAAGAATTAACCCGTGTTTTTAAGATTGTAATAGACGCAGATATCAATGAACTAAGATATTCTCTAAAAAGATGACAGCAAAGCTTATGTTCACTGAATAGCATCTCTTCAAAACGCAATGTTTCCCTTTGCAGTCCTCGAATTTAGATCTTGTTAAGTTATTAGTCATTTTGTTGCTTTTCCCTGTCAGCAATTCACTCAGACCAAAGGCTAACGGTGCGTTTATTGACTCACACATGGCGATATCAAAGAATCAGCTGAGTGACAGCTGCCTCAGTGAGATGAGGAATGTATTTCTCCATTCATATTCCCTCATCATTTCAGTCGTTCATAAAGTGGAATCAAAAATGTTTTAAACTGTGCTGTTCAGGTTCAGATCTTCGATTAATTTAGCAGTCTAAGTACTTTATATTATCTTAGTAAAATTTGTTTCCACAAAATGTTGTATCAGTTCCGGCAACTGCATCGGCTTAGTATTTTTGTAATGAAATTGTAAAACTTTTTTGTAAAATTTTACTTAATAGTGTGGCGCCCCCACCTGTCCAATGTGGTCCTAAATTTGCATCCTAAAATTATTTGTACATAGAATTTGAAGGGCTCTTGAATGCTGCAAAACTGTTTTTACAATGATTCCTGTCAGTTTTGCTTCATTTAAAAGTTAAAGATTGTTGTTTTATTAAGTCGTCTTAAACTTTAGTGCATCTGGTTCAAATTTTCAAAGTGAATTAAGTTTATGATTTTAGATTATAGTTAGATTATAGTTGAGAGTTTGAACCAACTTGTTTCTGATGAGCAGGTAATTGTACTAAACAATGAGCTTGCTCCGGCTTACACCGTGTATCTCATTACACAGTTTGGTCCTTTTCAGAGTTTCAGAATAATCTGTTCATTTAAGTTTTTAATTTTGCTTAACGCTTCCTTTCCCATTAATTTTTCAAACTACAGCTCCAACCTTAATGACATTGTGGTGACAATTGCCGGGTCAGTGTGCGATGTCGCGTCAGCCAACAGCACACACATCATCTGTGTGACAAACGCCCAGGGTCAGTCTCAGCTCGCCAAAGTTCAAGTCAGTGTTGGAAACCGGGGCATTGCCAGGATGGTAAGATAAAAAAGATGCTCTGTGGTACAACAAGGTATTTTGCGGTATTTTATTTGTTAACATGTTTTTATTTTTATTCTTTAGGATACTGCAGATTTCTTCTACATCGATGTTTGGTCATCCAAGTTCACTTGGGGAGGGTTATCTCCACCTGAAAAGGGCTCGTTTGCCGTCATCACAAAAGGCCAGACTATCTTGTTGGACACCAGCACACCTGTGCTCAAGATGCTTCTGATTCAAGGTGAACACATGATGCAGACGTTTTTTTCTTTTCTGTACTGCTGCAGAGGTTGTCAGCTGCTGTATTTTGTGCTCAGGTGGGACCCTGGTGTTTGATGAAGCAGACATTGAGCTGCAGGCAGAAAACATACTGATCACTGATGGCGGGAGGCTCCAAATTGGCCAGGAGGGGGCGCCATTTCAGCATAAGGCCATCATCACACTCCATGGGCATCTGCGCTCACCTGAGCTTCCAGTTTATGGAGCCAAGACGCTGGCGGTTAGAGAAGGCGTGCTGGACCTTCATGGTAAGGTCACAAAATCTGACAACAGTCTGTGTTGTTTTACTTTTTTTCTTTTGTTTGGAGTTTGCAAAAGGAGAGAACTTTAAAAATATATATTTTTTTATAGTTATCATTTTGTTATGATTTTTAATGCTGAGCATTAAACATTGGAATTAGGTAACAAACTCCAAAAGCAACATCTATAAAAATAGGTTAAAAAGAGAAAGAAAGTCTGTAACTAACCAAAAAAATCTCTTTGCAAAGTTTCTTGTTGTAAGAATAATTTTCTAATTTTGAGAATGTTTTGGCTCTCAGAACTGAACAAACCTCCAGATTTTTAGCAAGTATTTCAGTAAAATCTTTGCCTAGAGACTAATACCTATTTTGCATTTTTATGTTTTTATTTTTTCCATGGCTCTATTTTTACTTTCTAGAATAGAATCAGTCTACTTGTAAGCATTTCTGGCAACTGTTTACTCCAGGCATTCCTGTTCCTGTACCATGGACCCACTTGGCAGAGACAGCAACAAATGGTTCACTCACTTTGACGCTGATGAAGGCTGTCACGTGGAAACCTGGAGATGAAATCGTCATCGCCTCAACTGGCCACAGGTACAAAGATCTTACAGATTTATGAGCATATGAGGGAAGTTGTGCATTTGAAAGTTATACAGTATAGAGTTTATGTACGGTGCATGTTTATTTATGTTTTTTTTTATAACATTTTGTGATGTGCAACCCTTCCCAATGTAAGAACTTAGTACAACTTGACCCTCTTTATTTAACTTTATAATATTTTTAAGAATAAACTGCTTTTACTTTAGAAGTTTAAGTTCAGCAAATTGATTGCCTCACATATCTAGGCACAGCCAAAGAGAAAACGAGGTGAGGAAG